>CAHIKZ030005100.1:0-90000 GCA_903632075.3 Acanthosepion pharaonis | reverse complement strand
AGAGGAAGAATTATAGGTATTACACACATCTATACGTCGAGACGAAAAAACAGTTTTAGCGTTAAAAAATTTATTTTGTGGACTCTCAGCAAAAAAAAGAAAAAATGTTACACTTTTCCTTTTTTAGGATCATTTTTTTTTGTTCTTCCAGAGAAGTTTACCAAACCAGAGAAATCGAATGATACATCGAGCCACCCACCCTTTACTCACTGAACAAAATTGAAAACTCCTACGCGTTTAAAGGACAGAGAAGGAAAATAAATATATAAGTCTAGATCTTGATTCAATCAATCATGGTTCGTTTCTGTTTTGCTTAATGATAGTGATTGTCACCAGTTCTACTTTTCGTTTTTGGAAACATCGCTGTAAACACTGCTGAGAAAGATTATTACTTGAATTTTTTAGTATACTTGTGGTGGGTTATATGATAAGACAAAACAATACAGTATTATGTGATATATCCTTGCTTCGTATACTGTCTGAGTCGAAATCAAACTTCATTTTCTCTTGTAGTATATTGTGAAAAGCCATAACGGCTGAATCAGTAAAGCTGATTATTGAAATGGCTATAGAATAGAACGCAATATTATGCTTCTCCTGAATTAAATTTTTACATATTCGTTGAAAAACCATTTTACAGGTGGTTAGATCCATTTCTTTCTGGAAAGTCATTTGATACTGTAATAGATCCAATACGAATCGAGGGCTATGTATTTATTGATCCTACCTTTCTAAATATAAGATTCTGTAACTTCTGTTGGTCAGTCTGTCAGTCACACCCTCATAAATAGCCATACACTGGCCGATTGAAACCTGATTTTGGCTCAAGAAAAAAGTATTTACGCATGGATTGTTGTATGTTGCATGCTCAAGCGTAAGAAATTTATTCTTTGCTATTAAAAAGGGAAAAAAAATGAAAAATATATTGTTTTACCATTGTTTACTATATGATTAAATTGAATTAAAGGAATTATTAAACCGCGAAGTAAGGTTTTGACAAAGTATTTTCCTAAACAAATCAACTTATTCAAATTTCATCGAATGGTTTGCGAAATTGAACGAAACAGTTTGTAAATCTCGACAAAAATACTAGCTATAATTTTAACAGTACTAAATACTGTGAGGATTTTAACACGATGACGCGTGTTACAAAAAATCGTCATCATTAAATCTTGGTTCACAGACGTATCACCGATCTATATTTTTTTGTGAGGATTTATAAGTCGATAAACGTCAATGAGAGATTAATTACAAGGTTGGAACAAATATTCGTTGCGAAAGTTATCGTTTTCAACAGGTGATTTCGTTTCACATGCAACTAAAATTTATAGCATATTTCAAAATTCTGAGAGGTGACATGTAAACAATCATTTCAATACAATTGATGCGTGAATTAGGGATTTTCAATGCTTTTACATTAAAAAGTGAATAGGGAGTTAAATGAGATGCGATTTCGATATTTTTGTTCTTTCAATACGATAAAGAAAAAAAACGGTTTTTAAACAGCAAAATATATATGTGCCGTTTATGGAGATTGTGCCATAGATGAGAATGCTGTTTGCTATTTGATGGCTATGTACAGAAGTAGAAATTTGGTCCGTAAGATTAAGAATGTTCCGGTATATATGTGTTTGAAGAAATCTATGTACAAACATTTAAATATTGTCTTTGAAATTCACTTAAAAACGCTACAAACTTTTGTTCCGACCTAATTATTTCCCCGTCCAACATCTGGTGGCTATTACTCGTACTAAAATTTTAAACACATAACTACATCATGAAAACGAATCAGGTATTTGCTTTCTGTCTCGGAAATTGTCTCGTAGATGTCTGCTTTTAAGGTTAAAAACAATTCAACTGAGCTAACCAGATGGACAGAAAATAGGGATCTACTTTAACATTATACTTATATGATAAAAGAAACATTTCACTAAAAACATTGAATTTTGGAATTTTTAATAAGTTAAAAAGAATTTTCCAGGTTCTATTAATAACTAGAAAAAAATTGGTGACTCTAGGATTATCATCAGTTTCTCTCGATTATCGCCATCAGTTGATTTAACTGTCAAATATTACTTGTTTAAAACAATTGCTTGGTTCTCTGGAAGATGTTCATGGGTTCAGTTTAAGCAAACTCTCAGAAACTTTTTCTTTTCCAGTAGCTTGCTGAAGGTAATATCCTTAGTAGATCTCTTCATAAAGTAGAGAATTCAATCTACAGAACAGATAATACAGAAATAGAAATCAAACGACAAAAACGGAAGATCTGCAACATACTGACGAGAGATGGAGAATCTTGGGATTCATTGAAAACACATCGACTTATATAAGAAAGAGAAGAAAATTACCAGATTAATTTTACAGGAATGATATCGAATTGGACAAACAACTGAGGAAGGACAGATGTTAAATTCTCCTTTAGGAAAATATTGTAACTGTTTTCCAAACATCATCACTGTTCATGCACCGTGTCGACTCATGAAGTAGGCGAACATGGCTATCCACAATTTCATGTCTTTTGCTGCTCTAAATAAATTCTGTGTTTTCGTTAGTTCTAAACCGTCTTCCACCATCCATTTTCTCAAGTTTGTCAAGTATGATATGCGTTGTTTTCCTCTGTCCTTCTTACACTCAGTATGTCCTGTGAGTAACGGATTTTCCAAGCCCTCTTTCCTCATTATGTACCACAGAAATTTCAACTGTCTCTTCCTGATGTTAAGTATAAGTTTCTTTTTTGTTTCCATTTTCTCTAAAACTTTGTCGTTTTTCACATGTTCGGTTCATGGTAGACTCAGCCTTTTTCTGTAGAACCACATTTCTGTTGCGGTTTTTTGTGTATATTACATATAACTAGGAGATTTATTGTATTGAAAAAATACAATTGTGGCACAAGGCCGATGAAGGGGAGGGGTAAAGGCTGGTCTTCACTAACTATCTTATACCTATATTCACGACCCATTCATACATTACAATTTTACTCATTCACCACAAGAACTTGTCCATCACCACTCAATCCTTCATGCACCATAATACATATTGCATATAACTAGGATATTTATTCCGTGATTTACAGAATTGTGGCACAAACTAGGATATCTTTAATCAGATTCACGACCCATTCCGTTATTTAACCCATTCACCACAAGAACTTGTCCATCACCACTCAATCCTTCATGCACAAGGGATATTTATTCCGATTTAAGAATTGGGCCGAAAGGGGGGGGTAGAGGCTGGTCTTCACTAACTATCTTATACCTAGCTAATCAGATTCAATCATACGTTTTCACCACAAGAACTTGTCCATCACCACCAATCCTTCATGCACCATAATACATATTGCATATAACTAGGATATTTATTCCGTGATTTACAGAATTGTGGCATTCAAAGGGAGGGGGTAGAGGCTGGTCTTCACTAACTATCTTATACCTAGCTTCAGATTCACGACCCATTCATAACCAATTAACCCATTCACCACAAGAACTTGTCCATCACCACTCAATCCTTCATGCACCATAATACATATTGCATATAACTAGGATATTTATTCCGTGATTTACAGAATTGTGGCACAAGGCCGAAAGGGGAGGGGGTAGAGGCTGGTCTTCACTAACTATCTTATACCTAGCTAATCAGATTCACGACCCATTCATACGTTACAATTAACCCATTCACCACAAGAACTTGTCCATCACCACTCAATCCTTCATGCACCATAATACATATTGCATATAACTAGTGAGCGAGTCAAAATGATTTATTTCCCTTTATAGTCTACCAATAGAAGGTTGACCAATCAGAAGCCGCACAACACTGTATCCGTCATGTATAAAGGCGGCCATCTTTGTTTCTCCTACCGGAATGACCAGAGGCAACTTGTCCGGCGAACATGACAGACGGAAGAACTACGCTCTGCTACTTTGCTGCGATATCCACTGCGAACCTGCACTATGCTTTCCTACTGTCTCCGAAATATTCACTGCCAACCTCTGGATTCTATACTCGAAGACGACCATCATGAAAATGTCTAAGACTTTTAGTCTTTCTTCATCTTTGAGGAAATTGTCCAGCATTCACTACCATGCAAGAGGACAGATATCACGTAACAGTAGTCTTTTATTTGTTTCTAACGAAATTTTTCTGTTTCTTAATTTTATGCTTAGCTTTTGAAATGCATCTTACGATATCTCAATCCATCTTCGGATTTCGGTTTTGCATTTTCCATCCATTCCAGATATTTAAATTTTTATATTTCTTTGATTTTGGTATTTGTAATTTATATTTTGGGTTCATCCTTTTTTTAATAACATTGTATTCTGTCTTCTTTATGTTTAGTTTATGCATAGTCTTTTCTTCTCGCTTTCTTTCAGTAACTTCTGTAGGAGTTCCATAGTTTCATTTCTGTGTCTCTTATCTGTGTTATATCATTTTTTAAGATTATAGCCATCAATAATGTATGCTTGTAAAACATCTAATTCACTCAGAACTGCTGTATAGATTGAATAAGTCCGGCGAGAAGACACACTCTTGTCTTACAACCTTTCTATTTTTGCATATCTGCTGAACTCATATTCTATCTGTATGCAGACAATTTTCTGTCAATATAGATTCTGGATTATCTTTCTCAAATATGTTAAGGTTGCTGAGCAGTTCTAACTGATATTGCCTCAATATCCCTCTTTTCACATACAATTTTGGAGGGGGGTGAATCTTGACTAATAAAGCAAACACGACGCCAATATTCTTCTGCTCCGGAGAAGCGGTTTCTGTTCCATTTTTTAGTTCCTTTTTGTCTCTTCATTATCTTGCTTAATCAAAATTAAACTGTAATTACAAACGTTATAATTCCGAGGCAAGAGATTTACAATAAATACTGATTTACCGTCTGTGTGGAACCGGCATATAAAATGTCTTCAATCGTTGGGTTGCTTATCTCACGCAAAGAATCCAACTAATATGCCAGGACTGAAACATGAAAATAAATTGCTTATACTCATAAAACATTAGTTGTTTTATCATTATCTCTAAAGCTGAGAAAATTTTAAAAAAAATCCTGGATGCAAACTTCGTGAAACTTGGAGTAAGGATAAGATAAGTAAATATTTAATTAAACACACAGACACAAACACACACACACACACACACACACACACACACACACACATATATATTTAAAGAGAGAGAGAGAGAGAGGGGGGGTAAATGCTGATACTGCCAGACGAGTGTAAACAATGATTACATAAGGTTAGTATATATATATATATATATATATATATATATATATATATATATATATATATGTGTGTGTGTGTGTGTGTGTGCCCCCCTTTCTTTCATTTCTTCCTTTGGTCATGTTTTGGAAAGTCTCTCTATCAATCTCTCCCTCTCTGGCTATCTATCTGTATATATACATACATATACATACGGGGTGCGATGGGTAAATTGCCGCCATTCTATATTTTTAATTTCTATCTTTTTTTTCTTAGTTATGGCAGTGTTTTCTTACATTTACAAGAATAATACTGTTATTTTTATTGTAAATTTTGTCAAAATCCAATAAGTCCCGCATATTTTGACAATATCTGCAGAAGACGTGCCTTCATTTTCTCTTCAGTCACTTTTTTGTCTCCACTGATATTTCACATAAGTTTTCTTGAAAAATTCTCCAAGAAATTTCTTCTTGAGAAAACGAAATTTGAATTAATGTAACATATAAATTTTTCCATCGGGTATGTTTTACCGCGAAAAAAAAAATAATGCGTGTTCGGAATTTTAAAAAGCAATCTGCAGGAAAAAAAAAAAAAAAAAAAACACAATCAGGTTCCAATGAAGATATTGGTAGAATAGGTACTTATTTTTATTTATCTTGTTTAGATTTTATTATTTTTAAGGTGTTCTTTATTTTTTCCTGTGTTGCTATCGATTATTTACTACTGGAAATAGATATTCTTTTACTCTTTCGATTAATTTACTTTCTGTTCGTGCTGAAAGATGGCTTTTTTTTTAACGTAGCTGAGTCGGGTAGCATGTTACAAATGTCAAGGATTAAAACAACTTCTATCGAGGCCTGGGAAGGTAGATTTTCTGCCTTTAAGCCTAATTTTAAGTCTAGCCCCGACCTTGTCTTTTGATTCCACAAGATCAGTTTTTCTGAAGTTTTGTATAAATATGGAGTGACTCTTTGTGCTAAATCTAATGTTTTTCGTTGTCCTAAAAACACACAAACACCATTTTTTTATTATTTCAAATTGTTAAAATACACATGGTGACGGCTTTCTCCTTTTTGAGTATAGCCTTTCTTTCATCGTTCCACGGTTTTGCCAGTGGGAATAAAAAAATGTAACTTTTAGGCCAAGTTAGGGATTTCTACTCTCTGGAGCAAACATTGCAGATGCATTTACTTCCGGCAGACGCAATTACTTCCGGTAACAAAGACAAAGCTATCGTATTTTAATGTGCGACACTCCTTGATGCATATATTTTATTAGTCGTAATATTCGTGAAAATTCTAAGGTCTTCCTATTTTAATGTTGGGATGAATGTTAATCCTTAATTTACTTGAGAAAGACCGTTTATAGTAATCAGAAATATATATTTAAAAATGTAAAAGACAATAGGAAAACTGTAATATTGACGCGTTTTGTCCAATGTGGACTTTTTCAAGGCAACATCGAAATGGATTTATTAAAACAAAGTAACTATTAATAACAAAACAGAATGTCCTTAGCAACGCTATTATATTCATATTGTCAACTGAAAATTACGTCAGTTACTGTCACGTGTGGAAATATTGTTCTTATTGTTCTGTTGACGGATTCAACCATTTTCTTTTGATTTCTTGATACAGTTGTGTACATTTGCTTGGAAGAGTAGTAATTCTGCCAGGCAAGGTGAAATAGGAAAAAAAAAAATTGGTCGTAGATTAATATTTAGATAATATTCAATGGCGGCACTGTCGAGGATTTTCCTTCTGAGAGAGTTATTTTCTTTTTTTATGTGTGTAGCATTTTTAAAATCAAAATTGTAGTTGAATTTATTCCTGTATATTTCTAGTGCATTAGTTAAGTTGTTCTTTGTTTTTTGTCCCTTTTGTGATCATAGATGCGTTTTTCTAAATTTCTGCTTGTTGCTCCAGTATATTGGGAGGAACAGTTTTGGCAATTTATTTTATAAATGCCTGCTTCAGAAATATTATGGATATACTCAGATCCTCAAACACTTCTAGTAATAAAATTTCTGAAGCAATAGGACAAAACGCGTCTGCTAATATTACAGTTTTCCTATTTTAAATAAATCAATTTATAATATTAATGCTCTGTAAATTTACATTGAGCACTATTTTGTAAAAATAAAAATATCTATAAGAACACCGGATTATATATCTTACTGTTCTTTCTTTCTTTCTTTCTTTCTTTCTTTCTTTCTTTCTTATATATATATATATATATATATATATATATATATATATATATATATATATACGAAAACGCTAAGAATCAGCATACCATGATGAAAAACATGTTATAAACATAATTAAAACATAGTTTTATTATCAAAATCATTATGTTATTATTAAGATGAAGGAGCAAAGTATTTTTGATTATTTAATTTTTTACTCTGTTTTAGAACATTCGAAATTTTGATTAAAAAAACTTGTTTTTCTTGCGCCATCGGTTGTACTAACTTTTAGCATAGCAAAATTAATTTGTAACCATTATTTTTTTAGAGCAGCATTATATAAACCACCATGTTTATAGAAGACATATTTGTTAGAAGAAGTGTTACTAATCCTAAATTATATGGAAGCAGTATATGTTTAATTACCGAAGGAGGATGGCTAAATTTCGGGTGTATATAATATATATATATATATATATATATATATATATATATATATATATATATTAGGTTTGCATTGGCTTTCATGTATCGTTTGAACATGTTGTTATCAAGGTCCAACGTGATATCGAGGTAGTTCACTTGTTTAATATTAGTAGTGGTCTTAACTTTAAAATTCAGGCTTTTAAATTCTCAATGGATCGTTTTCCTAAGGCTACCTACCTTTATTTTAGTGGAATTCTCAACAATCATTGTCTCTATATAAACTAATACTTTACATTATTCGGGCTATTGTTCTCATCTTTGTTGCCATATTTATCACAACGTTTCGGCCGTTGTACGCTCCAGCTTTCTTCAGGTGGTTGGAATGTCGAACTGTATCCTTTATTTCGCTCGCTGGGGTAGACTGTTCTAGTTCTACGTGCCATGTCTGATGGATGTCCGTTATCAGTTATCTCCTGTTAATTCACCTCTTCAAGTTCTCTACTGCCTTAATCGGGTATTGAACTCACAACTCTTTGGGTCCTGTCACTGGATCTAACCAACGCCTTTATCCACTGTGCCATGTGGAGAACTTGGAAGAGGTGAATTATTAATTTTTCTCAATCTTATGAAGTATTGGTCCTCCTGCATGAAGAAAACAGTTGAAGCAACAGAAATGCGATGTTACAGAAGGATGTCACGTGATTCTGCAGCTGGGAGATCAAGTCCCTTGGTGTGAAATTTAGTGCACATTAAATTCTGACATAACACTAAACAGAAAGCCTAAATTAGCTACTGTAAAGAGTTAACATTTCAGAAAAGTTTGAAAAAAATTACGAGGCAATGAAAACTTTTTTTCTCGACACACAAGCCAGTCATTTGCGCTCTATTTCTAGAGGGATTCATGGCGTTACAGACATTGCTTTCAGAAATTTTGAATTTTTACCAGTCTGGGTTGCTTTTGTGGCACTTTACTGCTCCGTTACTTAACCCGTAGAGAGAAACGGCTTTATGCTCTTCCCAATGTTATAAGTGGAAAGATCATTCAATTCAAAGCCAAAGAAAAACTCAAGGTAATGGTAATATTATCCGTTTTTCTCATAAGGAATCATTCGACATTCATTAACTGAGCAGCTGGTGTTTCCTTTGGTTAAAATTTATAAAATTTTTCTATTAAAATAATTTTTTAGAAAAATAGATTGCTTGCGTCGACAAACTCTTATTGGCGTTTCCCGTAATGATAGAATCTTCTTTTACTTGAAGTAGTATGGAACGCCATCATTCTGATTATGTCATTGTTTTCTCTTCGAGTTACATGTGATATCCATTTTAGTTGTTGATACTGTTGAAAGTCAGGTGGTTTCTGTTATTTGGTACAGTTCATTGCGATTCTGTAGCACCAGACCACGAAGAGAAGGATGATCCTTGCTAAAACTTACAGAATAATGGTTGCTCAATTCTGCTAGGAAAGGTGAAATAGGGAAAAAACCTGGGCGTAGATTAATATTTAGATAATATTCAATGACGGCACTCTCGAGGACTTTCTAGTTAACGCAAGAGAATGAATGGGAAAGTGAAGATTGAGGATAAAAATGATTGAGTCTAGACTTGAAGATGTTACGATTGTAGCATTCGTAGAAGCAAACTATCAAAACAAGAATTTGACAGTACATCGCCGATTTCATTGTCAGTGCTTTTAACTTCCGATGCCGTTCACATAGAATTATGATTGGAATCAGAAAAATAACGTGGAAAATTTCGGATTATGGAGAGTGGTTAGTTGATTTTGTTTAGCTGCATATCAATCATTGTGGCTATTTAATCCCTAAATCTAAATTTGAACACAATATTATGGCTTCAAATATATTTTGAACGCAATTGTATTCCTTCAGCTACAAATAAAATGCATTGTTGGCCATTTTGCTTTCGAAATGCATTGTTGGTCATTTTGCTTTATATTGTTGTTTTTATATATAAATATATTGCTGGTATTTTTACAATAAAAATCTATTTTTATACATTCATAATGTTTTGTTTAGGTGTTCACTATATGCCCATAGCTGGGACCCTAACAGGGGCTACCACCCCGGATCAGGGTGGGCCTGGGAACAACAGTAATTAAGAGGTAGTTCTATACTCAAAACCTCTAATCTCTCGATCAGAGGCATTGCTGACGATTGTAGTTTATCGTCATGCCCAGGACTGGGATTATGGAGAAATTTTTTCTCTAGTCAATGAGGTCATGAAAATCTGATTATACGAAGTTGATTCAAACTTGAGAAATCTTAGAAGAGTCTCCAAAGTTTATAAACTTTTTATTGAAGGGACAATCAAGCAATTATTTCTTAACAAGCTTTTTGAAAAGAAATAGAAGCGAAGAGGAATAATTACAACAGATAAAGGAAAAAAATCGATTTTAGACAAAACAGTCATTGGTGATGAACACTAGGATCTCTTTAACACCCCCGAAAGTACTTTATGGGGTACGTGTGAGGTTTACATAGCCACTTCAGCAGGGAAGCTGCTAAAGTGATCCAGAAATTTTGACTATATTCAGGTAAACTCTTGACATCACAACTTAAATCAAATCCAATGCAGGTAGTGATTTTCTAAGCGTATATATATATATAGAGAGAAAGAGTGCGATAAAGAAGACAGTGTATGTATGTGAGTGTGAGTGCGTATGTATCCGCACACTTATACCAGAAAGACGAAGAAGAATTAATTGAAAATGGATGTTGAGCATGAGCAAAAAAAATAAAAATTAAAATTAAAAAAAATACAAATAAAAATGTTAAAATTTCTCATTTATAAGACATTACGAGAAAAACGGCTGGACCATTAAAAAAGAAACCAACCGACAAAACTGTAATTATTTTTCGTTCGAAATTGGAAGTCAAAATCTTCAAGAATTTGAGAAAAAAAAAATGCCGTAGATTCGCAAGGAGATGCTGGCAAGAAAAACCAATATAAGTGTGATATCTTCAACAACTGCGAATCGTTCTATTTGGCATTCAATCACATTTGCACACACACACACACACACACACACACACACACACACACACACATATATATATATATATATATAATGAATTTATGCATGGGGCCTATTTATCTAAGTAGGTAGGTAAGTATCTATTTAGGATACGAATGTATATATGACCGGGGATATATTTTCCCCAGTGCTTTATCCTTGGTCCTACTTTGTTTTTAATTTTCATTAACGACCTTCCTAATGTCATTAGCTATCAGCTTGGTGTCTATGCTGATAACACAACCATTTACTCATGTCTCGATGGTAAGTCTGATCAGTCCGATGAGGTCAAATTGGCGGCTGATGTCAAAAACTATATTCAGTCTGTTGTTAAATGGGGTAAAGTATGGCTTGTTAATTTTAACGGCTCCAAAACTAAACCGAAACTAAACACCTGAGACACTCCTTTCTGCCTTCCATCAGTATGGCTGATGCTAACCTCCAGGATATAAACTCGTTGCGGCTTATCGGCTAAGCTGATATGAAGTGGGAAGACTATATTGAATCAATTGTTAGGTTAGCTGTTAAACACTTTGAAATACTGTGTCGTTCTAGAGAATTTTTCTCTCTAGAATCTATCTTAGATATCTATATGTCTACCATTTGTCCATGTTTATAATATTGTTGCCACATATAGTCTGGTGCTCCTGCTATATATCCAGAGATCTTTGATAAAATCCAAAGAAGAATCAGCCATATTATTGGTCCGGATCTGACAGCTCGGCTTAAGTGACTTTCCCACCTCCGTAAAGATGCCTCCTTGTGCTTTTTTAAAAATACTTTCATGGCGATTTTTCGGATGAGCTTTTCGCTATGGTCTCTAAACTTTATGAATTTATGCGCAGTACTGGACTGGTGACGATATCTCACCAATTTAGAGTTGACTTGGCTAGATATAACCGTACATTCTATGCTAAAAGTTTATTTTCTCGCACTTGAATGTGATGTCAGTTGCTATCGACTGTCCGCCTGGTTACTCTCCTTTTCTCGCTTCTTAATAATATTTCTGTTTTCGAATTTTTCCGTACTCAGTAACCTCTTGTGTCGTCATGTTTTTACTGTCTTGTTTGGGATGTACTCGATTAAAAAATTGTATGCATGTAATGTAAATAGGTAGGTAAGTAGGTATGCATGCTACTATTTTTAAAGGCAAAGTACAAGTGAGCTGTGTGGGCATTATCGTGGTAGAGCTTTACTTTCGCCAGTGGTTAAAATCTTAATGGATATTTCACCTGTTTCAACTGAATACTCACATAGTGTATACGATACTGCCAGAGTCACAATGTACCTTTCGACATACTATAGGAACGACGGATATGATTTTCACAGCACTACAAATCCAAGAGATGTCGTATGAACAATATCAAGTCCTTTTTCAGTTCTTCGCAGATCATATCAAAGCCTTTGACAATGTAAATAGAAAACTTATGTAGAAGATCTTGAGATGTTTATGCTGTACTGACCATTACGTAGATATCATCCAGTTGTTTTATGATGACATAGAGATATCTATTAACTTTCGTGGTTTACTTTCAAACCAATCAAGGTACGAAATAGTGTCAAGCATTTCACCCCCAAGAAATGCGATAATGACTCTAATATGCAAGGGATTATTGAAAGTGAAAGAGGGTGAAATGTGAAAACTTTAGTGAGGAGAATGGACAATAAAAGAACGGGTTTCAGGTCGGCGTTGCATTTAAATTGTTGAATAATGTAAATTCTCTATTTTTCTGTTGTTCTTATCCATGGTTTAAGGGCCTTGACCAACGTATATACATTCGACATCATACAACTGGCAAACTATTTAACATCTGACGATTTACTGCTAAGTCTGAGACATTCCAAACTCTTGTTCGAGACCTGTGGGCCGATGACTCTAAGATGATCACCTAAACAGAACAGGAAATGCAGGCTCTAATGGATAAACTTTCTCGTTCCTGCAAAGGTTTCGACCTTAATATTAACCTTGTCATGTTCCAACTTGCTCCGGTTTCAAATTATATCGTACCATCAATATTTGTGGATGGCCATGTGAAGAAGGAAACTGATGGTTTTGCAGACCTAAAAGATCGATTTTGGTCGCAGATAGTATTTCAGAAGTACACAAAGATGACAGTTTACAAGGCCTGTGTACTGACGTGCCATTTGTACATCTTGGAGTGTACCGCAGATATTTAGACATCCGGAAGAGATTCCAATAACGATGTTTAAGATCAATTATTAATGTCCTTTGAATATCCTACACTCCAGATACTGTGGTACTCGAAAAGGCTAGCGCAATCAGTATCGAAGCGCACCTTCATCGCCTCTGGATACGCTAGGAAGGTTTTGTCATTCTCCTTGAAGACAGCAGAATATTAAAGCAAATGCGCTGCAGCGAGCTGCTCTACGGCAGTTGATCACAGAATAAGCAAAGGAACGCTTCAGGGACTGTTTAAATGAGTTTCTTGCAGCCTGTCATATAGAAAAGCCTGATAGGAACCTACTGCTTGTAATCGAAATAAGTGGGGGTCCACAATTCATGAAAGGGCTAATATCTTCCAAGAACATGCAATACCAAATGGGAAAAAGAGCGATCCAGTAATTTACATGTGATGCATGTGGCAGAGTATGTCTCTCCAATGCAGGTTTCGTTAGCCACAAGAAGTGTTATATTGGTAAACATTTCACAAATTACAATCAGTATTACGCTGACGATAACATAATCCATGTGTTAGTAATCCTGCGGAAACCGACCCGGTCTCAGCCGTCACATGAAAACGAGTTATCCTATACAAAACAATTTAGTTTGTTACAGCTGTAATAAGCATTGCAAAATTACTTGTTGACTTCAAAAGCCAATGTCGTTTTCACAAGAAGCCAAATCATTAATCAAACTTGTCAGCAATATCATACTCGTTTAACTAGTCGATATCCATCAGTGATATATGTGTCGGACGTGTGTATCTATGTAAGTATGCAAAGAGACTTATGTATGTATATATTTATATTATTCAAATTAATGCAGCTTAATTAATATCGTAAAATAGTCATTCAAAGAATAAATCAATAAAGTTAATGTAATTAACGGCGAATTGACTTCGCTAACAGATTAAGAAGGTATTAACTTACTGATCACTCGTTGAACGACACGATCCTTGTTTTTATTAATTGTACAATGGCTTAGATGTTCGATCCATATTATTCGCAAGTAATTTCGGTGAAAGCATTCACCATCTTCAGGCAGGGATATTATTCTTACCTCAATTTTGGGTAATTTCGGATGTAAATGAATGTGATACTTGTTGAAAGATGTTTTATTAAAAAGTGTGTTGTTATTCACAGTTAAGAATATTTTTGAACGTGCAGAAATTCGACGCTATATTTTTGAATATTGTAGTAATATAGGCCTCCGTTGCATCCAAGTTGTCTGTTTAGCTGGGGCATCGACGCCTGTGACTTGAGAGGCCGATGCGAAGATGACAATGTTTGTTGCAGAGGTCACATTTCTTTTCTGTCTCTGGTCTGTTGGAGCTGTCACTTTGCTTTCTGCGGGGTCACCTTTCCGTGGCGACTTGTGTGCAATAATAGTAATAAAACTGTTTTTATACTTGTTTGATAAACTGTTGCTTCTCCTCCCCTGACTTGAAGTGTTTGGTCAGGGTTCCTCTGCATTCGGATTGTATCGCTGCCAGGCTCTCCCAAGTTGATGTCCACAGCTTTCATGTCGCGTCTCACAACACCGCGGTAACGCAGCTGTGGCCGCCCTGCGGGTCTCTTTCCAGCAGCAAGGTCTCCTTACAAGAGGTATTTGGGGGCGCGGCCGTCTTGCATGCGATGGACGTGGCCCCACCAACAGAGTCTGTGCTGTCTGAGCAGTGTGAACATGCTGGGTAAACCTGCTCTAGATAGCACCTCAGTTTTGGGAACCTTAACTTGCCAGGCTGCGGCGGATGCTTCTCATGTGAAAGGTGTTCAGAACCCTTTTTTGCCTGGCATACATGGTTCAAGCCTCGCTGCCATATAGCAGTGTGCTGATAACGCAGGCATTGAACACTGCCATCTTGGTCTTAAACGACAGCTTGGGATTAGTCCCCGTTTTGTCAGACGTGCAAGTATTGTGGCTGGCTTTCCGATTCTCTTGTCAATCTCTGTAGTAATGTAGTAATTCAAAATTTCTCTTAGTGTAAGTGTTCTTTCCGTTGACGTGACATGGACTATTGAGCAATGTCTTAGAAGATTTATGAAATTTTTAACAGCAGATCGAAGATATTTTCAAATTAATAAATAATGCAGCTTAATTAATATCGTAAAATAGTCATTCAAAGAATAAATCAATAAAGTTAATGTAATGGCGAATTCACTTCGCTGACTGATTAAGAAGGCATTAACTTACTTGTCACTATTTGTCACTATTTATATATATATATATGTATCATATTCACATGGATGTAGAAATACTTGAGTGAGTATACAGGAGCGCGATTAAAACACTGGATGCTTTCTTGTTTATGATACTGTATCTCTTTAGGACGTAGGTGATCATGGCTCTCTCTCTCTTTGTAGCACTTAATAAATATTGTATTTTCGCTATTTATCCTAAAACCTGTTCCGCCATCCATTTACTCAAGCACAACAAATATGTTATGCGCTGTTTTCATAAATCTGTCTTGTGAGCATCAGATTTTCCAAGCCATCTTTCTTCACTATGAGCCACAGAAATTTCAACTGTCTCTTCCTGATGTTAAGTATAAGTTTCCTTTTTGTTTGCGTTTTCTTTAAAACTTTATCATTGCTCACATGTCCAGTCCATGGTATTCTCAGCATCCTTCTGTAAAACCACGTGTCTGTTGCGTCAAGTCTCTTCTTCATCTTTGAGAAGATTGCCCAGCATTCCCAGCCAAATAGGAGGGAAGATAGCAAGGTATCAGATCAACACTCTTTTCTTCGTTTCTAACAAAGTTTTTCCGTCTCTTTATATACTGCTTAGCTTCGGGAATGCATCTTGGCTATCCCAATGGGTCTTCGCATTTCCGTATCGGACTTTCCGTCTTCTGTTCGAACACTTCCCAGATATTTAAATCTTTATGCTTGTTTGATTTTGGCATCTCCGATTCATAATTTGCATTGTAGGCTCATCTTTTGGTAATAGCCATGCTTTTTGTCTTCTTGCAGTTTATGTTTAGTCATTTCTTCTCGCTTTCCTTCACTATCTTCTGTAGGAACTTTAGTATTTTTCTTTCTGTGTCTGTTATCAACATTATGTCATCTGCATGTCTTATTTTGTTGGGAACGTAGATGGCTGTAATGAATCCTGGTAAGACATTTAATTCTTACGGAATTGCTGCATAGTTTGAATAAGTCCGGTGAGAAGTCACACCCTTGTCTTAAACCCCTTTCTATTGTTGTATATCTGCTGAACTTATTTTCTATTTGTATGCAGGAGGTTTGCTGCCAGTATTTATTCTAGATTATTTTAATACCCTTCCCGAATATGTCAAGGGTGCTGAACAGTTTATCGAACGACTTAGTGTAATCTATAAAACAAACCTTCTTCATGTGTATTTTTATTTTTTTTTTAAGCATTTCACCCCAAGCAAGGCGGGAAGCCACTAGGATGCAAGGGGTTACAGAAAATTTAGAGCAAGATCAGATAGGAGTGATACAAGAAAGGTAGTGGATAGATCAAGGCAACTGGAGATGTCGATTAACATTACACATGAAGAGCTCGAGATTATAGCTCACAGGGAAACAGGAAAAGGGAAGGGAGTTCCACAGGCGAGAGGTGCGAGACATGAAGCTATTAGAGTAGAAGAGACAGCTATATTTAGGAGTTTCGACAGTGAAGGGGTGAGAGCGGGATGCCAGCCTCGTGAGGCGCTGGAACCCGTGACGTCTGCGAACCAGCGAATGCAGCATCTCGGAGCAATTTCCATGGAAGTATTTGTAGAACAGACAGAGGGAGGCGACGGCGCGTCTGTGAGAAAGTGACTGTAGACGAGACGCCAGGGCAGGGCCAACCACATTGCATATCCGCCTCTGGAGCCTATCAAGAACCCCGAGGCAGACAGAAGGGGCACCAGACCATATATGGCAGCAATACTCCATGCAAGGGTGAATTGTGGATTTGTAGATCTGGAGGATCGACTCCGGGGAGAAAAAACTCCCTAGCGCGGCTCGGGGAGCCAACTTTCCTTGGTCATTCTGATGATATCCTGAGCCTTTGGTAAGGTATCCTTCTATGATAAGTAGAACTCTGGCGTAACACCTGCCTCAGTGTTAATCCAAATATTTTGCATCTGCCTGTCCCCGGGATTCTTATTGTCGGTACGAATCGTTGCATCGTCTTGCTAGCCGTACATAATCTCAGGACGGTCAATGCATTGACACCTCTACATATATTTATTGGTTGCGCGGTCGTGAAATTATTAGCTGCTCGGAATGAGAAATCGAGGAGTCAATTTTTAATTCTAGCTTTTCGTTATATTCAGGTTTGCGCAAATACCATTTTCGAAAAATATGAATCTGTTTCTTCTTTTCCAGCGATATATGAGTTCAATAGTAGGGTAGACTGGACTCTTCTGAAACGGAAAAAACTCTAGTCTCTCAAGACCAGGTAAATGGAAAAATTATCAGCAATGGTCGTACTTGTCAACAGTCAGCATGTATACCGGGTGTAACAGCAAAATTGTCCACATCGTGCAACAACAAAATTGTCTATCACACAAAATATATAATATCTAAAAAACAAAACAAAAAACACTAAACTAATTAAGTTTCTTTTTTTCAGGATTCAGATAAAATGTTTAGCCATCTTGACACCACTTGTTATAAGAATCAGTGAAAAATCCTTTGAGGCAATAAGTTAAAATCGTTTTGACTCAGCTCCACTAAGTCTTCCCAACTGTGCAATATTGAAACGAAATGGTTAGGGAAAAAATATCATTCAGGTCTTCAGTAATGGTACAAACATTCATACTCCGGCTTCCATTTTCAAAGTTCATTCAAGAAACATCTAGCGAACGTTGAATACATTTGAAAAAGAGTGAACAGTATAGATGAAAACTCTATCAGGAGCTCACAACAGGAAGTGGGATCATCAACTTAAAGCTAAATACATTCTTATTGTTCAAAGTAGAGTCCAATAGTGTTATAAAAACCTCAGAGTGATATCTTTAATCTTGTCTAAGATACAACAGTTCAAAGCTTAAGCTAAAAATTGGACAATTTTGCTGTTACACGATTTGGACAATTTTGCTGTTACACCCGATATATGTATATTTCTTGTGTCTCCTCTGGATATTATTTGTTCCGTGGTAAATGTACGTGAGTGAAGTTCGTATCCTCGAACGCAACCAGTCTACCAGTATAGAGTCATTGGTATTTTAGCGCTAGTTACGATGGAGTGATCATGTGTTCTTGCTTGAAGGATGACAGGATCCCTGAGCTATTTTTCTATGATGAGTTGATCGATGGAAAAAGACAAGCACCTAAAGCGAAATTGGATGTAGACATTTTGAGTCAAAAGCACAATGGAAAATGACTGAGAAAAACGGGAGATGCACTATAGTAAGAGACATTATGCTTGGAAACTAAAGAGAAATGTTCTTAAGGATTGGCACGGAATTTGATATAACTATGCAATGAATGTTGTCGCGTCTCTCTCAGTAGAACATGACCCCCAAACCATCTATACATGACACATTGAAAGTTCATCAAAATATTAAGAGAACAACTACTGCAAGAAGCACCCACCATTGGCACATCTGTGCAAATGAGTTTAAGACCTTAACAGGACTAAAAAGTAACATCCGCTTTGTTCATATAAAGAGAATAAATCAGGCTATGGCATTACTCGTGATCAAGTAGCGGTTAGCATCATATTTATCATCCTAACACCTAAATTCGGTAGACTTACTCAGTAGTGACCATCTTGTTCATTTCTGTAGCTATCATATAAGGGTTCTTCTTCATTTTCGGAAAAAAATATGAGTACTACATTTGTTTCATGGATGGTATAAAAAATTAATCTTTTGTGTATCACGCATATATATTTGGCTTGATAAAGTCCATGAGAAGATGAAACGCGTCGGCTGAGATAAGTTTTCCTTTTCTTTTTATTCATATTGTCCTGTGATTTTAGTTACACACATACGTGCGCGCGCGCACACACACACACACACACACACACACACACACACACATATATATATATATATTACGATAAACGTGCAATCAATTTACAAATTCATGAATTATTCACACAAAAACAAATGCAAAGGTTAATGATTTAATTGGCGAGAAATCCATCGTCGCAAACAATTCAACTAATATACAAAAACCTCCGAATCCGTTATGAATGAAATGATCCTTGTTTCTATAAATTTCTGCCGTATTAGTTCTTATTTTTACTACAAGCTTTCATCTGTTCCTACAGACATCTTCAGGTATAGAATAGATGTTGTTCTTGTTTTTTCTCTTAGTAATAAGAGGACAACGAAAATGTATGTATTGTTGTATCCGAAAATGCTATTGAAAATGAGTTATTGATTTTGGAGCGCGCAGTAGCAACGCTGAGTTTGATTTTAAATTTTTTAAAAATTGTGCGTTCATATAAATATGGTGATGAACGAATTTTTTTACTGGTAAATTTTCTGTCAAAGTGGCATGAACTATATTGTTCAATAATTACAGTAATGTCGCACTTATTATCCAAAAGTCGCACTTGGATCAGTTATTTAAATTACGATAAACGTGCAATCAATTTACAAATTCATGAATTATTCACACAATAAAGAGCATTTTCGGATACAACAATACATATATTTTCGTTGTCCTCTTATTTACCCCTGAGGTAAATTTGCTTAAATTTTTTATAATATTTCTTCAATATTCGCATAAGTTCTTGTCATCAAAATAAAAAAAAGAAGATAAACTGTTCAAATTTTATGTTTTATTCTGTTTTTGTTCAAGAAATTTCGGTTCTCCATGTATTATCAAGAACTGAAAGTTGTCAGTATGATACATAAGATTTTTTGGGGCAACATTTTATCATTTTTTGCAACACTAAAATTCAAATTTAATTCAAATATACGCGTATCCGAGAAGTTCCAACATGTCTAAAACGTATCCTCTGCAGTTGAGGTTTTTTACATATGACGTCACTGATTCTTTTTCTACATGTGCCACCTCAGGACGTAGGCAATCATGGCTCTTCACAACTTCCTACTCTTCGTAGCTTTTTAGGAATAATTGTCTTTTTTACATTTTCCCTGTGGTGTATTTATGTTATTCGCTACTTTCCTCTCTCCCTCTCGACTTCAATATGTCTTGTGAGTAATATATTCTCTAAGCCTTCTTTTTTCATTAATTATCCAAGAAAATTCTCTTTCTGATTTTATGTATGAGTATCCTTTTTGTTTTCATCTTCTTTAAAACTTCCTCGTTGTTTACATGCTCTGTCTATAGTTTTCTCAGTATCCTTCTGTTAAGGAGCCCATTTCTACGGTTTTCTCAGCGTCCTTCTATTAAGAACCACATCTCTGTTGCATCAATTCTTCCCTTCATCTGTGAAGAAATTGTCCAGAATTCATCTCCGTATAGGAGGGTCGATATTACATAGTTGTTCGACATTTTTCTTTGTTTCTAATTAATTTTTTCCCTTTTCTTAATACTTGGTTTTCATTCTGGAAGGCATATTACCGTTACATTTACCGTCGTTTATTAAAACCTTTCCTAGATATTTGGACATCTATACTTGTTTTATTTTTATATAACCAATTTGTAGCACGCATTTTTTTTCTGTTGACAACAAATTTAAATTCTATCTTCTTAAAATTGATGCTCATTCCTTTCTTCACCTTCTCCTTTAGTAAATTTTCGCCGGGTCCTATAGTTTTTTTTTCTTCTGTTCGTCATCAACGCAGCTACGTATCAAATATTTATAAGATACAACCCACCTATAATAAATCCTGGCATCATGATGTCACTCATACTATACGTTTTTTTAAACTAAATTTGAATTATAGCACGCGCATGCGTGTGTGTATACAGATGTATGCTATACATTTCTTTTATATTCCGTGTTCCTTCAGAAAATGGGCTGTCATGGCTATCTACAATTTCTTGTCCTTTGTAGCTGTTAGTAAATTTTGACTTTTTATTATCTCTCCGAAACCCTGTTCTGCTTCAGGTTCGTTGGGTGGGTTATGTTCCGTTTTCACCTGTCCCTTTTGTTTTCAATATGTCATATTAGTCTCAAATTTTCCAATCCCTCTTTTCTCATTATGCGCCTTAGAAATTTCATCTGAAGTTACGTATAATATCCTTTCTATTTCCATTTTCTCAAAACCTTCGTCGTTGCTCCCATGTACAGTACATGGCATTCTCAACATCTTTCTGTAGTGCCACACTTTTGTTGCTTTGGATCTCTTCTTCATCTGTGGAGAGATTGTCTAGTATTCACTGCTGCATGCCGGGAGGACAAACATTACGTAACAGTTAAGTCATTTTTTCTTTGTTTCTAACGACATTTTCCTGCTTCTTCATACTTTGCTTAGCTTTGTTATGCATCTTTTGCTATCCCAACCCGCCTTCGGATTCCTATGTCACACATTCTGTCCTCTTTTAAAAAACTTTCCAGATATTGAAATTTGCTTGATTGTGGTATCTCCGATTAGCAATTAGCATATCTATTTTTAAATGCTTTATTTTATTTTGCCAATAATAGAAAAAAAGGCGCACAAGGGCCGCAAAAATCATGTCATTTTAAATAAATTTTAAATGTTGCAGGATATTTTTTGGATGAAAGAAGAATCGACGCAGTTCGAAGAGAGCAACGTTTGCTCTAATCGTTAATTAACTCTTTATAATAAGTCTTATTAATAATTTGTATTTGTTTATAATAAGTTTAAATTGAATTTAAATTCGTAATAATTTTGCACAATTTCATGTTTTTGACATTGAATGTAATGCTTTCAACCCACTTTCACGAGGTTTGAAAAACTCTAAGTAACGTACTAATCTGTTTTAGACAAATTATGAAATAAGTAGCTATGTAATAATTCTAAGTAACGTGGTTAATAGAAAGAATTGCATTCAAATAATGTCTTCTAACCATAACTTTGTTCAAAACCCAAAGATTGAGAAAAGCTTTCCTACAAAAAAAAAAAAAAAAAAAAAAAAAAAAAAAAAAAAAAAAAAAAAAACCTTCAAAATCTGGACTTCCCCACTTATTTAATCGACGATATAAACGTTTTAAGGATATATTACGCGATTTAAATTTGGCATATTTGCCATGAAAGTATGTTCAAGTTCTTTTCCATGAATTAAAGGTATCAGCTTATCTATCATTTGCGGGTTATCGACAAGTCAGCATTGAGAGGATGAAGCATTTTCCCAATTTAAAATAATTCAAGTATTTAA
Organism: Acanthosepion pharaonis; assembly: GCA_903632075.3. Taxonomy (NCBI): domain Eukaryota; kingdom Metazoa; phylum Mollusca; class Cephalopoda; order Sepiida; family Sepiidae; genus Acanthosepion; species Acanthosepion pharaonis. The sequence continues at coordinate 67,739 of CAHIKZ030005100.1, read as the reverse complement.
AAAAAGACTGACTCACTATTATTCTTGAATACCTTTTATTGTATTAGGTTGGTGCAAAATAATGACGTAATAATGTCGTTTTTTGACGTATTTTTTAACGTTAAAAAACGACATTCTTACGTCATTATTTTTGCACCAACCTAATATGATAGAAGCTCCATCGCCTATGAATGAAGGATGCCTATTTTGTCTGCAGAACAGCCAGGGAAGCTTGGAGTAACTGTCAGCTTTGGTCAGGTAGCCTCATTTAATTCCTACACAGTATTTTTAGTTGTAACAAATAAATTAGTATTAAGTGTTATCCTGTCTCCTCTTGGATAATTACATCGTGACCAAATATATTAATGAAATATGGCAAACATTGGCCACAACTTCACGAAACTCGCTAGACATAACGGCTAAACGGTAATTGAATCGAACAGTGACCGAACAAAGACCAAGGCAACTCATGCAGAGAAATACGGTAATCTTCTGCGAAGAAATTGATGCTGATGATGATTTGTAGATGAAGCAAATTGGTGTAACTGAATTAGGAATTATTGAATTGCCCAAATTGATGCTAATATTGTATTTGATGTCATCAGTCGCCAGCTGTCCGGAGCAGAATATTAATAAAGGTAAAACGACAAAGGAATAGTGGTCCTCGTTCCGCTAACTATCTCTGGCAGTATTTCGTCTTGCCCTCCTTTAATCACTAAATATTACTAATAAAAACGTTTACTCCGCTTGTTGCAGACTGCGCATCAACATCAGATATTATTCTCATGTTAATTTTATAAGCCCACTCTACCATGATGGCTCATGGCATGTTGGAAGAGAGCGTTTAAAGATTATTTTTTTAGTTTAGAGATTTTCCTGTCAATTCTTTCTGAGATAGATTGGTTGACGACCAAGTGATAGAACCCAGTATGTCTTGCTATTCAACCCACAGCTGGAGGGAGAAGGGTCGAATTCATATGCCAGGGTATTTGCGCGTAAATGAATGTAATGAACCCGACTGGAATTCGAACTCGACACCCCGAACTCTCATTCTGTGACGATATCCATTACACCACAACGCATATCCATCTTTTAATACTGCTCACTTATCGCGAGCCTTGGAACTGAACTCACAATTACTATGCTATCAATTTCATGGGCCCCACGTTAATCGTCTAGGGTAGGGTATTATTAAGTAGGTTCAACCGTGAATCTAAAAGTGGAAGCCCTTAACCTAATATTATTCTTGCCTGTCCGCTGTGTTTGTTGCTTCTGCTTTGATGTGACGCTTGATTTTCTTTGCTTGGCACTTCTTTTTCTTATTGTTGCTTCTACTGCTGAAGACTTTCCTGTCAAGCTTGATTCTCTTCATCGCCGTCGTTTGTCTTTATTTATACGTTCCGATAACATATTTATTTCTAGACCCGACCTACTGACACAGACAGCGGACCGAGAACACTCTATTGTAAATTAAATTAAGTGTGTAGTTGGGAATGCCCTTAATTTTACCCGAATCGAAAAGAACGCTAGTGGGCACAACGACTAATACGTTGGGGACAATAATCAGAAAGATAAATATTTATAGAGAGGCTCCATATAAATAATATAAGTAAACGTAATACGTCATCCAAGAAAGTTAGAGAGGAACAGTGATTCATTTATGTTTTTGTTTCGTGGGCTCCAGAAGAGTTAATGAACACAGACGGTAAATGGGATTACTCGTCAGGTATTACCGTTTATTTATCTACAGTGACGCCATATCACTTTATGACCAGAATATCGTCAACAGAGCAGCGGCAACTTTAGCCTAGCAGCCAAATCTCAATAAAAGAATCATGCTTATTCGTTTCTTTCGTGTCGCTGTATATTAAATCTGGCAATTGATTTAATCATAACAAATTAGCTGACATCGAGAATATTGAATTGGTTGGTGGGTTTCCAAATATCTTGAGGCGCTATGCTGCCCTTTGGCCCTCTATGGCATTTCATATTAGAAGAGATACTGACGGTGATTATCTCCTTTCCAAATGACATGTGTTTCTGTTTCATTCAATGAAGAATCAATGATTTGTTTGCGCTAAGGCGTCTGCCAACCAAATTGGTGTATCATGGACAGGTTTCTTTTGAAGAAATATGACAATGAGACAAGTAGGGAGAGATGGGTTCATGACTTTCTGTAATGTTATTATTGCTAAGCTGATACAAATAACTTCAGATGAATTTCCTATCTGGTTCACCAATTACTTTGTACTCTATAACGGAAACTACATCCAGTAGCAAAATCTTTGATTAGGTGGTTTTGAGGAACGTGGAACCACTTCTTAATTGCTATTGTTCCCAGGTCTATCCTGAACCTTGGTGATAATGGTCCTAACAATGGGCAAATAGTGAATGTCCCCAAACTTGGTTCAAAACATTACGAAAGGATAAAAATACATTTTTGTACTAGCAATACATTTTCATATTAAAAAAAAATATTACCAGCAATATATTGTTGGAAAAGGAAGAGAAAAATTATCAGCAATAAAGTTTTGAAAAAACATTACCAAACATACCAAGAATATTAAATCCCGGCATTAAATGACCCATAAGCTGTTGATATGTCGTTAAAAAAGAAAGGAAAAAAAAAGGAAAATAAAGGAACTGGTAATGGGACATGCGATTTATTTTATAGGCTTTTCATATTCAGAGGATTATCTGTTTTGTTCGATGAAACGATTCTTGTCCGATCAAGTGGTTCCAAAGTGTGAAAGATATCGAAAAATTCCTTAAACCGAAACTTAAAATGTCCTTTACGTCATAGAAAAAGCAAGGAAAATGTACAGGAGAATAAATAATGATATAATGACGAAGGAATAAATTCTGTCAGAAAATGATAGAAACTAGCAATGGCCATTACTCTGCTAGAAATTCTCTTGCACAGTAGGCTTTTTCAAATTTTATGATGTAATGTTTTTCCTCCAAACAGACATTAATTAACCGATGTTATTAAAGTTTCAGCATATATTTACATACTTGCTTAAAAGCCACCCTCATATCGGGCAGCATTTAAGCTTCCACTAGCGGAGGTTTCTTGATTAGGCCTTCGGTTTGTACAAGAGTTTGAGAATCCCTTCGTGTTTGTATATTCTCAGCATTGCAAGCTCTCCTGGCTGTTGTTTGATCTGGGTTTTCATTTGCACGGGACTTTCTTTTCCTCGCTGCAGCCTTGTTTCTTTTGATTGCAATTTGGTCTTCTGTTAGAAGAGACTCCTTTTTGCGAGGTATACTGCTGCCGTATGCGATAGGCAACAATAAACTACATAACTCAAAATTAATCGCTGCATTTAAGTATTGAATTAATATTTAAGCATACCTTTTAAAAGTTCAACGATAATTCTCCTGCCGCCACTTAATTTAAAGACATTTTTATGTACGTAGGTCCTTACTTTCCGTACAAACAATTATTTATATTTCGTTCCTGACTTTTGTTGGATTTCGCAATTAATTTCAATTATTTCCAAATTTATTTCCAAGTTAAAAAAATGTTATCGTGCAAAAGATTTCGTCGCCAATAATCACGTAAAAAATCGACGGAAACAATGACAGTAATGAAAAATTGGGAATCCAAAATTAGCTAATTCTGTCAGTAAATTTTTGGATTAATTCCAATCATTTCCTTCTTAATTACCAATCAGTAAATTGGGTAATAAATTCTGATTTTTACAATGCTTTTAATTTTTCGTGTGTTTCGCGTCCAGTGGGATATCATGGCTCTTCGCAGTTTCCTGGTCCAATATCCACATTATGAACTATATACTTAGGGAAAGAACGTTTGGTCTGGTGATTGTAAAGTGAAATTTGAAAGATATATAATAGATATAATCAGACCGTGAAAGTTTTACCAGTATCGATTATTACCTTGTTGTGATGGTAAAGACTTCCATAAAAAAAAATTGACATTGTGTATATCGCGTGCTTTTCAAACTTAGCAGAATTTTGCAAGTCGTCTTTTGCTTCGTCTCTTCTGGCGAGATGAAATTCTTTCTCGTTATTGACTGAAGTTCTTTCGAGATGGGAAAGAAATATTCTTCTAATCTACACACTGTCGACGTCGTAAAACTGGGACGTTGCAGATACTGGCGTAATGAACAGCACTGGTCCATAGTCAACGTTGCCGCTTTGGTATTTTCTCTAATTGAATAGAAAAGTCGTAGTCATTTTGCTAAGTTTTTCAGGTATACGATGTTTGATTTTATTATACAAGTAAAAATAATTAAAATAAAAAAAATGAAACAACTAATGTTGGGAAATGTCACACACACACACACACACACACATATATATATATATATATATGAGAACATTATATCGTTAGAGATACAACATGTAATTAAAAAAATATTAAGCCTAACATGTTCTTTGATTTTATTATGCATATAAAATATACACAACATGAATTTCAATTTTCTTTTAATTTCATTAAAATGTTTTATTCTATGCTGCAGCTTTGTATTATTTGCTAAAGAGTATATATATATATATATATATATATATATATATATATATATATATATATATATATATGAAGAAATATAGTCTTAAGATGTGCTATATTTATGGGATAAAGTGCTCTATATCAGCGATATAGCGTGTGTAAATATAAAAGTGAACATAGAAGTCAATACTTAGAGGCGACAGGCTGTGTCATGCTAGATGCAATCGTCAGGTGGCCTGATGATTGCATTTAGCATGAAAAAGACTGTCGCCTCTAAGTGTTGACTTCTTTGTTCACTTTTATATATATATATGGTTACAGCGTTCGCTTTCTGACCATGAGACTTGGGTTCGGATCTCACCATGCTCGATTTGTCATGAAGGATGTTATCGACCTGGAGGGGCGATCGAAACGTGCGAAATCTTTAGAAAGTGCCTGAAAACATAGTACGGGTTGACCGAAGACTTGTGAATGAAATTGGGTAGACGGTACCCTTAATTTGTCTAGCTTTCACTGCAGTACAAGATGATTGATATTACATGATAGTTCAGCACTCTTTTCTATACTTCTAACGAATTTTTCCTGTTTCTTATTATTTTACTAAGCTTTTGAAAAACATTTTCGCTAATGTAAGGCGCCTTCGTATTTTGGTGTCGCTTTTTCCATTTTCAGTTAAAATAAAAGGTATTTAAAATTCTGTACTTGCTTGACGTTGTCATCTCAAATCCGTAGATCGCATCTTGGAATTTTTATTTTATTAATAATCATTCTGTCTTCTAATAGTTGACGGCTATTCCCTTCTTCTCGCTTTCCTTTACTACCCTGTCTATGAGTTCTATACTTTTCTTTCCGTGTCTTCCATCAACACAGTGTTATCTGCGTATCTTAATACTATGCCTACCGATATATGAATCCCTGTAGAGTGTCCAGTTCACTTTAGACTGACTCACTCTTAATGTTGAACAAACCTCGTGAGGAGAGACATCCTTGATTTACACCCCTTTCTATTTTTGTGCACCTACGCAATTCACTTTCTATCCGTATACAGGCAGAGATTTAAAAAAAATAGTTAAATATTCTTCTCTTGCTGACAGATTTTTTTTTACTCCTGTGGCAGTGGAGACTTCTGGGGTTATTGCTCCTTTTTCGATGGCGTTCCTTCGGATGATTGGCGTGATGGCGTCTTGATTAAGAGACAAGCCTCGCGAAACGAAGTGGCTCTTGCAGCGTGTCTCACTGGTAATGGTGCCAGGTAATGCTTTCTCCATCATTCCGCTTGGCTGAGAATAGCAAAAAAAAAAAAAAAAAAAAAAAAATTGTTTATAGTTACTTTGTTCAAACATTTTTTTAAATGAATTAAGATAAACAATTCAAAAAAAAAAATTATGGATTATGCTAACATTTTCCCCAAATACATCTGGTTTTGATAAAAGTTCAAATAGATACTTGTGCTATACCTTGTCAAATGCTTTAATGTAATCTATAAAACATAACTGTACACCCTTCAGCGTGTGCATTTCGTCTTTCCGAGATCATTCTGGTCATAAATATAGCATTCCTTGTTCCAGTGTCCTTGACGAAGCCACATTGTTCTTGTCCTATTTCAGGTCTGATTATCGTACGTGTCCTACTCATGAGAATTCAGATAATTATTTTGGTTATGTGGCTCATTAAGCTGATTTTCCGATGATGGAGCTTGTATTCATTTGGATCTGGTTTCTTTTGTAGCGTTACAAAGATGGATCTACTATGGTCTTCCGGTATTTCGCCCCTGTCTTAACTGTACATAAATTCGTCCAGCTATCAAAGGGAAGAGCTCATCAGAACAATTACTATGCAAATACAGAAAAGTCACAGAAAAGCTACGGTTCGACGATGGGAATGTTACTGAAACCGAGATGCCAGTCCAGAGATGGTTCCAATTTTGTCTCTGTAGTATGAAATCAACAACGCCAATTCATTCCTTGTTTCATTTCCTGACGTTGAAAATTGGCGTCCCACAATCTTTCTTCCCACCATTTAGTCTCTTCCCCATATTTACATCTGTTCGTTTATTTCCAGAGTTTCTGTAGCACTTTTAAAATTTCCAGGCGCCTCCAAAAACTTTCGATTCGCAGTATATTTGTTTGATTAATTAGTTAGTCTATTTTAGCTATTTTTTTCATTAATCGCCCGCTACCAATATTATTTCATGCTTTTATTTTTCATTTCAATCATTTCTAAATTTCTGATGTGAATACTGAATATATGTCTCTTTTATCATGTCTAGGAGCACCAGGTCAAGTCAGCTGCCAGATCGTTCCGCAATTAGACATTTTTCTTTTCTTTTTATTTTAGTTTGAAAAAACAATACTAAACTAATTCATTTATATTATTTCAATAATATTTCAATTCATTCATGATAGTCACGATTTTTTTAATGTGTTATATTTTTAACACGAAAAACGTTTGTAAAATTAAATTTCTACTTCATTTCTTGCATAATTTTTTTTTAAGAATTTCACCTTCCATCACACCCACTCCAGCGTAAAATTAGCACCACGGTATCTAGATGCTAATTTCATATTCATAGCTTGTAATTTACAAAAAAAGAGGAAAAATTATTTGATGATGGAAATATTTCATTTATTCAAATCTTCCACAAAGCAAAACCATTTTTTTGTTCGGATGTCTGTACATCACAGACAAGTACAGTTTCTGTACGTTGTAAGAATTTAAGGCACGATGGAGTAATGGATAGCGGCTTGTAGTGATCCTGGAGAATAATGTCTGTATGGCCTTCAGTTTGCTCTTTCATACAAAGAAAATACGAGAAAAATAGGTTTAAATGTCGCGTCGCCCATATGTACGATCCAGTAATAAGTAAAATTGCCCAGTTACTGCGGCCAGTGTCAGGAATGCGTCAGTGTGAGTCAAGAACCTTTTTTTTTTTTTTTGATAGTGCAATGTTTCGGGGCTAGAATTGCTAAATCCAGACTTCATGCTGTGTCATATCTGATTACGAAATATCCCGACAAATTTAAAACGAAATGTTGGTGTGCGTACAGGCAAAATTGCCCAGCCCCTGTGAGGATAACCTACATTTTGGTAGAATATGAAAATGTTAAGCCGAGATGCAAATCCATACAAAGGCTCCCTTCTAATATATCGCTTCACACGAAAAACAAAACATATCAGATCATAATAAAAACAAAATCCGACGAGTTACAGTTGGCAACATAGTCTTGTCAAGAATTGCTAATTTTATCCTAAATTTGGTATCATAATAATTGTGACTAATGTTTGATTAAATTAATCTTTTTAGTAGTCCTTCTTATCCTCGGAGGATATGTTCCAAAACATCCAACAGATAGTAATATATTTTTTACTGTAAATAATTATAATAAAGTATAATTTATTGCTATAAAAATAGAAATTTACTTATGAAATGATAGTTTCGCGATGTTTCGTGCTTGGAGCCTGATAAACAAATCATCCCGAAACATAAGTATTTGTCATAGCAATAATTAGTGTTCGAGATATCTATTGTACAAATTATTGTGGACATTTCTTTTTACCTCAACATAAGTTACATATTTTTGGCGTATATTTTTACATTAATGATAAGTCTTAAATAAAATTTCTAAATTTATCTTGCTTAAATTTCCCAAATAATGAAATGTGTTGGCATAAAAGATTTACCTCTTTAATTTCTTTCATATATATATATATATATATATATATATATATATATAAATGATGAAAGTATAGTTATAGGGGATGCTATATTTATGAGTCAAAGTGTTCGATATCAGAGATAGAGCATATATAAATATGAAAGTTTACATTGAAATCAAAACTCAGTGGCGGCAGTCTGTTTCATGCTTAGACACAATCAATGGTCTGACGATTGCAGTAAGCATGAAATAGACTCTTGCTGCTGGGTGTTGACTTAAATGTTATATATATATATATATATATATATATATATATATATATATATATATATTCTTTCGATGTCTTGTCTAGGAGTTATTGTAGTTTTCCTACATGAGGCCATCCTGACAGCATCGTATTTATTAAGAAGATTGATTTCTAAAGTTTATCATTATGGTCTAATTTATCCAATTTGAATTGGCTTATGTATGCTGCTTTTTTTTTCAAACTTTCTTACATTCAGAGATAATGACGAAACAAGTTTTATTGTTCCAACCAATTTCTTATTACGTTTTGAATAAAATATTAGTTTTTTTTCCTTGCAGGAGACAAGAAACGCAAATTATGAAGAAAGTTGTATATTTTAGTTCCACAGAGACGTTAAATCTGTGTTTGTTGTAAATTTTTTGTCTCAGCCTTATATCGATTGTAATTGCAGTTTAAGTTGATTACAATGTTCTTTTTAAACAGAGGGATTTATCGAAAGTTAATGAAAAGACAACAAGGAAGTAAATAAGCGGTGAGAAAAATGCTTCTTCAGGGCAGAAATAATATTGGTTTTATGCTTGCCAGGTGTTCAAGGTTCTCCGAAGAAAATCGTTTAATGTGAAATGGGAAATAAAAAGAGGAATATATGGAATATCGTAGCAATTATAGAAGAAAAAGAAATATCGAATTATAACACTAAAAAGTGACAAAACAACTAAATAATTATTTTGGCAATTCCTTACAAATAAATATCCATTTCGTATATTCATTTATTCAACAGAACAACAACGCACATATATATGATGTTACATATATATATATAAGGGGGAGATTATATATATATATATATATATATATATATATATATATATATATACAAGGGAGAGATTATAGATGTTCCAAAGAGAGAAAAGCGTGTATTTTAAAGAGAAGAATGGTTTAGCAAAAACCCATACGCACACACAATACACAAAAGTGGTTTAAAAGCAGAAGCCATAAAAAGATAAGAACAAAGACCTCCTAACTTCGTCCTTTTTTGACCAAATCCTAATTGATTTGTTACCTTAAAGTTATGGTCCGGTTCCTTGTACCACGGTGATAGTCCAAGGTAGAACCAATAAAAAAGAATTCGAACACAGGTATGGAATAACACAGGTATATTACAAACAGGAATATATACAGAGAAGTCGAAGTGTTAGTATGAACAATCAGGTTTAGTATAAAGAACAATGTAGTCTCGACTAATATCACTATTCCAATGTCTTCCAGTAATTGTATGAACGCGGCTTTGTTTAGGATTGCCTATGACACGACTCTTGACTCGACTTGAACTACTGACAATATTCAGTCACCCCCCCCCACGAGGGTGTCATGTGTCACAAGGCCTTTTAACGAGGGCATTCCCGAGCCATTAGGCTCGGCCAAAAAAAAATAGCCCATTTGAACCCGTATAAACGGGTTTCTGGGCCGGTTTACCTCCCGAAGGAGACTCCGCCCTTCGGCGTAGCCTCCTTCGGGTTCCTCCCTCCGTAGAAAGAGAGTTCAAAAGGCACAGCCTCTCAAGAGTTGAACGACTGACGATATTCAGTCACCCCCCACGAGGGTGTCATGTGGCACAAGGCCTTTTTAACGTGGGCAATTCCCAAGCCATTAGGCTCGGGCAAAAAAATAGCCCATTTGAACCCGTATAAACGGGTTCAGGGCCGGTTTTACCTCCCCGAAGGAGACTCCGCCCTTCGGCGTAGCCTCCTTCGGGTTCCTCCCGCCCGTAGGAAGAGAGTTCAAAAGGAACAGTCTCTTCAGAGTTGAACGACTGACGATATTCAGTCACCCCCCCCCACGAGGGTGTCATGTGGCACAAAGCCCTTTTAACGTGGGCAATTCTCAAGCCATTAGGCTCGGGCAAAAAATAGCCCATTTGAACCCGTATAAACGGGTTTCAGGGCCGGTTTTACCTCCCCGAGGGGGACTCCGCCCTTCGGCGTAGCCTCCTTCGGGTTCTTCCCGCCAGTAGGAAGAGAGTTCAAACCGAACAGTCAGTTCAGAGTTGAACGACTGACGATATTGTCACCCCCACGAGGGTGCCATGTGGCACAAGGCCTTTTTAACGTGGGCATTCCCGAGCCATGGGGCTCGGCCAAAAAATAGCCCATTGGACCCGTATAAACGGGTTCAGGGCCGGTTTTATCTCCTCGATTGAGACTCCGCCCTTCGGCTTAGCCTCTTTTGGGTTCCTCCCGCCCGTAGGAAGAGAGTACAACCGCACAGTCGCCCAAAAGTTGAACGACTGACGATATTCAGTCACCCCCCACGAGGGTTTCATGGCACAAGGCCTTTTTTAACGTGGGCATTCCCGAGCCATTAGGCTCGACCAAAAAATAGCCCATTTGAACCCGTATAAACGGGTTCAGGGCCGGTTTTACCTCCCCGAAGGAGACTCCGCCCTTCGGCGTAACCTCCTTCAAGTTCCTTCCACCCGTAGGAAGAGAGTTTAACCGATCGGTTCAGAGTTGAACGACTGACGATATTCAGTCACCCCCCCACGGGGTGTCATGTGGCACAAGGCCTTTTTAACGTGGGCATTCCCGAGCCATTAGGCTCGGCCAAAAATAGCCCATTTGAACCCGTATAAACGGGTTTCAGGGCCGGTTTTACCTCCCGAAGGATACTCCGCCCTTCGGCGTAGCCTCCTTCAGGTTCCTCCCCGTCCGTAGGAAGAGAGTTGAACCGAACAGTCGTTCAGAAAGTGAACGACTGACGATATTCAGTCACCCCCCACGAGGGTGTCATGTGGCACAAGGCCTTTTTAATGTGGGCATTCCCGAGCCATTAGGTTCGGCCAAAAAATAGCCCATTTGAACCCGTATAAACGGGTTCTGGGCCGGTTTTAACCTCCCCGAAGGAGACTCCGCCCTTCACGCGTAGCCTCCTCCGGGTTCCTCCGGCCCGTAGGAAGAGACTTTAACCGAACAGTCGGTTCAGAGGTGAACGACTGACAATATTCAGTCACCCCCCACGAGGGTGTCATGTGGCACAAGGCCTTTTTAAAGTGGGCATTCCCGAGCCATTAGGCTCGGCCAAAAAATAGCCCATTTGAACCCGTATAAACGGGTTCTGGGCCGAGCCCCCCCTCCCGAAGGAGACTCCGCCCTTCAGCGTAGCCTCCTTCGGGTTCCTCCCGCCCGTAGGAAGAGAGTTTAACCGTGCAGTCGCTTCAGAAAGTGAACGACTGACAATATTCAGTCACCCCCCACGAGGGTGTCATGTGACACAAGGCCTTTTTAACGTGGGGCATTCCCGAGCCATTAGGCTCCGGCCAAAAAATAGCCCATTTGAACCCGCATAAACGGGTTCTGGGCCGAGTTTACCTCCCCGAAGGAGACTCCGCCCTTCGGCGTAGCCTCCTTCGGGTTCCTCCCGCCCGTAGGAAGAGAGTTTAACCGTGCAGTCGGTTCAGAGGTGAACGACTGACGATATTCAGTCACCCCCACGAGGGTGTCATGTGCACAAGGCCTTTTTAACGTGGGCATTCCCGAGCCATTAGGCTCGGCCAAAAAATAGCCCATTTGAACCCGTATAAACGGGTTCTGGGCCGGATTTACCTCCCCAAGGAGACTCCGCCCTTCGGCGTAGCCTCCTTCGGGTTCCTCCCCACCCGTAGGAAGAGAGTTGAACCGAACAGTCTCTTCAGAGGTGAACGACTGACGATATTCAGTCACCCCCCACGAGGGTGTCATGTGGCACAAAGGCCTTTTAACGTGGGCAATTCCTCAAGCCATTAGGCTCGGCCAAAAATAGCCCATTTGAACCCGTATAAACGGGTTCTGGGCCGGTTTTACCTCCCCGAAGGAGACTCCGCCCTTCGGCGTAGCCTCCTTCGGGTTCCTCCCGCCCGTAGGAAGAGAGTTGAACCGAACAGTCGCTCAGAAAGTGAACGACTGACGATATTCAGTCACCCCCCCACGAGGGTGTCATGTGGCACAAGGCCTTTTTAACGTGGGCATTCCCGAGCCATTAGGCTCGGCCAAAAAATAGCCCATTTGAACCCGTATAAACGGGTTCTGGGCCGGTTTTACCTCCCCGAAGGTGACTCCGCCCTTCGGCGTAGCCTCCTTCGGGTTCCTCCCGCCCGTAGGAAGAGAGTTGAACCGAACAGTCAGTTCAGAGGTGAACGACTGACGATATTCAGTCACCCCCCCGAGGGTGTCATGTGGCACAAGGCCTTTTTAACGTGGGCATTCCCAGCCATTAGGCTCGGCCAAAAAATAGCCCATTTGAACCCGTATAAACGGGTTCTGGGCCGGTTTTACCTCCCCGAAGGAGACTCCGCCCTTCGGCGTAGCCTCCTTCGGGTTCCTCCCGGCCCGTAGGAAGAGTTTAACCGTGCAGTCGGTTCAGGGTGAACGACTGACGATATTCAGTCACCCCCACGAGGGTGTCATGTGGCACAAGGCCTTTTTAACGTGGACATTCCCGAGCCATTAGGCTCGGCCAAAAAATAGCCCATTTGAACCAGTATAAACGGGTTCAGGGCCGGTTTACCTCCCCGAAGGAGACTCCGCCCTTCGGCGTAGCCTCCTTCGGGTTCCTCTCGCCCCGTAGGAAGAGAGTTGAACCGAACAGTCAGTTCAGAGGTGAACGACTGACGATATTCAGTCACCCCCCACGAAGGTGTCATGTGGCACAAGGCCTTTTTAACGTGGGCAATTCCCAAGCCATTAGGCACGGCCAAAAAAAAGCCCATTTGAACCCGTATAAACGGGTTCTGGGCCGAGTTTTACCTCCCGAAGGAGACTCCGCCCTTCAGCGTAGCCTCCTTCGGGTTCCTCCCGCCCGTAGGAAGAGAGTTTAACCGAACAGTCGCTCAGAAAGTGAACGACTGACAATATTCAGTCACCCCCCACGAGGGTGTCATGTGACACAAGGCCTTTTTAACGTGGAAATTCCCGAGCCATTAGGCCCGGCCAAAAATAGCCCATTTGAACCCGTATAAACGGGTTCTTGGCCGGTTTTACCTCCCGAAGGAGACTCCGCCCTTCGGCGTAGCCTCCTTCGGGTTCCTCCCGCCCGTAGGAAGAGAGTTTAACCGTGCAGTCGGTTCAGAGGTGAACGACTGACGATATTCAGTCACCCCCCCACGGGGTGTCATGTGGCACAAGGCCTTTTTAACGTGGGCATTCCCGAGCCATTAGGCTCGGCCAAAAATAGCCCATTTGAACCCGTATAAACGGGTTTTTAGGGCCGGTTTACCTCCCGAAGGAGACTCCGCCCTTCGGCGTAGCCTCCTTCGGGTTCCTCCCGCCCGTAGGAAGAGAGTTGAACCGAACAGTCAGTTCAGAGGTGAACGACTGACGATATTCAGTCACCCCCCACGAGGGTGTCATGTGGCACAAGGCCTTTTTAACGTGGGCAATTCCCGAGCCATTAGGCTCGGCCAAAAATAGCCCATTTGAACCCGTATAAACGGGTTCAGGGCCGGTTTTACCTCCCGAAGAAGACTCCGCCCTTCGGTGTAGCCTCCTTCGGGTTCCTCCCCGCCCGTAGGAAGAGAGTTGAACCGAACAGTCAGTTCAGAGGTGAACGACTGACAATATTCAGTCACCCCCCCAAGAGGGTGTCATGTGGCACAAGGCCTTTTTAACGTGGGCATTCCCGAGCCATTAGGCTCGGCCAAAAAATAGCCCATTTGAACCCGAATAAACGGGTTCTGGGCCGGTTTTACCTCCCCAAAGGAGACTCCGCCCTTCGGCGTAGCCTCCTTCGGGTTCCTCTCGCCCGTAGGAAGAGAGTTGAACCGAACAGTCAGTTCAGAGGTGAACGACTGACGATATTCAGTCACCCCCACGAGGGTGTCATGTGGCACAAGGCCTTTTTAACGTGGGCATTCCCGAGCCATTAGGCTCGGCCAAAAATAGCCCATTTGAACCCGTATAAACGGGTTCTGGGCCGGTTTTTACCTCCCCGAAGGAGACTCCGCCCTTCGGCGTAGCCTCCTTCGGGTTCCTCCCCTGCCCGTAGGAAGAGAGTTTAACCGTGCAGTCGGTTCAGAAAGTGAACGACTGACGATATTCAGTCACCCCCCACGAGGGTGTCATGTGGCACAAGGCCTTTTTAACGTGGGCATTCCCAGAGCCATTAGGCTCGGCCAAAAAATAGCCCATTTGAACCCGTATAAACGGGTTCAGGGCCGGTTTACCTCCCCGAAGGAGACTCCGCCCTTCGGCGTAGCTCCTTCGGGTTCCTCTCGCCCGTAGGAAGAGAGTTGAACCGAACAGTCAGGTCAGAGGTGAACGACTGACGATATTCAGTCACCCCCCCACGAAGGTGTCATGTGGCACAAGGCCTTTTTAACGTGGGCAACTCCCAAGCCTCTAGGCACGGCCAAAAAATAGCCCATTTGAACCCGTATAAACGGGTTCTGGGCCAGTTTTACCTCCCGAAGGAGACTCCGCCCTTCGGCGTAGCCTCCTTCAGGTTCCTCCCGCCCGTAGGAAGAGAGTTTAACCGAAGAGTCGCTTCAGAAAGTGAACGACTGACGATATTCAGTCACCCCCCACGAGGGTGTCATGTGGCACAAGGCCTTTTTTAACGTGGGCATTCCCGAGCCATTAGGCTCGGCCAAAAAATAGCCCATTTGAACCCGTATAAACGGGTTTCTGGGCCGGTTTTACCTCCCCCGAAGGAGACTCCACCCTTCGGCGTAGCCTCCTTCAGGTTCCTCCCGACCGTAGGAAGAGAGTTGAACCGAAGAGTCGGTTCAGAAAGTGAACGACTGACAATATTCAGTCACCCCCCACGAGGGTGTCATGTGGCACAAGGCCTTTTTAACGTGGGCATTCCCGAGCCATTAGGCTCGGCCAAAATAGCCCATTTGAACCCGTATAAACGGGTTCAGGGCCGATTTTACCTCCCCGAAGGAGACTCCGCCCTTCGGCGTAGGCTCCTTCAGGTTCCTCCGCCCGTAGGAAGTGAGTTGAACCGAACAGTCAGTTCAGAAGTGAACGACTGACAATATTCAGTCACCCCCCACGAGGGTGTCATGTGGCACAAGGCCTTTTAACGTGGGTATTCCCGAGCCATTAGGCTCGGCCCAAAAAATAGCCCATTTGAACCCGTATAAACGGGTTCAGGGCCGGTTTTACCTCCCCGAAGGAGACTCCGCCCTTCGGCGTAGCCTCCTTCGGGTTCCTCCCGCCCGTAGGAAGAGAGTTGAACCGAACAGTCAGTTCAGAGGTGAACGACTGACGATATTCAGTCACCCCCCCCCCACGAGGGTGTCATGTGGCACAAGGCCTTTTTAACGTGGGCATTCCCGAGCCATTAGGCTCGGCCAAAAAATAGCCCATTTGAACCCGTATAAACGGGTTCTGGGCCGGTTTTACCTCCCCGAAGGAGACTCCGCCCTTCGGCGTAGCCTCCTTCGGGTTCCTCCCGCCCGTAGGAAGAGAGTTTAACCGTGCAGTCGGTTCAAAAGTGAGCGACTGACAATATTCAGTCACCCCCCCCACGAGGGTGTCATGTGGCACAAGGCCTTTTTAACGTGGGTATTCCCGAGCCATTAGGCTCGGCCAAAAAATAGCCCATTTGAACCCGTATGAACGGGTTCTGGGCCGGTTTACCTCCCCCGAAGGAGACACCGCCCTTCGGCGTAGCCTCCTTCGGGTTCCTCCCCCCCGTAGGAAGAGAGTTTAACCGAACAGTCGCTCAGAAAGTGAACGACTGACAATATTCAGTCACCCCCACGAGGGTGTCATGTGGCACAAGGCCTTTTTAACGTGGGCATTCCCGAGCCATTAGGCTCGGCCAAAAATAGCCCATTTGAACCCGTATAAACGGGTCCTGGGCCAATTTTACCTCCCCGAAGGAGACTCCGCCCTTCGGCGTAGCCTCCTTCGGGTTCCTCCCGCCCGTAGGAAGAGAGTTTAACCGTGCAGTCGGTTCAAAAGTGAACGACTGACAATATTCAGTCACCCCTCCCCACGAGGGTGTCATGTGGCACAAGGCCTTTTTAACGTGGGAATTCCCGAGCCATTAGGCTCGTCCAAAAAAAAGCCCATTGAACCCGTATAAACGGGTTCTGGGCCGGTTTTACCTCCCCGAAGGAGACTCCGCCCTTCGGCGTAGCCTCCTTCGGGTTCCTCCCGCCCGTAGGAAGAGAGTTGAACCGAACAGTCAATTCAGAGGTGAAAGACTGACGATATTCAGTCACCCCCCCCCACGAGGGTGTCATGTGGCACAAGGCCTTTTTAACGTGGGCAATTCCCAAGCCATTAGGCTCGGCCAAAAAATAGCCCATTTGAACCCGTATAAACGGGTTCAGGGCCGGTTTTACCTCCCCGAAGGAGACTCCGCCCTTCGGCGTAGGCTCCTTCGGGTTCCTTCCGCCCGTAGGAAGTGAGTTGAACCGAACAGTCAGTTCAGAAGTGAACGACTGACAATATTCAGTCACCCCCCCACGAGCGTGTCATGTGGCACAAGGCCTTTTTAACGTGGGCATTCCCGAGCCATTAGGCTCGGCCAAAAAATAGCCCATTTGAACCCGTATAAACGGGCTCTGGGCCGGTTTTACCTCCCCGAAGGAGACTCCGCCCTTCGGCGTAGAGTCCTTCGGGTTCCTCTCGCCCGTAGGAAGAGAGTTGAACCGAACAGTCAGTTCAGAGGTGAACGACTGACGATATTCAGTCACCCCCCCCCACGAGAGTGTCATGTGGCACAAGGCCTTTTTAACGTGGGCAATTCCCAAGCCATTAGGCTCGGCCAAAAAATAGCCCATTTGAACCCGTATAAACGGGCTCTGGGCCGGTTTTACCTCCCCGAAGAAGACTCCGCCCTTCGGTGTAGCCTCCTTCGGGTTCCTCCCGCCCGTAGGAAGAGAGTTTAACCGTGCAGTCGGTTCAGAGGTGAACGACTGAAGATATTCAGTCACCCCCCTACGAGGGTGTCATGTGGCACAAGGCCTTTTTAACGTGGGCATTCCCGAGCCATTAGGCTCGGCCAAAAAATAGCCCATTTGAACCCGTATAAACTGGTTCAGGGCCGGTTTTACCTCCCCGAAGGAGACTCCGCCCTTCGGCGTAGCCACCTTCGGGTTCCTATCGCCCGTAGGAAGAGAGTTGAACCGAACAGTCAGTTCAGAGGTGAAAGACTGACGATATTCAGTCACCCCCCCCCACGAGGGTGTCATGTGGCACAAGGCCTTTTTAACGTGGGCATTCCCAAGCCATTAGGCTCGGCCAAAAAAATAGCCCATTTGAACCCGTATAAACGGGTTCTGGGCCGAGTTTTACCTCCCCGAAGGAGACTCCGCCCTTCGGCGTAGCCTCCTTCGGGTTCCTCCCGCCCGTAGGAAGAGAGTTTAACCGTGCAGTCGGTTCAAAAGTGAACGACTGACGATATTCAGTCACCCCCCACGAGGGTGTCATGTGGCACAAGGCCTTTTTAACGTGGGTATTCCCGAGCCATTAGGCTCGGCCAAAAATAGCCCATTTGAACCCGTATAAACGGGTTCTGGGCCGGTTTACCTCCCCGAAGGAGACTCCGCCCTTCGGCGAAGCCTCCTTCGGGTTCCTCCCGCCCGTAGGAAGAGAGTTTAACCGAACAGTCGCTCAGAAAGTGAACGACTGACAATATTCAGTCACCCCCCCACGAGGGTGTCATGTGGCACAAGGCCTTTTTAACGTGGGCATTCCCGAGCCATTAGGCTCGGCCAAAAAATAGCCCATTTGAACCCGTATAAACGGGTTCTGGGCCGGTTTTACCTCCCCGAAGGAGACTCCGCCCTTCGGCGTAGCCTCCTTCGGGTTCCTCCCGCCCGTAGGAAGAGAGTTTAACCGTGCAGTCGGTTCAAAAGTGAACGACTGACAATATTCAGTCACCCCCCCACGAGGGTGTCATGTGGCACAAGGCCTTTTTAACGTTGGCAATTCCCGAGCCATTAGGCTCGTCCAAAAAATAGCCCATTGAACCCGTATAAACGGGTTCAGGGCCGAGTTTACCTCCCCGAAGGAGACTCCGCCCTTCGGCGTAGCCTCCTTCGGGTTCCTCCCGCCCGTAGGAAGAGTTGAACCGAACAGTCAATTCAAAGGTGAACGACTGACGATATTCAGTCACCCCCCCCCGAGGGTGTCATGTGGCACAAGGCCTTTTTAACGTGGGCAATTCCCGAGCCATTAGGCTCGGCCAAAAAAAAATAGCCCATTTGAACCCGTATAAACGGGTTCAGGGCCGAGTTTACCTCCCCGAAGGAGACTCCGCCCTTCGGCGTAGGCTCCTTCGGGTTCCTCCCGCCCGTAGGAAGTGAGTTGAACCGAACAGTCAGTTCAAAAGTGAACGACTGACAATATTCAGTCACCCCCACGAGCGTGTCATGTGGCACAAGGCCTTTTTAAAGTTGGCATTCCCGAGCCATTAGGCTCGGCCAAAAATAGCCCATTTGAACCCGTATAAACGGGTTCTGGGCCGGTTTACCTCCCGAAGGAGACTCCGCCCTTCGGCGTAGAGTCCTTCGGGTTCCTCTCGCCCGTAGGAAGAGAGTTGAACCGAACAGTCAGTTCAGAAGTGAACGACTGACGATATTCAGTCACCCCCCACGAGGGTGTCATGTGGCACAAGGCCTTTTTTAACGTGGGCAATTCCCAAGCCATTAGGCTCGGCCAAAAAAAAAGCCCATTTGAACCCGTATAAACGGGCTCTGGGCCGGTTTTACCTCCCGAAGAAGACTCCGCCCTTCGGCGTAGCCTCCTTCGGGTTCCTCCCGCCCGTAGGAAGAGAGTTTAACCGAACAGTCGGTTCAGAGGTGAACGACTGACGATATTCAGTCACCCCCTACGAGGGTGTCATGTGGCACAAGGCCTTTTTAACGTGGGCATTCCCGAGCCATTAGGCTCGGCCAAAAAATAGCCCATTTGAACCCGTATAAACGGGTTCTGGGCCGGTTTTACCTCCCCGAAGGAGACTCCGCCCTTCGGCGTAGCCTCCTTCGGGTTCCTCCCGCCCGTAGGAAGAGAGTTGAACCGAACAGTCAGTTCAGAGGTGAACGACTGACGATATTCAGTCACCCCCCCACGAGGGTGTCATGTGGCACAAGGCCTTTTTAACGTGGGCAATTCCCAAGCCATTAGGCTCGGCCAAAAATAGCCCATTTGAACCCGTATAAACGGGTTCTGGGCCGGTTTTACCTCCCCGAAGGAAACTCCGCCCTTCGGCGTAGCCTCCTTCGGGTTCCTCCCGCCCGTAGGAAGAGAGTTTAACCGAACAGTCGGTTCAAAAGTGAACGACTGACAATATTCAGTCACCCCCCACGAGGGTGTCATGTGGCACAAGGCCTTTTTAACGTGGGCATTCCCGAGCCATTAGGCTCGGCCAAAAATAGCCCATTTGAACCCGTATAAACGGGTTCAGGGCCGGTTTTACCTCCCCGAAGGAGACACCGCCCTTCGGCGAAGCCTCCTTCGGGTTCCTCCGCCCGTAGGAAGAGTTTAACCGAACAGTCGTTCAGAAAGTGAACGACTGACAATATTCAGTCACCCCCACGAGGGTGTCATGTGGCACAAGGCCTTTTTAACGTGGGCATTCCCGAGCCATTAGGCTCGGCCAAAAAAATAGCCCATTTGAACCCGTATAAACGGGTTCTGGGCCGAGTTTTACCTCCCGAAGGAGACTCCGCCCTTCGGCGCAGCCTCCTTCGGGTTCCTCTCGCCCGTAGGAAGAGAGTTGTACCGAACAGTCAGTTCAGAAAGTGAACTGCTGACCGACGATGATATTCAGTCACCCCCCCCACGAAGGTGTCATGTGGCACAAGGCCTTTTTAACGTGGGAATTCCTGAGCCATTAGGCTCGGCCAAAAAATAGCCCATTTGAACCCGTATAAACGGGTTCTGGGCCGATTTAACCTCCCGAAGGAGACTCCGCCCTTCGGCGTAGCCTCCTTCGGGTTCCTCCCGCCCGTAGGAAGAGAGTTGAACCGAACAGTCAGTTCAGAGTTGAACGACTGACGATATTCAGTCACCCCCCCACGAGGGTGTCATGTGGCACAAGGCCTTTTTAACGTGGGCAATTCCCAAGCCATTAGGCTCGGCCAAAAAATAGCCCATTTGAACCCGTATAAACGGGTTCAGGGCCGGTTTACCTCCCGAAGGAGTTCCGCCCTTCGGCGTAGCCTCCTTCGGGTTCCTCCCGCCCGTAGGAAGAGAGTTTAACCGTGCAGTCGGTTCAAAAGTGAAGCGACTGACAATATTCAGTCACCCCCCACGAGGGTGTCATGTGGCACAAGGCCTTTTTAACGTGGGTATTCCCGCGCCATTAGGCTCGGCCAAAAAATAGCCCATTTGAACCCGTATGAACGGGTTCAGGGCCGGTTTTACCTCCCCGAAGGAGACACCGCCCTTCGGCGTAGCCTCCTTCGGGTTCCTCCCGCCCGTAGGAAGAGAGTTTAACCGAACAATCGCTCAGAAAGTGAACGACTGACAATATTCAGTCACCCCCCCACGAGGGTGTCATGTGGCACAAGGCCTTTTTTAACGTGGGCATTCCCGAGCCATTAGGCTCGGCCAAAAAAGCCCATTTGAACCCGTATAAACGGGTTCTGGGCCGGTTTTACCTCCCCGAAGGAGACTCCGCCCTTCGGCGTAGCCTCCTTCGGGTTCCTCCCCGCCCGTAGGAAGAGAGTTTAACCGAACAGTCGGTTCAGGGTGAACGACTGACAATATTCAGTCACCCCCCCCCACGAGGGTGTCATGTGGCACAAGGCCTTTTTAACGTGGGCAATTCCCGAGCCATTAGGCTCGTCCAAAAAAAAAAATAGCCCATTGAACCCGTATAAACGGGTTTTGGGCCGGTTTACCTCCCCCGAAGGAGACTCCGCCCTTCGGCGTAGCCTCCTTCGGGTTCCTCCCGCCCGTAGGAAGAGAGTTGAACCGAACAGTCAGTTCAGAGGTGAACGACTGACGATATTCAGTCACCCCCCCACGAGGGTATCATGTGGCACAAGGCCTTTTTAACGTGGGCAATTCCCAAGCCATTAGGCTCGGCCAAAAAATAGCCCATTTGAACCCGTATAAACGGGTTCTGGGCCGGTTTTACCTCCCCGAAGGAGACTCCGCCCTTCGGCGTAGCCTCCTTCGGGTTCCTCCCGCCCGTAGGAAGAGAGTTGAACCGAACAGTCAGTTCAGAGGTGAACGACTGACGATATTCAGTCACCCCCACGATGGTGTCATGTGGCACAAGGCCTTTTTAACGTGGGCATTTCCCGAGCCATTAGGCTCGGCCAAAAATAGCCCATTTGAACCCGTATAAACGGGTTCTGGGCCGGTTTTACCTCCCCGAAGGAGACTCCGCCCTTCGGCGTAGCCTCCTTCGGGTTCCTCCCGCCCGTAGGAAGAGAGTTTAACCGTGCAGTCGCTCAGAAAGTGAACGACTGACTATATTTAGTCGTCCCCCCACGAGGGCGTCATGTGGCACAAGGCCTTTTTAACGTGGGTATTTCCGAGCCATTAGGCTCGGCCAAAAAATAGCCCATTTGAACCCGCATAAACGGGTTCTGGGCCGTTTTACCTCCCCGAAGGAGACTCCGCCCTTCGGCGTAGCCTCCTTCGGGTTCCTCCCCGTCCGTAGACAGAGAGTTGAACCGAACAGTCGCTCAGAAAATGAACGACTGACAATATTCAGTCACCCCCACGAGGGTGTCATGTGGCACAAGGCCTTTTTTAACGTGGGCATTCCCGAGCCATTAGGCTCGGCCAAAAATAGCCCATTTGAACCCGTATAAACGGGTTCTGGGCCGGTTTTACCTCCCCGAAGGAGACTCCGCCCTTCGGCGTAGCCTCCATCGGGTTCCTCCCGCCCGTAGGAAGAGAGTTGAACCGAACAGTCGTTCAGAAAATGAACGACTGACGATATTCAGTCACCCCCACGAGGGTGTCATGTGGCACAAGGCCTTTTTTAACGTGGGCAATTCCCGAGCCATTAGGCTCGGCAAAAAATAGCCCATTTGACCCGTATAAACGGGTTCTGGGCCGAGTTTACCTCCCCGAAGGAGACTCCGCCCTTCGGCGTAGCCTCCTTCGGGTTCCTCCCCCGTCCGTAGAAGAGAGTTTAACCGAACAGTCGTTCAGAAAAGTGAGCGACTGACAAGTATTCAGTCACCCCCATTATTATTATTATGGGTGATAACGTGGCACCCCCTTCCCTTTTTAACGTTTTTTTATCTATTTCCATATTTTCTTTTTCTTGCGTAGGAGCCATTTGTAGTTCTGTTATATTCTTAGGGGCATTTTTTCTCGGCTGTAAAAAAAATTTTAATTCATTTGAACCCGTATTTTCGGGTTCTGGGCCCATAGCTTTGAATTCCCGAAAACTTCTTGTACTTCAGTGTTGTTCAGCCTCCTTCATTTCCTCCCGCCCGTAGGAAGAGTTTAACCGTGCAGTCGCTCAGAAAGTGATCGACTGACTGTATTCGAATATAGCCACGAGGGCGTAATTCCAAATGGGCCTTTTTGGTATCTGGTATTTCAATCCATTAGGCTCGGCATTTGAAATTTTGAACCCGTTCTTCATCGACTGGTTTTTCAGGGCCTCACCGCAATTCAATTTTTGAAAAAATATTTTCCGCCATTTAATTTAGTGAATACTTTCCTCCCCCCTGTAGGAATAGTGGTGAACCGAACGCGTTCAAACCTGCAGAAAGTCAGCGGCAAAGACAATTTTCTCCTGATTTCTTTTTTACCCCCACGACCGGTGGTGCGGCCCATTTGCTGTATTCTACTTTTTTCCAACATGGGAATTTTGAGTCTAGTTAATTCTTGGCCAATTTTTCTATTTGCAAACCTCCTTTTTTCTTGAAAACAGGGAACGTTTTCCTTTATTTCGATATTAGCTGCCCTTCTTACATCTTCGGGTTCCTGCCCGCCGAAAATAATTCCGTTGAAACCGTTTTTAGTCGCTTCCAGAAATTTGAGCGGCTGACAAATATTCAGTCACCCCCCACGAGGGTGTAATGGTAAATCCCTTTTTAATTCAAATTTTTGCATCCATTAGGTCCGGCCAATAGGTTTTCGGTATTTCCGTATTTTTTTGGAACCCGTATCAAACCCTTAAATGTTCGTTTGTAATTACTTCATCCTCCCGAAGGAGACTGATCCGCAATTTTATCCGTTTTTTGAACATGACTAGTTTATTCAGTTTTCTCCATGTTTGTCAGAGAGTTTTAACCGCCAGTCGCTCAGACCCTAACTTTTCTGTTTTGCATTTCAACGACTGATTTTATTAGTCTCATCTGTTTGGTCCCTCGTAATTCTTATTCTTCTTTTGCTTTCTTTTCTATACCAACAATGGCTTTTGTTTTAACGATAGGTAAATTTTAAAACCATTATGTACAGTCTTTAACCCAATGCCAAGACCCACCGATATAAATGGGCTCTGGGTAGTTTTTTATGTTGATTATAATTAGAAACTCCGTTTTACCTGTTCTTGCGTAGAAAAATCTTCGGTTTGTTTGTGCCCGTAGGAAGAGAGTTGAACCGAACAGTCGCTCAGTAAATGAGCGGCTGACAATTTTCAGTGTCTTTTGAGGGTTTCTTCACCCAAGGCCTCTTTAACGTGGGAATCGGCTAGTTTTCGGGCTGTCAGATCTTAGTTCACTCTGAACCTTATGAACGGGTTCTGGGTCTCATTTCCGCGTCCCGAAGGAAACCCGCCCTTCGGCGTCGCCTAAGCTTTGGGTTCCTCCGCCCGAGGAAGATAATCTGAACCGTCACAGTCGTTAACAATGGATACGCTGACGATATTCAATCTTCGCTGGGGTTTTTTGTAAAGGTTCAAGGCATTTTTTTAACATTTATGAAAAGTTCCGTTAGCCATTTTATGGATTCTTTGAACGTTAACTCGCTTGTTTTTGAACCCGGATATAATCTACGGGTTTTGTATATTCGCCTGTGCCTAATTTTCTTGAATAGGCGTACTTTACGTGCGTCGGACAAATCTCTGCAATCAAAATTACTATAGATCTTCGTACCTTCGGAAGAGAGTTTAACCGTGTTTTATCATCGTCGGGTTCAAAACTTGAACTTCGATGACAAATATCGTCTTGTGAGCGACCCCCGTTCTCGAGGGTGTCATTGCACAAACAAAAACTCTTTTAATTCCAGATTCTCTGTTCCATTTGGCTGTTCAAATTGGATTTTGATAAGTTCATTTGAACCCGTATAAACGGGTTCGTATTTTTTTGTAACCTTCACCTCCCGAAAAACTCCGCCCTTCGGCGTAGCCTTGTTTTTTCCTCCCACCCGTTAGGAAGGAGCAAACCGTTTTTTCGTTCAAAACTTGAACTCTGACAATATTCAGTCGCCACCCACGAGGGTCCGGTTCATGTGGCACGGTGATAGTCCTTTTAAACCAATAAAAAGAAGAACTCGAACACAGGTATGGAATAAAATAGATATATTTGAACCCGGATAAACGGGTTCAGTGTTAGTATGAAGAATCCCGAAGGATAGAGAACAATGTAGTTCGGCGTATCCTCTTCGGGTTCCTCCCGCCTGTCTGAACGCGACTCTGTTTCGGACTGCAGTCGTTCAAAACTTGAACTACTGACAATATTCAGTCACCCCCACGAGGGTGTCATGGCACAAAGGCCTTTTTAACGTGGGCATTCCCGAGCCATTAGGCTCGGCCAAAAAAATAATATTTGAACCCGTATAAACGGGTTCAGGGCCAGTTTACCTCCCCCGAAGGAGACTCCGCCCTTCGGCGTAGCCTCCTTCGGGTTCCTCCCGCCCGTGGGAAGGGAGTACAACCGTGCAGTCGTTCAAAACTTGAACTACTGACAATATTCAGTCACCCCCCACGAGGGGTGTCATATGGCACAAGGCCTTTTTAACGTGGGCATTCCCGAGCCATTAGGCTCGGCCAAAAAATAGCCCATTTGAACCCGTATAAACGGGTTCTGGGCCGGTTTTACCTCCCCGAAGGAGACTCCGCCCTTCGGCGTAGCCTCCTTCGGGTTCCTCCCGCCCGTGGGAAGGGAGTACAACCGTGCAGTCGTTCAAAACTTGAACTACTGACAATATTCAGTCACCCCCACGAGGGTGTCATGTGGCACAAGGCCTTTTTAACGTGGGCATTCCCGAGCCATTAGGCTCGGCCAAAAAAAATAGCCCATTTGAACCCGTATAAACGGGTTCTGGGCCATTTACCTCCCGAAGGAGACTCCGCCCTTCGGCGTAGCCTCCTTCGGGTTCCTCCCGCCCGTAGGAAGGGAGTACAACCGTGCAGTCGTTCAAAACTTGAACTACTGACAATATTCAGTCACCCCCCCACGAGGGTGTCATGTGGCACAAGGCCTTTTTAACGTGGGAATTCCCGAGCCATTAGGCTCGGCCAAAAAATAGCCCATTTGAACCCGTATAAACGGGTTCAGGGCCCCCACCTCCCGAAGGAGACTCCGCCCTTCGGCGTAGCCTCCTTCAGGTTCCTCCCGCCCGTAGGAAGGAGTACAACCGTGCAGTCGTTCAAAACTTGAACTACTGACAATATTCAGTCACCCCCCACGAGGGGTGTCATGTGGCACAAAGGCCTTTTTAACGTGGGCATTCCCGAGCCATTAGGCTCGGCCAAAAAAATAGCCCATTTGAACCCGTATAAACGGGTTCTGGGCCGATTTACCTCCCCGAAGGAGACTCCGCCCTTCGGCGTAGCCTCCTTCGGGTTCCTCCCTCCCGTAGGAAGAGAGTACAACCGTGCAGTCGGTTCAAAACTTGAACTACTGACAATATTCAGTCACCCCCACGAGGGTGTCATGTGGCACAAGGCCTTTTTAACGTGGGCATTCCCAAGCCATTAGGCTCGGCCAAAAAAATAGCCCATTTGAACCCGTATAAACGGGTTCTGGGCCGGTTTAACCTCCCCGAAGGAGACTCCGCCCTTCGGCGTAGCCTCCTTCGGGTTCCTCCCGCCCGTAGGAAGAGAGTTTAACCGTGCAGTCGGTTCAAAACTTGAACTACTGACTCCTCGCCTACTGACTGAGGCGCAGTATTTATTAAGTATGGAATAGTCCATTATTATTATTACTATGGGTAAGATCCCATAACACTTATTTAAGAAGAAGAATATTTTCTTCACAAGTCCTGGAAGAATTTGGATTACGACTACACATAAAATACAATGGTAAAACATCGGAAAACAAGGAAAATTAATTCCTCTTAATAATATGTGGAATTTACATCTCTTTGCCTGATGAAGGTCACGAGACCGGAAACCAATGTAGTAAAAATATGAAAATAAAGTATAATATATATTTAAAAAATCCACATTATAACCAAAAACATTTGCGGCTTCCCTCTTATATATATATATATATATATATATATATGCGGCAAAAAACAAAATTACCTCAGCATGAGTTTTGCCCGTAAAATATATATATATATATATATATGCTCTGCTATAATAAAGTCATTGAGCTCTCTGTGGATAAGTTTAAATATATGTTATTACTAGGATCCACCTGGATTATATAACAACAGATCTATTACCTAATTTATTTATATATATATATATATATATATATATATATATATATATATATATATATATATGTACACATAATAATTTTTGTTTATAGGTTATTTTTATAGTTATAATTTATTCAAGTAAATGCTCCCTATTAATTACATTTACCGGCCCGAATGTTCGACAAAATTCGTTGAAAATATGCGCACTCGAACTGGAATCGAACCTGTAACGCTAATGGAAACTTTCATTTGATTTACGTTCAGATATATTTCGCAAGCAGATATGATAGATCGAGAAAAATTGTCGAAGGTATGTGTTTATAAACTGTAATTCGGAATTTTCTAACCAGGCGCTTTTTTTTGTGGCTGAATGGTTAACAGCACATTGGATCAAATGACGGTTCCAACTGGGGTTACAGGTTCGATACCTGTCAAAGAGTGCATATTTTCTACGAAAATTCTCGAACCTTCACGAGGATAAAGGTAATCAGTACTGTTTAATTAAGAAATGGAACATTTCCTTAAATATTAAATTATATCCCTAAAAAATAACGTATAAATAAAAAAATATAGCAAATAATTATTGGGCTTAATCCATTTCATAATATATAAATATATTTGGGTAGTAACCTTTTTTTAAAGACCTTTCGTTAAATATGACATACAAGGAAAATTTAATTAATTTCTATTTAGTTTTCCAACAGTCTTATATTTTTCCGTTTGGTGGGAGCAAGGGAGTGGAAAATTGTCCGTATTGTCCATTGTCCCCAGCGCTTTCGCCAAATCCTTTCGCAATTTTCAAGGGGATTTATTAATTTCTCTTCATGTTTTGATTGTTTAAAACTCAACACGCGAAAGCTCGGAATAAACTCTCCTACTAGTATTCAAAACAACACAAAAATAAAATAAATCTTATAAAAAAATGCTTTGGTTTTTATATCTTTTCTGGGAAAGCATAATTATTTTTCTGAACATCATAATACTTAAATAAATTTATCTTACATTCGCTTTTATATCCGTTCTGGTAAAAGGTTAGTACCTTCCAAACACCCTAATAATTTAAATCACTGTATATAAAAGTAATTACTGATAATATTCTTTAGCCAGATAAAATTATGTAAGTATATTTTTTTTTCTAAATGTATTTTTACACTGGCGTAAAAGTGACGCTCAAATATTTCTGTTAATTCTAAAATGCGACCCGACTGCTATAGACCAAGACATGTAATTTATTAGCATATACAGGAGAACACGAAATGCAAGAACATTTTCAAGAATTTAATTTGAAAAGAAAAAAAGTGGCGTCGACGCAAGAAAAATGATGAACGACTCGTGAACTTTCAATAATCAAACTACTTCGAAGTTGCCGATCGTGACAAAAAGTAATTAAAAGCGACGCAGCTCATTTGGAATAAGAAGAGACGATGCAATAAGGCAAGTAAATTATTAGATGACTTTTCCCAAAAGGCCTGACGTGAAAAATGGAAGTCGTAACAGAATTGGATTGTGAAGGAAATTAGTGCTGAAAACATATCAAGGGGGTGGGTGAACTGTAATATCTAATCTCAGATATGACCAGTATTAGACATTTTTCTAACAGACGAAGAAAAAGACTTGGGTCAACAGAGATGTGATTCTACAGATAGATTCTCAGAATACCATGGACTAAACACTTGAGCAATGAGGAAACACTCAATGAAGACGAAGACACAAATTAATTATGACCCGAAGACCCAACGGTGGAACAAACTGATTAAACAGATCTCCTTGGATGAAGAGGACATGTTACAGAAAGTGCCACTCGAAATTATAACAGAGTGAGCAGCCGTTCGATGCAGTTTAATGACTGGATTCTGCATGTCTCATTCCGTAACTTCCGCTGACGAAGGTCATGAAATCAAGTAACAACACAGCGTCGTAACGGAGTTTCCCTCTGCCCTTTTCTATAAATACTTCCATACTTATTGTTCTGATGAACTTTCTTATATGGTACCTACACTTTATGAATTTAAGCGTAGTCTCATCATTTTAGTGTTGAAAAGGCTAGATGTAACGGTATGTTCTATTCTAACAGTTTCTTCCACCGCACTTCTCGCTTGTGGAACTTGAATGTAATATCAATCGTTATCCCCTGTCTTATTAATTCTTGTACTTTTATTGTTGTCTTTCCTAATAGTGTTTTTTCTCTAACACGTAGTGACCCATTGCATTTTAGTGGGTTTATTCCGTTGCTTGGGGTGAAATTATACACCCCCCACACATATATATATATATGTATGTGTGTGTGTAAATATATATGTATGTATATATATATATGTAAATATATATATGTATGTATGTATATATGTGTATGCATGTATATATGTATATATATATATATATATATATATATATATATATATATATATATATATATATTGTTAGCGATGGCTATCATATAATATTCAGTGAGATTTCACAGAAGATATTGGTATAAGATATACCATTTATCAAATATAAAGAAGAGCAAACAAATTCTCAAGGATTTAATTTGAAAAGAAAAATATGGTGCCAAGGCAAGAAAAATTATGTATGACTTGTGACTTTTCAATAATGAAAGTACGTCGTCGCTTCAGCGTGAAAAAGAAAATTTTGAAGACCAGAAAAATGCTGTTGATGATGACTGTCATATAAGATGAGGTGAGCTTTCAGAAAAAATAACACGTTTCTTGTTATATAAGACAATAAATGTTACACCTTTGACTAGAATTGGAATAAAAGACAAATATTCTTTAAGTGGATTTCAACAATTCTTTCAACAAATTTCAATGAATTTTAAGAACCAAACAGCTGCGTATGAAGTCTTCAGGGTATTCACTGACAAATTCGAAAGTTTCGAGGAGAGACATAAATAAGAAGCATTTTGGCATATTGGCAGAAGTTTGTTATCGAAACTATTTTAATTGAATATGACATGCAATTTTATATTTTTATTACTTTATATTTTCTACGTTTTTAAATTTTTATCTTTTACTTTTTTTTAAAAAATATTTTTAACGTTTTACATTTTTTTTACTTTGATTAAATTTTGTGTTCTGTTACTTTTTATAATTTTATTCTTAACTTTGTATTTTATATTTTCTTTTTATTGTTTTATCTATTTTTTAATTTCTGTAAAATGTAAAAGTTTTAAATTTATTTTTAATTTTAGTTTTTAACTGCTTGTCTCACAGTACTCGTATTTCCATTTTTTAAGATATCTTTTATACTTTTTAATATTTCGATTTTTTAAATTTATTTTTCCCTTTTTAATGTTTTTAAAGTTGAATTTTTTACTTTAATTAAATCTCGTCTAACATTGTCATTTCTCTACGCCCATAATGCATTATGTTTAAAATTCTAGATTTATTGATATTTGCCAAACATTACAATTATGAGAACATCCTTTCTTCCGAAGTTATATTCTTTCTTTCTTTCTTTCTTTCTTCATAAATTATTTTATTCCTTCTAACCCAAGTTATTTCCTTCCTTCCCATATTTATTTCTCATTAGATTATTTTCTTTCTTTCTTTCTTTCTTTCTAAGTTCCGTCATTCCTTCTTTCCTAAGTTATTTCCTTTCTCCTTAGATTCTTAAATTCTTTCTTTCTTTCACCCTTCATTCCTACTTTCCAATGTTATTTCCTTCCTTCTTTCTTGCATTTCTTCCTTTCTAAATTCTTTCTTTCTTTCTTTCTTTCTTTCTTTCTTTCTTTCTTCATAAATTACTTTATTCCTTCTAACCCTAGTCATTTTCTTCCTTCTTATATTTCTTCCTCATTAAATTATATTCTTTCTTTCTTTCTCTCTCTCTTTCTTTCTTTCTTTCTTTCTTTCTTTGTCCGTTCCCTCATTTTTCCTGTTCATGTATCTAATTTTTCTTTTTTTCTTCTTTTTTTTGGAGTTATTTCATGTTCTTTTGTTTCAGACTCGCTGTTTTTCCTTTGTTCCTTCCCTCCTCTTTCCTTCTACTTTCTATATTTTCTCTTTCTTCTTCCTTTTCTTCTTAATTCCTTTATCTATTCATGTAGTCCTTCTATTAAACTCGGGCCTTGCAACTGAACAATACTATTGATGATTCAAGGTCGAATCTGCCATAGCATCTGTTTTTAACATTGACTACCAAACAAGCCTTTTGTCAATTTATTTTCCCATTTTACGGAATGTTTCCCAGTGTTTCTCAGCTGTCAATGTCAGTTTCAAACTCAAGCCAAACGAAACCATCAGTCATTATCTGGGTATCGTAGCGTAAACCCATTTCAGATCAGATTTGTTTTTCTAATAGTTTACGATTTAAACAGTTCCAATAGGGAGAAAAATGAAAAGAAGTTTGACAAGATCATTGGTTAGCAAACTTTTGTTCTTTGAACCACACTAAAAAATCGAAATAAAACGACTATGTTTAACAAATAATACATTCCAGTCAGATTTTGTTTGGAATTTATCTGAATTTTTGAAAAGTTAAAAAAAATTATTTTCATTAATATTTTATAATAGCTTTAACCATCTTGTGACTTTTATTTTCAGGTACCTTACATCTTAGTCGAATAGAACTCGAATATGAACGTTGCTATATCACGTCAAAACACCAGTTTTCGTTCGATCACTGAAGTTTAGCAATCTTAGCCTGGTTAAAACCTAAATTGGTTCCAGTTTGAAAATATCAGGTGCTATCAATTTGGATGTGTGGATGGTGTGGTGACTAACGGATTGAAATGAGAAATCGGAGAGCCAAGTTCCAATCCCGGTTGTATTACATTCAATTAAGCACAAATGATATTGAGAAAGGTATGAAGCAATCTCTTCATATCCCAGCAGGACAGGCTGTCTTATCTATCCATCACAACACACAGCGCAGTAGAATAATGCTCCTTGGTACATCACAATCTCCGGCTGCTCCTTTGGTTGACAGGTTTTAAATGAAAACCCAACCGCTATCACATACCTCGATGGCCAAGTCTAATAAGGATGGCATTATCTGGGGAAATTCTACAACAAATATATATTCATAAGATAAGAATGAATGAATGAATAAAAGGTAGCGATAATGATGAAAAAACTCATTAAAAGGAAAATATTGAACTAATCCAGGACTCCGGCGTATTTTTAGTCATGGAAATAATTGCTCTTTTGTATCTCTTCGTAAGACGTCCTTTTCTTCAGCTTATTAGATGCGGTGTTTTATCTATTGTATGTGTTTATATCGGATTGATTTCCTCGTAAATCTTTTGCAAGATTTCGGCCGCGTACACTCCGGCTTTCTTCAGATATTCGTTGTATTCAAGAAAGTTCTTGGGTTTACGGCTCTATCCCATTTAAACACCGATTTCTCGTACGATCACAGAAGTTAAGCAAGATCGACCCTGGACAGTGCCTAAACTGGTGACCGCTTCGAAATCCTATGTTCGCTAAGCTTGGATGTGTCGGTGGTGTATTGGGTAACGGCTCGGAATTGTAAATCGGAGAGCCGAGTTCCAGTTCCAAACGGGTTCGTTATAGTCACTTACGCGCAAATGCTCCTGGGAAATGTATGAATCCACCAGCTATGGATTAAGTAGAATAACGCGTATCGGTAAATCATTATCACCTTTAAAAAAATTCTTACAATCCCCAAATATTTTCTGGTTTTAAATAGCGTGAAAAGGCTTGATAAGCTACAGTCATCGTAGAATATTGTTGAATCTTCTTCTAGGGAAATCTTTCACATCTGTATCTTTATGTAAGTCAAATCCCGTACGATTGAATGAAATTGGGATTTCAGAAGGCATTGATCCTGAAATAGGAGGGCTTTTCTTTTATTTCTATTGGATGTCTCGGATTTTCTTCCTTTTCTTCTTAATTCCTTTATCTATTCATGCAGTCCTTCTATTAAACTCGGGCCTTGCAACTGAACAATACTATTGATGATTCAAGGTCGAATCTGCCATAGCATCTGTTTTTAACATTGACTACCAAAATACTATTGATGATTCAAGGTCGATTGTCAAGAAGAGAGAATTCTAAAAATATAGAAACGCAGAAATAAGATATGACGTAGGCCGGAGAGTAGAGTACCGAAAAGTTGTGAAAAAGTACAAAGACAAAGAAAATTTTACACACACACGCACACACACACACACACACACACACACACACACATATATATATATATATATATATATATATATATAAAACTAATTTTTTTTAAATGCATATTTTAAACTTTTGCGAAATCTTCTAAGTCATATAATTTTTTTATGTGCCGTGTCCCTTCAGGTTGTGGGTGAGCACGACACTCAATAACTTCCTTTACATTGTAGCTGTAAGCAATGCTTATCCCCTTATTATAGCTGACCTAAAAAGTTTTTAAATTAATTAGTTATATGTGGGCAAACAGTCCACGTTTTCACCGTATGCTTAAAATTCATTGTGACGTTATTTTGTGCGGTATATATCCGTATAAAAATGATTTCCTCAGCTCAATCTTGTGTCAATATATACATGAGTAATACTTTAATTAAATTAAAATTCGTATCAGATAGAAACGATTTTGACATTGGTTATGGAAAATATTCAGCTGACATCAACAAAAATTTGAAAACAATCTCTGCGTAATTAATCATCAAGCCCGATGCCATAATGTGAGCACATGCAACTTAAATCTTTTTCAGAAACTGTTCTGTTAATATTCTACATTGAACTTCAAAATATTTGAAACGTATTCTACAATGAAATGCAAAATCATTTTCATAATTTCTACATTGTACCGCAAAATACTTCAAATATATTCTGCATTGAACATCGAAACAGTTGAAATATATCCTACAATGAAATGTCTAATAATTTCCATAAATTCTACATTGAATCTGCTACTAACACTTTAATATTAGTAAAAAAATTGGATAGAGAGGTGATTTGATATTTTAAAAATTTGCTTTGATCGGTATAAATTCAAATTTCTTTAGCAACTTTTTAACGTACATTTCGTTTCTATTCTACCACCCCAAAGGTTTCCATAGTGTGCGCACAATTTGATGATCATTGATAGACACTGATTAACACTTCTTTTTCATTAAAACTGCAACGACTGAACTTGTGTACTCTCGGGGCAATAACACGCAAGACGAGGACAACAGTCCGAGTAAACAGATGCGTCAGAATACTTTCTCATCCTTAATATTAAAATCAAAATAACCTTTATTTTATTTGCTTTAAATTTATTTCTTAATTTCTGGGATGAGGAGTTATCGTTATTTACGTTATTTACACTCGTACTATTGTCCTCATTTTTATTGTTAACATTAGAAAGTTTCGACCGTTGTGCCCTCCGAGTTCGAATTCTAGTCAAATCCATTACATTCTCTTACATGCTAATACCCTTGGGAAAGGTATTAATCCTCCTTTTCTCCCCACCCCTCAGTTATAGGTAAATAGTATGACAGACCGGGCTCTATAGTTTTGGATGGCAACTGGTCTACCGCAGAAAGAGATGGCAACCTATTGAAGGAAAAAATATGCCTCGTCATTGAAAATTACTATTAATCAATATCAAAAGAACTGTTCATGAATGCGTTGAATTTGGCTACCCAGTACACGGACGTAACAGATATAGAAAAAAGCATTATTATAAATGCGAAAAAATCCGTACTAATACATAAAGGTGAACAATGGATAAAAAATTCTTATGACCACTTTGACATCACAATGGGATCACTAGACTCAGCTGAGTCTGCTGACCTTATAGGTCTTTTAATATTATACAATCTCACAGCATATCATAAAATTAACATAACTGACATTGGATTATACAGAGACAATAGACTTATGGTTATTAAGAACTCTACGAACTTTAAAATCGATAAAATTAGAAAGATATTATATAGAGAATTATAATGCCTGAAGTTAAAAATTACTGTAAGCACTAAATTGAAAAAGGTGAACTTCCTTGATATAGCATTAGATTTAATGAAAAATGTATACATACCTTATAAAAAAAAATACTAATCTTTTGTATATACACCATAAATCTACACATCATCCATCTATGATTAAGCATACACCTTTATCTATCGAAACGAGAATTAGTACAAATTGAGCAAATGAGATTTTCTATGAACATATTAATTTCTATAATAAAGCTCTAAAAGATAGTGGCTACAAAAGTTCAAAGCTAACTTACATAAAAAAATGAAAATGGAAATCATAGAAAAAACAGAAGTAGAAGAATAATTTGGTATACACCCCCCATACAACCAAATGGTAAAGAACAATTTAGGACAAAAATTCCTTGCGTTAATCGTTAAACATTTTCCTAAAGATAGTAAACTCAGTACTATTTTCAAAATTTTCTAAAATTACAGCTGTACCGAAAAATTAGAAAAAAATTATTAAGAAAAATAATACTAACATCTTGAATAAACACTTAGACCAAGATCAAAGAAATTTAGACAGTATAATAATAAAAAAGAAGATAAACAAAAATCATGTAACTGCAGAAATTCTCATAACTGTCCTCTTAATAGTAAATGTCGCACTGAATCATTAGTATATAAATGCAATATCTCATTTATTGAGGATCCAGACAACGTAAAAGTCTACATTGGATGCACAAAACATGAGTTCAAAAACGGTTCAACCAACATAATAGTTTCTTTTAGGATAAATAAATACCGAAATCAGATGTCCCTATCGAAATTATGCGGCACTTAAAAGAAACCAATAAAACACCTACAGTGAAATGAAAATTAATAAGAAAAGCTAGAATACGCAGGTCATTAAATGACCCATGTCATTTGTGCATACGTGAGAAACTATATATTACTAGTTTTATAGAAAATAAAAATTTAGTTAATCAAAGAAATGAAATAGCTATTCTTTGCCGACATTGTCAAAATTAAAAAAAAAACCCCAAAAAACTGATAAATGAATAAATTTTAAATAATTTAAGTAATTCTATTACATTTATTGGTTTTAAAAGATGTATGGTCTATTAGTAATTAAAATTAAGAATAATATTTTAAAATTCTACTTTAATACGGCGTATTCGTATAAAACAACCTTCTTAGAAAAAGTCTTTATGTATACAAGTACAAATTTAACGGCGAAACAAAAGTGCCGAAAAAATTTTGTCGTTGAAAAAGACCAGACAACATGCGTTGAACGGTTGTAATCATTCGTTTGAAAAGGCACCCCTACCCTAACTTGACTTAACCTCTTTTCGAAGGTAACTAATATATTGATACAATAGTTGTTAGTGAAAGAGAATACCTTACCGCCCTTTGTTAAAATGATTGGATTTCCCCGTATCCATAGAAACTAATATTATGAATCTCTGTGCTTATAAAACTCAGTAAATTTCAAAATAAGTTATTCCAAAAGTCGCTTGAAAATGAAACAGAACTAGGAACTTTAATTTAATTCTATAATTGAATTTGAAGTTATTAGCTTCTGTTTTTGAAACATGGTAATTCCCGTGTAGCGATGGAACCATATTTTTAAATAAGTATATATATATATATGATCGCCTAAGCGTGTATCACACCTAGCACATAACTGACTGAAAATATTTTTGCTCAAAAATGTCCATGAAAAATTTTCTTTCCACCTTGCAATTATTTATATATTCTTCACTTTTTGTCGAAGCTGTATGCGCTTCATTTATCTGCATCCATCGACAATGGGTGTTCACGTTGTAGAGAATATGTTTTATGCCATTCTTTATCGCAAAATTGTTCCAATCCCTTCACATATCATGGTGATCTGTGGTCTGTTGAACTGTGGCCAGATTCTTCATGTGATTTAATCAGAATTAGTAATCAAGCTTCGAATTAATATCATCCTTTTGGATAATTTTGAGCCCAAACAGCGTTACAATCTACTTTTAAAACCTTGCTTTCCTGTTTGCTTTACAGAGATTCACCATAACAATGTGGAGATTTGTCACTTTCTTGATTCTGTTGGCTCATACATAGAGAGACACCCACAATGATGACCGTTCACCCAACAAAATCCTGTTGGGTTTCGAGCCACATTCGTCACCTGAAAAGACTAATCAAAAATTTTTTTCTCGATATGATGCAGACTTTTACGACACACTGTACCTCGATATAGATAGCAGAGGCTATCTTATCATCTTCTAGACAGTATCATATATCTATGAAAAAATAGTAAAAAGAATCGATATTTTTAGACTTAATATTATAAACCACGTGAATCCAATATAATTGTTTTCAGGGACATACGATGAACAAACAGGTGTTGAGGATTGGTACCGTCGCTAGAAGTAACATTTTAAATTATAGTTATAAGACGAAAATAACCACACGTATAGTTAATATAAAAGCCCAGGATGTTAATGAAGCACTATTTACATGCAGACTCATCTTTGGTGTGTGTGGGGGGTGAGTTTCAATTCCAGTCGGGTCTTTTATATTCACTTATGCGCTAATATCCTTGGCAAAGTTATGAATATACCCCTTCTCTTCCCCCCAGCTATGTCTTAAATAGTAAAACTTGTATCATTATTATCTCCAAAATATTCTCTTACTTTAAAAATAGTTTGTTAAGCCGTAATCTGCAAAAAGGCTGATGAGCCGTAACATGCAAAAGATTGATAAGCCGTAAAAAAATCAAAGCAATTTTGTTGTCGTTATCCCAACGTTTCGGCCTTTGTGTTCTCCAGACTTCATCAGGTGTATATCGACTCAGGTAACCTACAGGAAATTCCGAATCGAACCCTTTATCTAATCTATGAGGGTAGACAGTTTTCGTTCCATTGTCCATGTCTAGGATTATCTCATTTAGTTCTTATTTTCAGTACTGCTCGCCCTGTTTCGACTGAGTTGAAGTATACACTGCCCAGCCCAGGGATTGACCTCGCAATTACTATGTCACAAATTAAAAAAACAAACATCACCAAGCTATTGTCCCGTGTGTCCAAGGTGATAACCCCTCATCTCACAAATCCAGACAGAAATTACATAGTTTAATATAATTTTCTAAAGAAGTAATGAATGTTTTATTGATGAATCCACCAGATTTTTATCAATTTAAACATTATTTTTTCATACTCTGTTATATAGTAACTGAAGTGTCACTGCCGACGCTTGAATTTGAACATAGATCGCCATTTCTAGCCTAGTCTCTATTACTATACAGATCGCTATTTCTACTCTACTCACTATACTATTTCTCTATACAGATTACTGTTCGGTGGCTACTATTCGAGCGAGTATTATGGAGCAAGTACTATTAGTGCTAGTGATATCCGAAGGCGTCTGATACTAGTATTGTTCAACAGCGTTATCATAGTTGTATCTGCGATTACAAAACCTCTACTAGAACGAGCATTGCAAAAGTGACAACGAGTATTCATTGACATTACAAAAGTGCTAGCGAGTGTTATTTGACATCCCAAAATACTCGTATTTGAGTAGACACTCATTTTTGTTTATTAAACAGTATATTTACTTATTGTCGTCTACTGGCCTGAATATGTGATAAATCTTATAAAAGAAAAATATGCAGTCCCCGACAAGATTCAAACTTGCGTCCTCCTGCGCAGAGGAAAACCATTGTTAGATTTAACCGTCTCAAATATGAGTATCCACTAAAAATATCGTTTAAAGTGATAACACTCTGTCGCATTAATAATAAAAACATTCATTAATTCTTTTGAAAGTTACATTGTTTACGTTTGGATAGGAAACTAAGCAGATATGATCATTTCGAGTAATCTATGACGAGAAGTATTTTCGCTTAGAGCCACTATTCAGAACTTATTTGAAGTTTCTTCCTGGCAAGGTCGGTTAAGGCACTTCGGATCTAAAGAAGTTTTCCATCTGTAGGTTCGAATCCCGCCGAAGAGCGAAAATTTTTATCCAATAAGATTTCTCGAATATTCAAGCCGCTAGATGAAAATAAATAAATATACCGTTTTATAAATAAACGGGGCGTCTAATCAAATATAAGTATCCATTAAAAATAATGTTTAACGTGATAAAAATCTGTCGGCTTCATATGTAAACAAATTGCAGTGTAAATTGCTATTGAAATGACATAAGAATCTGGACAAACCTCTAAGTTATTATTTTATGTATTGGCATGAATGCGCTCTACATATCTGTGTGATTTCTCATCTTGAGCATCGCTGCACGTTTTTGAGTATGTTCACCTGCTTAGGCCCCAAATAGTTCTTCAACATGCACAGGGTCAACTTCCTGATCAGACCTTAATTACAGTTCAATTAACTACACTACTAGGGTCACATCAGTTTATCCTCTATGACGTGAGCGATCATTGCCCTCCACAATTTGTTGTCCTTTGTAGGTTTTAGTAAGTTATGTTTTCTGTAATCTCTTCTAATCTCTGTTCTGCCAACCATTTACAAAAGCCCATGCTTACCGAAATTCTCAGAATGATTCGCAGGATGGTCATTCGCTTCTTCCCTCTGCTCCTTTGTTTCCAATATGTCTTGTGCGTGCCAAATTCTCTAAGCCCACTTTCTTCATTCTGCACCCTAGATATTTCAACTATCTCTTTCTGATTCTAAGTGTAAGTTTTCTTTTTTGTTTCTAGTTTTTCTAATACCCAGTCTCATGTTGAGTCATTGGTATTCTCAATATCTTTCTGTAGAAGTTTATTACTATTTCTCCTTCTTCCATGACTCTCATCTTTGAGGAGATTGGACCGATATTACATAAGAATCCAGTACTCCTATCTCTGTTTCTGACTAAATTTTCCTGTTACTTAATATTTTGCTTACCTTTTGAAAGACGTCTTTCGTTATGTTGATTCGCCTTCTGATTTCGATGTCTCATTTACGGTTTTGAATTTCGAATTGTACTTCTCCTACCCTGTTTACCAGACACGGCTAGACAATCGAATCTGCTCCGCTAATTAATCCAAAACTGGGTAGGAGAAGTGATGGGTCCATAGCCTTCCTAAGGGTATTTGTGAGAGAATGACCGTAGCGACCTCGATAAGAGTTCTCCTTTTAAGCTTCTAACACCCACCCCGTCTTCCCGTTCATATAAGTGGTATAATATAAATTAATTAGTATTTTTCTTACCAAAAAGTAAGGTATATTGCCTTCGTTTCATTTATTTGTTCTAAATTTTCTTTTTGGAAATTCGGACATTGTTCCAATAGCTTCAGGATTATAACAACGCTATCAATTCGGAGATGTCGTCATGGAGATTGATCCATAAGGTGAGTGTATACTTGATAAAAAATTCATGTTTACGTAATCTCTGTAAACTGATAGAGAGTCATGAAATTTTGAAGTTCAAAGTTTAGTCGTACTGGGCTTACAGACGTTGTGAAATCCGAATTTTATTAGAGATGGGATTTGAAAAGTAGATGTCTATGTCGTAAGTAGAAAATTCAAAATTCAGTAGGGTTGGCTTTGAAATATAGCCGCATAAGTCCCAAGTGTCGCAATTCAAAATGTTGTTGCGCTGGTATATCGAATGTAGCCGCCAAATTGCTAAGCAGAATAAATAAAAACTGAGTTGTGTTGGGCATTTATCAATGTGCCCTAAACTCTCAAGTAACCAAGTTCAAATTACTGTAGCACCAGATACCGAGATTCAACCCTGATCTGGATCATTTCATTCTATTTTTTTATATCAAAACTATGTGCAGATTTTTATACCGACCCTCTGCATCCATAAGGATGAAGAGGGTCGGTATAAAAATAATATATAATAAAAATGACTAATTTGTACATTTCTCTATGATTCAGTCATTCATCAGCCACAGCACGCATTTTGTGGCAACGAAATTATTTAGAGGGAATTATTTAGAGGAAATTATTTAGAGGAATATATTTAGTGTTCAGATATCATTTACAGATAAGATGCAAAAAGAGTGGAAAATAACACATTATTAAGAAAAGCATCTCTTGTTCTTAACCGAAAGTTTCTGCAGTATTCCTTGATACGTAAGGAACCTCGCCGTAATATAACGAATATTACGCAAGTCAAGTCGACCGTTACAACTGTAACGAGTTTCGTTGCTTGCACATTATACAGTCTAATACATCTCTAAGATTTAATGAGTACGGAAATATACAATTTTTTATGTCAAAATGTTTCGTTTTTCGTAACAGCAAGATTATTTTTAAATCCACCGTTTTAACAAATTAATCGTTTATCCATACCGTCAAAAAATGGCGACACTATTTTTTTATGTAAAAAAAGGCAAAAATATGGCGAATTCAATTGGAAAATTATTTAAATATTGTCGGCATTTTTTGACGGTATGGATAAACGAGGAATCACTATTCTTAATTTACACTAGCTAACTCTTTTATCGCATGTTAAAAAAGTTCTATTTTATAGACTATTTAAGAATATCTAAAGAATGTTCCATGAAACAAAATAAACGAAGTATTGTATTAACAACCGTATCTCACTTATTTAATTATCAGATATTCAGTTGTTATCTGTTAACACAAACATGTTTTCGTATGAAAAGATTATTATGGTATGTTAGTATGACAATGGACTATGTCATTTTAAAAATATGTGTCATGAATGTTTTATATTAAAAAATATTGGCGCCTTATCGTGTAGTAATGAAACACAAGTGGTTGCGGTAAATTATTAGTGATTTCGAGTCTCACTATATACAAAGGTTGCTTTGATAATTATGTAATGCTTGTTTCATTAATACTAAAGTGTAGTATAAATAGTTTCAGCCGAGGAAGAAGGATCATAGTTAGTTTACGGGGTTGTCTCGCCTTTAGATAGATAGATAGATAGATAGATAATGACGAGATTGAGACAGGATTAGACAGGATTAGACAGGATTAGATAGATAGATAGATAGATAGATAGAGAGATAGATAGATAGATAGATAATGAGGAGATTGAGACAGGATTAGATAGATAGATAGATAGATAATGAGGAGATTGAGACAGGATTAGATAGATAGATAGATAGATAGATAGATAGATAGATAGATAGATAGATAGATAACGAACTGATAATGTTAGATAGATAGGTACATAGATAATGAAATGACACTGAATGATAGATATATAATGAACAGACATAGATAGATAGAAATGAACAGACTGAATTAGATTAGATAGATAACAAACAAAAAATTATATATATATATATATATATATATATAAATAGATAGATAATAAACAGGCAATGATAGATAGATAGATAGATAGATGTGAAAAGTAATGTTATGTTGCTTCCTCTTCGAGTAAACACGTGGAGTTTACAGTAGTTCCTCTTAATTAAGCTACTTAAGTCATTATCAATCGATCAGTCATTTTGGTTTTGTTTCTGAAGTTTTTAACATTTAAGTTTTAATATATATTTTTTGTTTTGTATAATTTTTTTTAGAGTTCAGCAATTTACGTTCGGGGTTAACAGGTTCTTAAGATTTATTTTTATTTTTCGAAATACCTTTCGAGTATTTTTCACAGGTAGGTTTGTCAGTATTTTTCTTCTTTGAACCTTGCTTTTGTTATTCCTTATATATGTTAGTGCAATCTACCAGTTTAATTTAATTTCTCTTGGTTTTCCATCTATTGTTCAATAATTTAACCATTAAAAGAAACATGAAAGTCCACTTTCCTTCCTGTTTATTCTATCCCCATCTCTATTAAAGTTCCACACTTATTTCATCATTTTTTTAGTCGTAGTCGACTAAAACCACCGCGCCTGCGCACTAAAACAATTTCTAACCAATATTCCCTCCCTGTTGCATATTGCAGAAGACAAAAGATTATTTGTCTTTCAAGAACAAGAATCAAGCAGACGCAGATATTGATTCTGTCAACAATGACGTGTTCGTAGTGTATTTCACATCGCTCCAGTAACTTTGTGGAAATTATTGCATGCATTATACCTACAGAAGATTCCAGATATCTTTTTTCCGAAAATATCTTATATCCTTTATATTTTTTTACCTTATACCTTATTATTTATTTATTTTTTAAAAACTTTACCTATGTTTTCCTTTAGTCTTCATATTTTTGTCCTTTCCATTTGTAAAATTGGAGAAAACACTTTAAAATTACAGCAGCAAAGTTAAAAAAAAAATATTTAAATATTCTTTGTTTTGCGACATTTGTTATTTCCTGGAGCCCTTATGTAGGTTTATATTTTTATTTTTAACCCAAAAAGTATGAACATATGTCACCTGCATGAAATCCCCATTAATAGAAATAAATATTCATTGATGGCGACCTGATGTTAAATACGCATGCGCGGTGGTTTGCTGGCTGTGTCATTCGCAAGAGTTTGAAATTTCAAGAACTGTTTTGTAACCTGAGACATTTTGTTTTCGTGCTGAAATATTTTGTTTTTTAAATGTCATGTCTCTTCATGAAGTAAGAGATCATGATTCTGCTCTCGACATATTTCCTTTTCTTTATTATCTGTGAATTACCATTTTCTTGGGAAAAAATAGTTGGGCAATTCTTCGTTGCCCTCTTCAGAGTTTTGAATTCAGAATAATCTTTCTCTTAGACTGGTTGACATCCAAGGCTTGAGAACCCAATCTACCATGATGGATTCATACGTTTCCCAACTGTGAAAATCAACGTAGCAGACTAGTTCAGAAATTAAACTTGGCTCGCCAATTCAAATTTCCACACCACGAACCGCTACACTGCTGGCAAATTCTATGGTAAAGGAATGATAATATCAGCCGTTTGCTTATAAGGAAACAATCAGGATTCTTTTATTAAAAAAAGCCTGTATTACTCCAGTTATGCTTCTTTTAATGCTTCTGGCAATTGGGATGGGATGAAAGTATAGTGTCTGTTCAACTAATCTCTAATGGTAATTGTAATATTAGCCGTTTCCTAATAAGGAAACATTCAGCATTGACGGGAAGCGAGTCATTCGGTTGAAATTTATAAAATCCTTCTCTTGAAAAAAATTTTCTGGAAAATAATTTTATCAAATTCACTAAGTATTAGCGGTCTTGCAAGTATTGGTCGTGGCTTCCTTTTTAAACTTTTGTTTTCACAGAATAGTAATTACTAAAAAATATTTAGAACTGTGCCTAAAGCAAGGGTTGTAGTATTGATAAATAACATTCTTAAAAAAATGTTCAAGAAAAATAAAGAATAAGTCTACAGAATTTGATTTGATCTTTTATAACATGGCTTCTCAGTCTGAAAAGACCGGTTGACAGAGAGAGAGAGAGAGAGAGAGAGAGAGAGAGGACGCTAAAAGGGATGTGTACACGAATATAGCCTAATGCTTATTCTTCGTTTCTGTTATATACCGTACCTATGAACACTAAGGGGTATATCCCAATACTCATAAATACATTGGACAATATTGTAAGTGGGGGTAATATGCTTTCTAAGTTGTCCACCACTAGCTGTAGTATACCTACTTCACGCCGCTGGTGAGTATTATATTTTGCTGATGTTAGAAAGATTACCATTTCATTTCTGACCTCCATTTTGATTATTCCTCATTCAGTAACCCTTTCTAGGTTACGACAGTTTCACATCTGAAATTTAGATGGAAAGACATTCGTACATAATAATGAAACTTACCACTTCCAGTTTCTATTGCTCATCTTCAGCTTCTTTATTTGGGCAGTGACTTTTCTTTGAAAACATGTTTCGTTGAATATGACCGACAAAGAAAATTTGATTAATTCTTTATTGTTTTTTTTTTTTTTTTTTTTTTTTTTTAGTATTCTCAAATTTTTGCATTTGGTGGGATAAAGGAGTGTAGAAATTTCCGTAATGTCTACTGTCCCAAGCGTTTTCAGACAGTTCTTTAGCCATTTTCCAGGGAAATTTCTTTTCACGGTTGTCTTTTAAGATGTAGTTGTGTGCATTGAATGGTAGTAGCGTTTTAGTCCTAGCCCTGCGAAAAGAACGTGGCTGGAATTCGAATTGGTGTCCTTCTATTTTAATAATAATAAAAAAAAATCTTTAGCACATTATTTCCGTTGTTAAACAAAGTGAGATTAATACTGGGTGCCAGATGTTTTATGTAGAGACCTTCTCTCACAGCAAATTGTTTTTTGTTACGAGATTTATGAAGGATGATCGTGTTATCAACCAAAATATATATCTGTTTAT
This sequence comes from Acanthosepion pharaonis, assembly GCA_903632075.3. Taxonomy (NCBI): domain Eukaryota; kingdom Metazoa; phylum Mollusca; class Cephalopoda; order Sepiida; family Sepiidae; genus Acanthosepion; species Acanthosepion pharaonis. The sequence goes on along the minus strand of CAHIKZ030005100.1, from coordinate 22,798 downwards.
ATTTCTGAGATGATATATTATGTACGCTATTTACATTATTCGGACTATTATCCTCATTTTTGTTGCCATATTTATCACACATGGTACAGTCGATAAAGGCGTTGGTTAGATCCAGCGACAGGACCCAAAGAGTTGTGAGTTCAATACCTGCTTAAGGGTGTGGAGAATTTGGAGAGGGGAATTAACAGGAGATAACTGATAACTGACATCCATTAGAGATGACACGTGGAACTAGAACAGCCTACCCCAGCGAGCGAAATAAACGGTCCAGTTCGACATTCCAACCACGTGAAGAAGGCCGGAGCGTACATCGGCCGAAACGTTGTGATAAATATGACAACAAAGATGAGGACAATATTGGCAACACTGACCTGCGCAATCACTGAAATTTTTCGTATTGATCTGCGCAATGTAAACAAACTGGCGCGATTGCGCATGTCAGTGTTGCTAACATTGTGTGAAAATTTTGTGTGAATTGATTGGACGGTTTTTGAAATATTAGAAAAAAAGTTATCTCGATAATAATTTGGCACGCAGTGTATATATATATATATATATATATATATATATATATATATATATATATATATATTGATGAATAGATTTTCCTGTCAAGGACGACAGATGAGGGTTCAGTAATTCTATTTTGTCAGAGCAACCTACAAGAGTGAAGTATATAAAGTGGTCACTTTCCTGTTCCCTGCACTGCACACTTTATCCATTATAGCATCATGTCATTTACTGGTGCACTATCTCCCACATGTCAGATGATGCTAGACTCAACATTTTTTTTTAAATATGGGTTTTTCATCTCTTACCTGCATATTGTTTCCAATTCAGAGTTCTCTATTTAGACGGATTTTCAACCAAGGCTGTCGGGCTCAGACTGTCCTGTTATTTACCAATAGCTAAATAGAAAAGAAATACAATCATGTCTTTCCCAAAGGCACAAGTGTATCTAATGAACTCGACTGGAATTCGGCTCTCCGATTTATTGTTACGAGGTGTTATCCATTATAATGCTCACAAAATCAAGCTTACATTGCTTGGTATAACCAAGCCGTCACCCATCTAAGTTGAGACCAATGTCGACGTTGCTTAACTTCGATGATCGATGACATCCCGTGTTTCAACGTGATATGGCCGTAAGCTATTAAAATAAAGAGAAAGAACAGTAAGAATTATAATCCGATGTTCTTATTAATTATTTTTATTATTAGAAAACAGTACAATTCTGCAGGTCATAAATATTATATTATTATATATATGTATATGTATATGTTTGTTCGTGTGTGTGTGTGCGATTCTGTAGCACCAATCCACAAGGTTTTATGAAAGCTGGTACTCGTTAAGGACTACAGGTGTATTTGCTATTGTGATATGATTTTATGGATTTATAATGAAAATATATATTTATGATGAAATGATTATAACGGAAAAATACCTCAAGATTGACTACCAATAATTGTCTATAAAGAAAGTATTAATTTTGAAACTCGACAAATGAGAGTTGAGATATAAAAATATTGTAAGATTTTATTTTAGAGCTGTTGTAGAAGTCGGGGCTAGTTTTCAGTAACTTCGGTTCTGCCATAAATGGAATTTGAATTCGACTGACTCCATCTTTTCCTCTCCGACTCCAATGAGTCCAACCCTGTTTCCACGCTTCCAAACTTCTCCAATTCTAACACCATTCCTCCAATCATCTCCATGACGACATATCTGAATTGATAGCATTGTTACAATCCTGAAGCTATTGGCAAAAAGTCATAATTTCCAAGAAGAAAATTAGAACAAATAAAAAAAGGAAAGCAATAGACACTATGTTCTGAACAGCAAGAAACAACGAAGAAATTGAAGAATGTAAAAGCCCACTTGATTTCTTGTACTGCCAAGTTGAGAAATCTGTCATCTAGACGAATAATATGATTTTATGAGTAATTATTGGAGGGCTATTAAGCAGAGTGAATGACAGATAATAGAATACCTTAGAAGAAAATAGATTTGGGAAACGGGGATCTGCAACAGAGAATTTTCAAAGGTATAAATATATGGGCAGATAATACTCCGGATCCTTCCTAAACTTGGCAAAAGAATAAATATCCATTTTGAATCACAGAACACTGGTTTGATTGATTTTATTTAGCGGCATATCAACCACTATCGGTTATCTAATGGCGAAATCTAAATAATTGAACACAAATTTATGGCTTCAAATATATATATATATATATTTTGAACTACAGATAAAATGTATCGTAGGCCATTTTTCTATAAACTTTATAGTTGGTCATTTTAATGGATATAGTTGGTAATTTTTTTATAAAAATGTATTGGTGATATTTTTACTATAAAAATGTATTATTGTACTGAGTGTAACAGGAAAATTGTCCACATCGTGTAAAAGTGTGGGATAATTTTCCATCTAACAAAATGGTTAATATCTGCAAAACACTAAACCTTATTAAATTTCTTTTTTCCGAGTTTTCAGATAAAAAGTTTAACCTTCTTGACACCATTTGTTGTAAGAATCACTAAAAAAACCCTTTGAGTTATACAGCTAGAAAGAGAACAGATTAAAATCAGTTTATGTCAGCCTCATTATGTTGTTGCGACTAAGCAATGGCGAGACAAAAAAGATAATTCAGGTCTTCACTATTCATACTCTGGTTTACATCATCAAAGTCCATTCAAGAACAATCAAATAAGTTTATAAAAAGAGAAAACAGTGGAGAGGAAAACCGGATCAGGATGACTCAACAGGAAGAGGGATCATCCTTTCAACTTAGATTTAAATACATTGTTATTGTTCAAAGTAGAGTCTAATAGTGCTATAACAACCTCGGAGAATTCCAGTAAGATGTCTTTAATCATTTCTAAGATACAACGGTTCAAACTTGGACAATTTAACTGTTACACGATTTGGACAATTTCGCTATTACACCCAGTACATTCGTTGTGTTTTGTTTTTGTTTGGGGGATTCACTATTGGCTCAGAGCTGGGACACTAGCATGTTCTACAACCCCAGATCTGGTGCACCTTAGAGCAATAACAATTAAGAGGTTATTTCACGCTCCTCAAATTTTCCAATTTCTTGATCAGAGGCCTTGCTGCTGGATGTAGTTTATCGTCATACTCAAGATTAACACTGAAAATGATGATTATACCTAAGAAATTACAGCCTAGATATGACGTCTAGAATTAAAAACATACTGTCAAAGATGACTCGACAGCAATGAGGAGGGTGTCGATTCAAAGAACTGGAAAAATCCATTAGGCAGACTAATGAATGATGGAGTGTGAAACAAGAAATTTTGCGGCCAAAGTGGTAACAGGACAAATATAAGAGAAATAGAAAAAATGCTGATGAACATCTGCACTTCAAGTGATATCGGAAAATTAAAAATGTGCATGTTTGAGGATTAACGTAAGATCGGTTCCGTACTAAGATATTGACACGAGGCGAATTTTCAACATTAGGTGCCAAGACAAGATCAGCTACAATGAATTGTGGCAAAGAACCAATCAACATCCGGTCACCAAAGAGGAATTGTGGCGAAGAACGAATCAAGATCCGGTCACCAATGAAGAACTGTTGCGGAGAAACAATCAAGATCGGGTCACCAATGAGGAACTCTGGCGAAGAATCAATCAACATCCGGTCAACAATGAGGAACTGTGGCGAAGAACCTATCAACATCCGGTCACCAAAGAGGAATTGTGGCGAAGAACGAATCAAGATCCGGTCACCAAAGAAGAACTGTTGCGGAGAACCAATCAACATCCGGTCACTTATGAAGAACTGTGGCGAATAACCGATCAACATCCGGTCACTTATGAGTAACTGTGGCGAAGATCCAATCAAATCCCGGTCACCATGAGGGACTGTGGTGAAATAGCGATCAAGATCCGGTCACCAACGAGGAACTCTGATGAAGAACTGATCAAGATCCGGTCGCCAATAAGGAATTGTGGTGAAGAACCGATCAAAACACACGAATTTTGACAATTGTCTTGGTGATGTTTCCTCCTTGAATATAATTGTACTACGAGTTTGGAAACTAAGTCTCCCCATTTTACTGTTGAACCGGCAAGCCGTATGTTCTATTCTAGTATCTTTTATTTGGATGCGTTTTTGTATGGTTTTTGCATGTGAAACTCTCTTCACGTTTCTTGATTCCCTGTCACCTAAAATCTTCAAAATTTTAAATATAACACCAATTGCCAACTTCTGATTTCCTGAAACATGTTCTTTTATTTTTTCTCCTCACTAAAACCTTCTCATTATCTTCCACTTCCAATAAACCGTTTGAGGAGAAAGCATTAAAAAAAGCATTACTATGTCAGTTCTGTCTAGTTAATTTATCCTTTGAATGTCAATTTCAGTAAAGAAAAATATAATATTTTTTCACCAATGAATACAGGATTTGATTTTAGAACTTCCTTGTAGCTCCACCGTTTAATCAACGCCTTATTAAAGCGGCCATTAGAGGACATACGAAGAAACAAGAAACCAAGTAACAATACTATGCCCAAGATCAACTCAAGGTAGAATTTAACAGAATAGCTTTGTTTTATGGACGCAAGAATTGCCGATTATAAGAATTACCAGCGCCTTGCTGCGTGTCATACATTTTTTGTAAGAAAATGATTATTGATTTTAAATCATTGTTATAATTTGTGGAGAAAAGTGATGCATTTCAGTATTACTTAATGATCTTGCCGATGTGACCTCCATCTTCTGGCTTTCTCCTTCTACGTTTTAGATAGGAGTCATTCACTTGTTCAAATTTAAATCTAATTTAAATCAAAGGGAAAAGAATTCAGTGAGGGGAGATGCTTCTGGACCCCAGAGACCTCCTTTGATCAAATGAAATATACTTATCCAAGTCCCTTAGGAGCCAATCCATTGTTCAAATTTAAATTTAATTTATGCCAAATAGAAGAAAAATCACTGGTAGTGTTTGTGAAAGCCGTGGACCCCTTTGATCAAAATTAAATATACTTGATATATACCTGGGTAATGTAGTTTTGGAATATGTTTGGTTATGGGTGTCTCCATAAGCCTAGGAGTTCGATAACAGGCAAACAGACAGACAAAGACTATAACTTTATATATAGAGATATAGGTTAAGTACCGGTTGACTGGACACTTGAGGAGGTTAGTTTTCAGGGAAGCGTCCTCTTGGGAGTCTATTACTCGAATAAGAGGCACTAGGGAAGAAGCTGCGCGAATTGAGCTTCCTTGTAACTATGGAATACAAAGGGAATGAGGAGGATTCTCCCTTATTGTTGAAACTTGAATAAAGCATGGAATAATAATAATACAACACAAAATGTACGTAAACAAAATGTATTGACACAAGAACGTGTACACAATATTTACAGATAGTTTGGTATATTCTTGGGAAGACCGTTCCTGTAGAATGGGTTGACTTAGTCGCAGTCGGGCAGAGTCTCTGGATTGGATCTCTTCTTCCTCCCCTGTCTTCCCGGTACCAACCCATATTTATATGGTCGGTACTCCACTATGTAAATTAGGTGGATCGTACCACAACACTTATATATATGTCATGGCAGATCTTAGATGTAAAAGTCGCGAATTGGTAGAACGAGAGGATGGAGGTCGTCAAAACATTTTCTATGCAAATAGATAGGCCCGCGATATTGTGCCTCTTTGAAATGGGCTCTAGAGGGTGAGTATTAAATCAGTCTATAATAATAATTGCATTTACTGTGCCAATTCATGTTTTTGGCTCTAGGCCCAAAAAAGGTAGAGTCGCAATGTCTCTACAGTATGTGACACTACTCTGGTTCCTGTAGCAAGTATTTATTTCGGTATGGAGCTGCTAACTTCATGTCCAACGAAGATAGAATTCCAAACAGTATTGAATTCCTTCACCCAGATGGGTTGCTTTCCAAAGCTCGAGACCCCGTGTCTAAACATTCGCTAGAAGCCCAAAAAGAAATAGCTGTCTACCGTTCCAAACGTATTTGTGTGAAAGTCAACGCAACGTCTTTGGCTGAAATTTGACATTGATTTGCCAATCCTACTGCTTGTGCACATCTGCAATAATGACAATACATCTTGTATGTCCCGTTAGGACATGACGATCATGGTCCCCCACAACTTCATATCCTTTGTAACTCTTATATAACGTTTCTCTTTTCAAGGGCCTGTCCTGGCATCCGTTTACACAAGCTCGTTAGACACTTTGTTTGTCACTTTCCTCTCACCATTTTTCTTTCAATATGTCGGGGAGTGTTATATTCTTCAAGTCCTCTTTATTCATATGTCCTTTTCATATTTTCTGATTCTAAGTATAAGCGCCATTTTTGCTTCCATTATTGTTAAAACTTACTCGTTACTCACATGCTAAGTCCATGGTATTCTTATCATCCTTCTGTAGTACCACATTTCTGTTGCCTCCAGTCTCTTCTTCGTCTGTGAAGAGATTGTCCAGCATTCAATGTCATACAAAAGTCAGATATTACATAACAGTCCAGCACGCATTTCTTTGTTTCTAACGTTTTTTCTTTTGTTTCTTAATAATTTATTTCTAAACCGCATTCGGATTTCGGTGTCACATTTTACGTCTTCTGTGAAAACAACTCCCAAATATTTAAATTTTCTTTTCTCTTGCTGGCAACTATACATTGTGTCTTTTTACAACTGATGCTTATTCCTTTCTTCTCACTTCTCAGGATCTATAAGGTTGAATAAGTCTGGCGAGAAGACGCATCCTTGTCTTACGACCTTCTCTACATTTTTTTTTTTTTTTTTACATTTCATATTATTCATTTTCTATCCGTAACCAAATTTACAAGTGTAGAATTTACATTATTTACATTGTTCGGACTGTTGTCCTCATCTTTATTTTCATATTCACGATGTTTCGGCCGTTGTACGCTCCGGCCTTCTTCAGGTGATTAAACTTTCGAACTGAACTCTTTTTTTCGTCCACCGGAGTAGATTGTTCTAGTTCCACGTATCATGCGACTTCTGGATGTTTCAGTTATCTCCCGTTAACTCAACCCTCCAAATTTTTGTTCACCACTGCAGTAACCAGGTATGGAACTTACAACTCTTTCGGTCAAGCAACACTTTTATCCATTGGGCCAGATGTCCTTGAAGAGTGTACAATGGCCGAAACGTCGTGAATATGACAATAAAAATAAGGATAGCAGTCCGAACAATGTAAACAAAATAAATAATTACAATACCTAATCTCAGAAATATAGACAGATACAAGAGTAATAATTCTAACTTCTGAGCCTATGATTCTTTATATTGTTTTCAAAGGCCTGTCCTGACATGCGTTTACACAAGCTCGTTAGACAGTTTGTTTGTCACTTTCCTCTCACCATTTTTCTTTCAATATGTCGGGGAGTGTTATATTCTTCAAGTCCTCTTTACTCATATGTCCTTTTCATATTTTCTGATTCTAAGCGCTCTTTTTGCTTCCATTCAGTCTCTTCGTTTGTAACACAAACTTTGGCCAATTTATTCTTAAGCCTTCTACATGTGTATAATGCGTTACAAACATGGCGCCCAACAGAAACGTAAAGGCGGCAAAGAGTTAATAAATATAAATTGTTGACTTGGTGGGATTTTAAATGTAGAAAGTTTTATTACCTGCTGAATTTATTTTTTAATATCGTCAAAATGTAAATTTAAAGAAAAAATTCTCTTCCTTTTTCTGTTTTGATTTTTTTACGTGCATTAAGTTCGGCTGATTTTTTTTGTGGTTATAGTTTCGGAGTAACGTTGTCTGGCTCAAAATTTATTCATGTGTTTCAAAGACATAATTTTTTTTTATATCGATGATTTATTGGTTGGCTTGAGTCAACATCACAGAAACCTTATTAGCGAATCACCTTTTTTTGCTCGAAAGAAGACCACGTGTGAATCGGTGCTTAAGTCCAGTAAAGAGCTGTTTAAAACACTTTTAAAGGTATATTTTGAGTACATCTCATGTAGAGTACGTGCTTTATCGCCATGCTCGGGGTGAAATGTTTTAAAGCTAATTGATCTCTCAAGTTTCCTTACGTATATATGTCGGAAAAAACAGGCTAAATTTATTTGAGTGAATGTTTTTTGTTTTTCGTACGTTATAATATCCATCATTTCAGACATTAAAATGATTCAAGAATAATTGGTTGAGAACTATCTCGAAAAGGAAAATAAATTTATCACTTTGGTCCTCAATCAAACACATATTAACGAGATATTGCTATCTATCTATCTATCTATCTATCTATCTATCTATCTATCTATCTATCTATCTATCTATCTATCTATGTCAGTTTCTTTCCTTCTTTCTTTCTTTCTTTCTTTCTTTCTTTCTATCTATCTATCTATCTATCTATCTATCTATTTCAGTCTCTTCGTTCGTTCGTTACTTTCTCTCTCTCTATGTCAGTTTCTTTCTTTCATTTTTTCTTTCTTTCTTTGTTTTCGTTTCTATCTATCTCAGTTTCTTTCTTTCTTTCTTTCATTCATTCTTTCTTTTTTTCTTTATCTTCATTTCTATCTATCTATCTATCTATCTATCTATCTATCTATCTCAGGTCCTTTCTTTTATCTATCTATCTATCTATCTATCTATCTATCTATCTATCTATCTATCTATCTATCTCAGTTTCTTTCTTTCTTTATCTTCATTTCTATCTATCTATCTATCTATCTATCTATCTATCTCAGGTTCTTTCTTTATCTATCTATCTATCTATCTATCTATCTATCTATCTATCTATCTCAGTCTCTTCGTTCGTTCGTTGCTTTCTCTCTCTCTCTCTCTCTCTTTATCTATCAGTTTCTTTCTTTCTTTTTTTCATTATTTCTTTCTTTGTCTTCGTTTCTATGTATCTATCAGTCTCTTCGCTCGTTCGTTCGTTCGTTCGTTCCCTCCGTCCCTCCCTCTCCATCTCTCTCTATCTGCAATGAAAAAAGAGAGTGTAATCGGAGAGGAATAAAGTTTCATAAAGGTTTCTCACTTAATTAAAAAGAAAGGCTTAATAAGATCTACGTGACACCAAAATTGGCTTTCGTCCAAAATTTAATAATAGCTTTTTTGCTAGGAAATAAATAAATAAATAAATAAGTAAATAAAATAATCTGAACTTCTATGCGATAGACTCCCAATCCCTCTCTGGTATTATTCGACACCTAGACTTATTTTTCTATCTAAAACGAATCCCCCTTTACCCGTAACGTCGTTGCGCACTCTCCTCCCCGTTGAAAACTCATCTTGTCAGTGTCATCAGGCGATCGTTTCCATAAATAGGATTATTACCAGAAAACTCTTTGTCAAGTTAATTAAATTGCCCGTTTCTGACGTTTACATCATAGTTTTTTACTTTCTTGTTTTCTTTTTATCAGACACGAAGCAGCAAGCAATAAGTAATATAGACTTTCGGGCGACAAGTCGTAACAGTGAAAAAAAAACTGATAGGTTGGTGGGTCATCTATTTGGGCGTCCTAATATCAGCACTGGAGACACATATCATTTGGGCTCAGACGATTTAACATGTTGTATCAGCAGTCGGCAAGCACAGAAAATATTGTATAAAAGTTTCAAGAGACATGACAAAATTATGAAGCAATAGATAATACTATTATAGTTATTGGGGAGATTTTTATAATATTGGATTTATAAGTCTGAAGTAATTGTATTCGCATCCTCAAGGCATGTGTTTGATAACAGCAATTAGTAAAATTCGGACGAGAAAGAAATTCATCTTATTTTTGCAATTTACTATACGTAGCTCAGTTTCAGTAAAATAAAACAAGGTATCCAGTGAGGATTAGACCTGCTATTTTATAGCTGTGGCTTGCGAGATTAACTTGTTAACCATTACATTACATTGAGGCGCTGATTTCTTTCGATTTCCCATTTTGTCGAATTTTTAATGTCGAAAATATAATGTTTTCAGGCGTACGACATTACGCCATAGAATACCAGGAGTCTTAATCGAATTGTAATGTTTGACTGGAATCTATGATCTAAGAAGAGTTGATCTGTGGTGACACTAATATGTAGTGTGCTAATCCTATGAGATATCAAAGCAAGCTTTTTACTTGCTATCACCTCAGAATGTCGAACGACCTACATGCCTCGACTGAGTTAACCCTCGAATCACCAAGTGCAGAATCGGGCGTCAAACGATGTTAATGAGTGCACAAACATAATAAGAAAGTGAACAAAGCTTGAATTAAGTACACACACACACGTCAGGATGAAGACAGGAAGTCATATAAACGTGGGAATCATGGCGGCAGTCTAAGAAGATAAGAACAGAAATCACATGCCATTCGATTAGGCTGACGTTAATTTGATAACCAATTTAGTCCCATATTTTTATCAGACATTAATGCCATAACATAACAATGGGGTTTAAGAAATTTAGGTAATTTTTGCAATTACGGAGCAACAAGTAAGAATAAAATTTGCTATTTTAGTAATGGTCATTGCGAATAACTTGCTTCTGTCCAATGAGGCGTCATTGGATTTATATCCAGTCCAAATATAGTCAATAAATTAATAAGTTTCAATTGACTTATCGTCCGACCGACTTTCGACTGACCCTGATAAGCATAATATAAGCGAAGTCGGTCGAAAGATAAGTCGAACTTTATTAATTTATTGATTCTTGTCGGTCTAGTTCTGTCTCTCTGCCCATTCCTTTCCAAATCACCCTCTCCTTTCGCTCTCCCCATTAGTCTCCAACTCTCTCTTTCTCTCTCTCTCTCTCTCTATATATATATATATATATATATATATATATGTATTGGTAGAGAGAGAGAGAGAGAGAGAGAGAGAGGAGAGAGAAAGATAGAGATACCGTGGATATAAGGATCAACATTGCTTGGCGACAGTCAATTTCTCGCCTCAAGCGATCTTCAGACGAAATGCCACTATCCCATTATAAGGATCTATATATATATGTCACTGGGGTACAAAGTGTGATGAGGGAAAGGTGCCGGTTCGAGTCATATTGTTTAGTTCTGAAACTGAGTGATACTCATGGCCACGGCTTTGACCTCACTGCCTCTCTCAATAAATATTACATCTCTGAGGACTCGTCAACTATAAATACAGCGAATTTTAAACAATATCTATCTATCTATCTATCTATGTCATTCTATTATCTAAGTCTTTTCTTATCTATCTATGTTCGTTCATATCTATCTATCTATCTATCTATCTATCTAAGTCTTTTCTTATCTATCTATGTTCGTTCATATCTATCTATCTATCTATCTATCTATCTATCTATCTTTTCTTATCTATTTGTTCGTTCATATCTCTATCATCTATCTATCTATCTATCTATCTATCCTTTATCTTCCTATCTAACCTTTATAACAGCTATTATTATAAATGATAAGTGTTGTGGATTCCGAGATGAAATCTGGTCTCCAATGAATGACAAACGCAGGAATGAAATATAACAAATAAATGTATTTACACAATAATACAATTGGTAATACAGTTAGTAAATCCAGAAACGCGGTTAGTAAAAATAATAATACTATATATATATATAGTCTAGTAAATCCAGTCTCGAAGTAGGACTTCCTTCGAGTCTGTGACTTCTACAAGCGGTTACCTCACACTATTACTCTACCTCCAACTCAATCACAATCTCTGCTCTCTCTACTCTGACTGACTCTGGGTATTTAACGGCAGCAGTCCAAGTACACACTGGTAGAGTCCACTTGTATGGAAAAGGGGTGGACCCCATAACAATAAGAAAACGTTAAAATATATCAATTTGGCTTTTCCTGGCGTGCTTAAAATTTTTTCATCTATAAAAATCATAGCAACGATGTTTGTTACGGCGGAGAACAGGTTCAAAACTAATTTTGGGGAAACCGTTTGATTAGCTTGCATTTTAAATGATTACAAAACGTGTCAATATTACAGAGATGAACATAATTTGTATTTGCCTCAGAGTATAAATTAAAAACTCTGCAAACATCTGATTTCTCAATGGAAGAGTTAAATTGTATTTTTAAAAATTGAAATAAAAATAAAAAAGCGAAATCTCTCATAATTAACCTCGACGATTTTCTGTGAATAACCATTCAATTCGTTCAATTTTAACAAATTTGCCACTTTAATCCGAATTCCGAATCTGTATAAAATATCTTCTTTTTTCTCTATTTCAGCTTTTAAACAAAACTAACCTTTGGCCATCAATTTACAGAAATCGATTGAATTTTCTACTTTATCTGACTCTTTGTTAAAAGCAAACAAAAAAAAAATGATTGTCTTCAATATAGTTTAATATCTTTTGGTCAATTTTATTTAGATTATATTTTGTTGACTTTGGCAAGCGTTTAATTCTTCATCCCCGAAGAGAGAACACAATGTGTGCCGAGGTATATATTCATACATATATAGACAGAGTTTTCTATCTATCTATCTATCTATCTATCTATCTATCTATCTATCTATCTATCTATCTATATATATATATATATATATATATATATATATAGAGAGAGAGAGAGAGATGGGAAAGAGGGATGGAAGAGTGGGCGTAGAAATTAACTCTGCATGGTGATTCTCAATTTCACACCTCAATGAATTTTAGACCAACTGCAAACTCTATAGAGACAATACGGAACAGTCTTCTCTCATAATAATATATATCTTATATATTTATTCTATAACTAATAACAGCAAACACAGGCTCACACACATATACACACATAATCAGTGTTTTTGTTTTTCTTAAATGGAAGAAAGAATACTAAACAGCTAACAAAGAAAATTAAAAGCAAACTAGTCTAGGAAAACAATATATCCGAAAAATCGGAAACTAAACAAATGAAATCAAATAACATGTGCATTATGTCGAAATTTTTTAGAAAAGCGAAAAATGATGATTTTGTCATACAATCGAAATCAATACAGAAGAGCTGTTTTCTGCTTTGAAAAAAAAATACATCGAGTCAAACTTCAACCCTGACCACATAAAATACCCATAGAAATAAAATAATATACCAATATACATGTAATCTTTTACATAGTTTATCTCCAAACGTATACAATAACGAGCCTATTGATGAGCAAGGATAGAAAGTTATAAAAAGTCAAAAGAATACTAAAGCATGACTTGTAATTTTGAAAATAGCGTAACCTCTACCCTAATTTAAAAACAAAAAACAAAAACAAAACCAATTTTGAAAATTTCATGAAACATGTCTGGAATCAGAAGCCTATCTTCCAAAAGAAGAGCTATATCGCACATTAATGCACTATTGAAACAAAAAAGTAGTCCTCAAGTCCCACACATAAAGATGTATCTGAACTGAATCCATTAGGATGAAAGTACTAATGAACATTAACTAATGAACGACCTGTCACCGTTCTATGAAAATATAATCCACACAATCAAATTTAACTTTGTTTCTGATATGTAGTGCAATGATGACATATTATGTTAGTCCTCAAGCCCTTCATATGCACATGTATATCAACTGGATTCATTATTGTGAGAGTACTAATAAACATTAACTAACGAACAGTGAGTCATCGTTCTATGAAAATCAACTCCACACGACTAAATTTAACTTTCTGTCTGGGATTACAGTGATGATATATAAAGTTAGTTCTGAATCCCCGCATATACAAATGTATACCAATTGATTATTCAAACTGAACACAAAATAGGATGAGCTAAATCCCAACACCGCAAGTTGCCAGATAACCAAAGCATTAGCTTCAAAAAACTAAAGTGATATTCTTAAATATACTCATCAAAAGGTTACTTTCATATGGATACCATGCGTGCCACCAAAACATTACAGAAATATCTGAACTATCAGCTGTAAATAACCGCTTTTTCGTATATGACTCAGCAAAGCTTTGCATAATCACAAAAAAAATTGTCCCAGATAAAAGAACCATATCATTTGAAGACTTTCAACAGCAGTAACAACTAAAATGGATAGCACATGTAACTCGAATGGACAATAATCAAGATCCTGACATTTCACGTTACTTCCAACAAGAGGTAAAAAATGAAATCCCCATCACTACAAGGAAAAGCGTTAATAGCTACTGGCCGTGAAATCCCTACTTGCCTGAAAAATGCTTTAATAGAAATTCAAACAGTGTTAGCAATGGCTGCACTGTCAATGAACCCCGATTGCTTTCTTATTCTTAAGCATCGTGTTCATATTACTATTACCAATATACAATTACGAAAAGCAACAATAATTAGAAATGTCATTAATATAAATCTTTTAAATGCTTATCCATACATATAACGCATATATATATATATTGCTTTGTGCGAGTGTGGAAACTGTTTTACGTCAGCACAACATCTCTATTATAATTGTCTGTTTGTCTCTTAAATTTCATCTGATTCTTCTATGTGCTTTGTCTCTTCGTTGGCGATCATATTTCTCCATAATTACTGTCTTTTATTGCTCTTAATACATTTTATCTTTTTGTTCTCTCTTCTAAAGCTTTTCCGCCATTCATTTAGTAGATTACTTGCCTTCAATCCTGTGCGTATCAAATTTTCGAAACCTTTCATTATTAAGTGCCCTAGAAATTTCAACTTTCTGTTCTTGATGTTAAAACGTTCTGCAGGGTGAACACATTTCAACTGTCTATTCCTGTTGCTAAGTATAATTTTCCTTCTTGTTACCATCTTCTCCATGACTTTGATGGTTCTTACCTGTTTACTGTATGCTATTCTCAGCATCTTTCTGTAGAACCACATTTCTGTTGCTTCACGTTTATTCTTCATCTGAGAGGGGGTTGTCCAGAATTTATTGCCATATAGGAGGACCGATATTATATAACAGTTAATGTTTCTTTTTGTTTCTAATAATTTTATCTGTTCCTCAATTTTTTGCTCAGCTTTAGGAAGACATGTTTCACTATCACTAATATAAGTATGCTTTCAGTGTCGCACTATCGGATTTCAGTATCGTACTTTCCGTTCTCTGTTAAAACACTTCCCAGATATTTAAATTGTGACACTTGTTTAAGTTTGATATCTCCCATTTGTAATTTGCATTTACAGAGTAGAAATGGCAGAGTATTTTTATACAAGGAATACATTTTCATACTTGAAAAAGTGACTTAAAAGAACTTTTAAATGGCAATGTGATTTGAAGAGAAATATCCCAAGCAAGACGTTAAAAAAATCTTTTCACGCCAGGCAAGACAATAAAGCCACTTAGACGAAAGGATTTATTGTGAGAATATGAGAAAGAAAACATTATTAAGGAGAGAGAACAATAAAAGTGCAGAAATTATGAAGAGAGAAGATAACGATTGACATTGCATTTACATTTTTAAAGATCAAAGTTGACTGGAAAGAAAGATGAAAGAGAGTTCTACAACCAAGAAACTGTCAGCATAGAACTTCCGATTACATAGAGCCATCTCAACTGTAAAATGTTTAGACTTTCTTCCTGCCATACACTTAAATTCATAAAGTACCAAACGAAAAATCCCACCAGAGCAATTACCATGAAAATATTTATAGAATAGACATAGAAATCTCCGTTACGGCGGTGGGAAAGTGACTGAAATCGAGATGTCAGGTCAAGGCCAATAACATTGCAAATTATTCTTTAGAATCAAGAATCTCTAAATATATAGCAGAAACACCAGACCAGATGTGGCAGCAATACTGAGTGCATGGACGAATTGTAAACTTAAAAATATATAAGATAGATTCGGACGAGAAAAATATATCGTATAACACAGTGAACCTATGTGTTCCAGCAGCAGCAGCAAACAGTATTCGATATAATGTTTTACCTTCATGTCAGCAGAAAATGTTTACATGATAGGAACGATATCATACAGATATGTTTAATCATATTAAACCGTGTTTCATTTCTTATAATTGTTTTCATTTATAATATGGTGAGAAGGTAGAGGCTATATTCTTTTTTATTTAATCATAATTTTAGTTGTAATCTTCAGGAAGAAATGAAAAAGAAAATGGCGAACAATAAAACAATAGTAAAAATATTTAAATAGACCTGTCATTTTATGACAGCGCTTATAAACGACAATTGAAATAATCTCTAAAATTGTGGATTATAGAAAAAAAAATCATTTTCTTTTGTTTTACATCTGGTCCTAATATTTCTGTGACATAAAGTTTTCTATGGGGAGATTGTTTGTAAATCGGTGATGACGTGAAATGTAGCGTACGGTTAATAGTTTAGAAAATGAACTCAAGAAAACAGTTTCGAATCTAAACTGAGACTTCGTTTAATTCCCTTGGAAAATGCATAAATAAATTTCTGCTTGTGTCATTATCAAGTATTTTCACGGAATTGTGTCTTCACTATTATGCCAGCACAGTTCCCGGAAAATAGAATGGGTGTGTAAGCAGATGGCAAAACACATTCCCATAATTACTGCCAGACAATAAGAATTGAAATACGTTGTTTGTTCTCCTTGACAGTAAACTACATTCTTGAACCATTTGAGTTAAGTTTTCGAAAATGGCGCTTTGCTTTTGATTTTAATAGAGGTAAAATATCATCTCATGGATTACGTAACCTTTTAATGCGTGCAGATGTTTAAATATGGTGATTTTCTAACCGTAGATTAGATGTGGCACAAGGCCGAAAGTAGGGGGCACCCAGGGAAGATACAAGTCACTACTCAGTCGTAATTGTGTTAGCAAGTCAAGCTTGCTAACCGTTACACCACGTTGAGGTGCCTAAATATGGTGATTTTCTAAGCATAGTTTAGATGTGGTACAAGGCCGAAAGTATCGGGTAACCAGTGAAGGTTGAACTCACTTGTAATGGTTATAGCGACGCAAGCTTGCTAACCATTTCACCACATCGAGGTGCCCAAATGTTTTTTTCTTTCTAAGCGCGGCTTAGATGTGGCGCAAGGCGGAAAGTATAGGGCACACAATGAGGATCGAACACACTACTCAGTCATAATTGTTCTAATGAGGCAAGCTTGCTACCCATGACAGCACGTTGAGGTGCCTAAGATGTTTAAATATGTTTAGATAATAAAGTTGCATTTCAAGAAGCCACTTGACGGCAATACATTATCATGTAACGTAATAAACAGTTTGATGTTTAAACAAAACAAGCTGTCTTCTTTTTCACTTTTTACGATCAGAAGTGTTCGTTTGCGAACTAGCAGATACATAATCACTGTGTGTCTGGGCGGTGTAATTGTGTGTGTATACGAGAGAGATAATGAATTACAGGACACATTAGAAATACCTCCCACATATGTCTCACACATAATGGTAAGACCATAGCTAAATAACGACACCTTTGCCACTAATGCTTTACCATTATGAGAGAGGTATTTCTGTGAGGTATATGTGGGAGATATTCCTCGCAGCTTTTATATGGGAGATAACTGAGACAGTGAAAGGAAAGGACACTTAAGTAGACATTGCTGTAGAAGTAAACAAGACGTTGCACCTCTGCTCATGATATGGAATCCAATTTATGGGAAAAGGTCAAGAGATAGATCAGCAAGAACTGATAGATGACACCGAACTGGGTAGAATTATGGAGAACAGACATGGTTGAAAAACTGTTCAGAATTATTCGTTCGAAGACGGTAAATAGACTATGCTCTTCTTCGCCTAGCAAAATGTTATAAATATTAATCATTCTTGCGTGATTCGAACTCAAATTGTATAGGTCTAGCTTCTTATTCGATACTCTTATATGTAGTACCTAGTCTGGCCAGGATTTAAGTCGAAATTTTGTATAATAAAAGTTAAAAGCAAATACATAAGGACAGAACAACAAAAGACTGATTTGTAAAGAGAAGTATTAAAATTATTTTAGTTAGTGACGTCAAGAGAAAACTTGGTCTGGATTTCTATTTAAAATTGCACACAGTGACTTCAAGGTTAATGAATAACGCGTACAATAAACGTCAACAAACGCCGAATCCTAAGTTTGCGATATTGACGCAGGAGGTCTTGTAATTACAATCGAAGAATTGGTTGCTTTCAGATTCTCTTCTTACCCAGCCGCCGGCATCGGTATTTCGATATACCGAATTTTCAAGGTGATTTTTCTCTTCTCTACTTGATATCGATCTTTTGCGAGGTAACACTAGTTACATAGACAGTGAATGTTCGTAGAGCTGACATCGAAGACAGAACTTTTAATCTGTTTTATTTGTATTTATTTAATTTTTTTCTTTCGAGTTTCGATGCGAAAGTCTGAAAAGTATGCTACATTGATCTCGAAACCAAACTCAAAATATCAGGTACCAAGTTCCAGGTCCCAGACGAGGTGTTCGAAGAGAGAGAGAGAGAGAGGGAGAGAGAGAGAGAAAGGGAGAGAGGGAAAGAAAGAGAGAGAGATGAAGAGAGAGATGAAGAGAGTGAGAGAGGAAGAGAGAGAGAGGAAGAGAGAGAGAGAGGAAAAGAGAGAGAGAGAGGAAGAGAGAGAGAGAGGGAAAGAAAGAGAGAGGAAAAGAGAGATAGAGGAAAAGAGAGAGAGGAAGAGAGAGAGAAGAAAAGAGAGAAAAGAGAGAGAAGAGAGAGGAGAGGAGAGAGAGAGGAAGAGAGAGAGGAAGAGAGAGAGAAAGAGAGGAAGAGAGAGAGAGAAAGAGAGAGAGAGGAAAAGAGAGAGAGGAAGAGAGAGAGATGAAGAGAGAGAGATGAAGAGAGAGAAAAAGATAGAGAGAGAGAAAGAGAGGAAGATAGAGGAAGTGAGAGAGAGAGAGGAAGAGAGAGAGAGAGGAAAAGAGAGAGAGAGGGAAAGAAAGAGAGAGGAAAAGAGAGATAGAGGAAAAGAGAGAGGGAAAGAAAGAGAGAGGAAAAGAGAGATGAAGAGAGTGAGAGAGGGAGAGAGAGGAAGAGAGAGAAAGAGAGGAAGAGAGAGAGAGAAGAGAGAGAGAGAAAGAGAGAGAGAGGAAAAGAGAGAGAGGAAGAGAGAGAGAGGAAGAGAGAGAAAAAGATAGAGAGAGAAAGAGAGGAAGATAGAGGAAGTGAGAGAGAGAGGAAGAGAGAGATAGAGAGAAAGAGAGAGGGATAAAAGTGATGGAGGAAGAGCGTGAAAATGTGAGACAAGGTTGGGCTGAGAATATACCAATAGCTGAGAAAGCGAGGAAAAGTGGAAAAATGAACAACAGGAGAAAATAGAGGACAAAAGAGTAAGAGAGATGGAGAGGGTAGAGAGCGACATAGCGCACGAGAGTATGAGAGAGAGAATGTGAGTTGATGATAAAGATCTAGAGAGAGAGAAGCTGAAAGATAACGAGGAGAGAGAGAGAGAGAGAGAGAGAGAGAGGAAGAAAACGAGAGAAGGCTGAGCAGGCGAGATTAGTATGATGAGTAACATCTAGATACTTGGGAAAAAATCTCAAACGAACATTGTCTACACAGAATGGGTTATACGAGCTGAAAGTATTTCTGACTGGGCCCCACCTGTAAAGTGATGCGCTTCTTTTATGAAAACCTTTCACCATATCACACATATTTGGCTGGGATGCATGTAACAGACTGGGTGCCGTGATGGGTATACTGGGCCTCATGTATTTTGATCCTTCTCTCTCTCTCTCTCTCTCTCAAATAATAATAATAATTTTGATACAAATTGATGGATTGATTTGATGTTTTTACAGTTTATCAACATTGTGCATGTTATTTAAAGCCCAAAAAATACTTTTTTAGATTGTAAGATATTTTTGTAGATAATAATGGTGTACTTATGCAAATCCTACTAATTAACCTCTAGCTGGGGGAAAAGAGTTTTATGACTGAATTTCCCAAGTTTTTTTACATTATTCGGACTATTGTCCTCATTTTTGTCGCCATATTTATTACAACGTTTCGGCCGTTGTACGCTCCGGCCTTCTTCGGGAGGTTGGAATGTCGAACTGAACCCTTTATTTCGCTCACTGGGGTAGACCGTTCTAGTTCCACGTGCCATGTTTGATGGATATCAGTTATCTCCTGTTAAATTCCCTCTGAAAGTTCTCCACTGCCTTAACCGGGTATTGAACCGGGAACTAGAACAGTCTACCCCAATGGGCGAAATAAAGGGTTCAGTTCAACATTCCAACCACCTGAAGAAGGCTGGAGCGTACAACGGCCGAAACGTTGTAATAAATATGGCGACAAAAATGAGGACAATAGTCCGAATAATGTAAATAATGTACATAATACCTCATCTCAGAAATATAGCCAGACTCTTTCCCAAGTTTATTTGCGCATAAGTTAATATGACGAGCCCAACTGGAATTGGAACTCAGATCCCCGATTTCCAGTTCCGAGCCTTTATTCATTACAACACTTCTAAACCCTAGAGGTCATACATCTAGATAATAACCAAGCTCGACGTTGCTTAACTTTGATGATCGTATGATAACCAGTGTTTCAACGTGATATGACTGTACGCTCGTATTAGTATGAATAAAAAGAAACATTTTTTTAATCATTTCAATCCAAGCAAGGCGAGAATGCTACTAAGACGCAGGGGGTTAAAGAGAGTGAAAGTGAAAGAGAAGACTGAGAATATGGAGGATTTAAGAAAAGACAAAAGATGAAGAGCATTCAAGAAAACAAAAGATGGCGATTAACGTTGCATTTAAATTTTTGAAGATTGTACTTATCAGGAGAGTAGGTAAACGGAAGGATATTCCACAGGCGAGAAGTGTGAGAAAAGAAACTTTAGGAGTAGAAGTGGCGGTTTCATTTATATCTTTCAACATTAAAAGGGTTGGACCCAGATGCTAATCTAGTAGCACGCTTAAATTCATGTAGTCGGAGCACTGGGGAAAAAACTCGTCAGAGAAGTTGCCATGAAAATATTTGTAGAAAAGACAGAGGGAATATACGTGATGTCAGTGAGAAATTGATTGTAGTCGAGATCGATGGTCAGTATCGATTACATTACAGATCATTCTTTGGATTTTGCTAAGAAAGGCAAGATGTATATCAGGAGCACTAGACCAGATATAGCAACAGGATTAAACGAATTGTAAATGTGAAAGATCCAGTGTGACGAGAAAAAAATCATGTAGGACACAGTAAGCCATATTTCCTTGCAGTCGATGCAGCTATTGATTGAGGCCAAGAATTCACAGTGTGATGCTCTATTTGAGTCTAGCGTCAACCATACTGATGGCAGGCAAAAACTGTTCCGTATGGTTGTTAAGTGAAGGCAGTTTTGTTTTTGAAGGCGTTAAAAGACATATCCTGCCGCTATTAACTACTGAATGGAGGTAATTTTCCAGAGCAGCTTCCAGTGTTACTTTTTCAGATATGTCGGATTTGCTATTGAGACAGTAGTAAATTTTAGTGCTGTCTGCATAAATATCTATTTGGGAACTAATTACTTCGGTGAGATAATTGACGAAAATCAGAAACAAGGTAGAATCCAGGATAGAGCCTTGGGAGACACCCGTGTTCGGGTCAAAGGATCTGTTCAAAACGATCTTAATTTCACGATTTCATAGGGACGATTGGAATAAATCAAATATATCTCCTGTGTCATCCCTGGAGCTTATGTAGAAGGCTTGCATGCCAAACTCTGTCGAATGACTTCGAGATATGTAGAGCCACAGCAAGAACTTTGCCGTTCTTATCCAGAGCTTGATATAGAAATTCAATGATGTCTGTTAACACATCAGCGATAGACCTCATGAAACGGAAGCCATATTGTTTGTCTGAATGAAGCTCGTGCAAAGTAAGATGTTTAACCACTTCAGCATTGATTAGAACCTCGAATAATTTGCCAAAAAGCAGCAAGAGATTAATATGATGATAATTTGAGGGATCAGAAGGTCCTCCAGAATTCTTAAAAACAAGGACTACAGAGGAGCTTCCAACAAACTGGGAAACAGGAAGCAGCCTGGCAATTTTTTCAGGGTTTGGCGAGAACTGGACCCAACACGGGAGCACATTTCTTTCGGACGATGGCTTAAATCCGGCGACACATCCGCTTGTCTTGTGGGAGATTAGTTTGAAAATGATGTCTGAAACCAGTAACGGGGTTATGCACATATCACTCAGCAAAGCCTTTTTTTTTTTTAGTGAGTCGAGTGTGTAGTTAAAAGAGAATATTCGATCAAAGCACTTATTTGCTGTTGATGTTAGGACTTCAAATTGATTGAAAAGAGGATGGGATTGATGATTTGCTATCGTTCAGCATATCTGGATTGGCGTATTTCACTATTCCGACGAATGCTCATTGAAAAATAATAGAAAATCATGTCGACATTTACAGAGAACCGTGACAGTCGTTCTAGTCATTAACGGGGTACTATACACGGTTTCGAACAGTCTCAGAAAAATAAGCTGAAAAAATTGAAAATCAAGTGACAAGCTGAAAACATTCAGACGACGGCGATGCTAAAACTAGCTCATATACTGAGAAAGATTATAACGTATTTCGAAGACTTATTGTCCCTTTGTCTCTAAACTCGATAAACTTATTGTCACTTTGTCTCCAACCCCGATTACCACCTAATGAATGACTAATAACGATCAGTCTTGCTGTTATAACTTCTCCACGTCTATCGCTACTCTATCGCTATTTTCCCAGCAAATTTTCAGATAAATTCATTTGGTCCACCAGATCATATATTTTAAAGCTAGGACTCGCTATGCTACTTCCACAGAGTCGAATCACCATCACCGTAATCCAAATATAAAGAGAACGTTTCATTAAGATAGTTTAATTCACCTAAGAACTGCTCCTTTGTGGAACAGATGTCTGCGTATATGCTTCTCTAAACACTAGTCTTTTTCAAGTTAAGAGTCAACCTATCCTCCTTATCCTCTTAATCTTCAGTTCCT
>CAHIKZ030005099.1:3125000-3129500 GCA_903632075.3 Acanthosepion pharaonis | reverse complement strand
GATGAAAAAAAACCCCAAAAATTTCCAAAAGGGGCTTTCGAAGAGCCTGGGGCCTTTTTTCCCCAGGAAAAAAATTTTTAATTTTGTAAACACAACGATCTTTTAGAAACTTAATTGAAAATTTTAAATCCCGCTGTTCGCGCAAAACCCCTCGCTACCATCTACCCCAAAAAAAAAAAAAAAAAAGGCAAATGCGAATACCCGTTTCCCGAAAAATTTAGCTTTCTTTGACATAATAAATTGTTCGCTTTCCACACCCCCTTTAAACAAAAGGTTAATAAGGAAACCCTTCTTCCAAGTTACATGTGTTATCCATTGTAGTTGTTGCTACTGTTGAAAGTCGTCATGTGATGTGGTTTCTGTTATTTGGTAATGTTCTTTGAGATTTTGTAACGCCAGTTTACGAGATCCGACGAAGACCCACAAAATTCATTTGCTTAAAAGCGATTTTTAATTATTGATCTGAAAACGATTATATGTAGCTGATACTTTAGATATTTTTGAACGAGCGAGATGCCATATATGGCATCCGTTTGGCTATTTAAGAAACACTAGCCAAATCTTTTCTTATGATCAGTGAAGAATTCTGTTGTCACAGATGTTCTTTTAATACTCTAGAATCAACATATTCTTATTTCATTTGCTTAAATAATTCCCAGGGATTACTGAGGTGAAATACAATTAATTGAAGGAAAATGTTAAAACTTTACTGAGGAGAAAGGATAACACAATGAACTGGGTTCAAAAGACGATTGGTGGTTTCTGTTTAAATCTTTAAAGATCGTAGTTGACGGAAAGAAACCGGAAGAGAGTTTTATAGACGAAAAGTGCGAGAGAAGAAAATATTAAAATATAACTTACGATTACATTTAGTAATTTCAACAGTAAAAATTATGAGACCTAACTGCCAATCTAGTACTACACTGAAATTCATGAAGTCGATTTACCAATGAGTAAAAATCACCAAAACAATTCCAGTGAACATATTTGTAGAAAAAACACAGTAAAGCTAACTTTATGGGCGTAAAGGATAAAATGGAGACAATAAACTAAAGAAGAACTCACCGATACAATTTTTCCAAGACAATAACCATTACACTTCTTCTATTCTGTGTTCGATTATTTCTAGGCTCTCCACAACTTCCTATCCTTTTAGCCACAATTCTTTTCTCTAACGTTTGACTTTGCCATCTCTCGATCACTGGTATTCCACGATCCACTTATAAGTTTTTCAATTCGTTTAGGTGGCCTGTTGTTTCGTCTTAAAAAAACATCTATCATCGTTCGTCAATCGCCATCTTCTGTCTTCCTTGAATCCTTTTCATCTTTTTTCCTTTTCTAAGGGTCCCGATCCCGTCTATATCGAGTATTACTTTACTATCTGTAACCCCCCTGCATACTAGTGGCATTACTCGATAGACGGGATCGAGAAAAGGATAAAGATAGACAGGGTGAAATGATTAAAAAATACCGAAAAAAATATGAGATACGCAGTAGACACCGTGTGGATGGCAGGCACCGAAGGAAAGCTACGGAGACCCTTAGACAAGGTAGTAAAGGAAAGCTGTTTTTTATGATTCTGTGTATTTTTGTTTTCTTGAAGAAAGGACTATCAATTGTAGGGAAGACATAATCAACAAGAGAAAAGCACAAGACCCGGGAAGAAGTTCAACACTTTGTTTCTAATCGAATTTTCATTTTTCTGAGTACATTTTTTTTTTTGGGGGATTTTTCTAGCATCCTTCCTACACCCTTGACAAGGAGCAGTAAAGTAAATTATTAATCAACCATCGCTTTAGTTTCCTTTTTTTCTTTTCACCATACAGCCAGTTTTAAACTCTGGAGTTTTAACAGGGTGTAATCGATTCTATTTTTGCCTCAGATTAGGTCATTTGTTGTGGTGTACAGTAATATGAATCTATTTTCGGGTGTATGATGTAATTTTGTTTGGCCTTTTGAAAATATATTGTATATATATATATATATATATATATATATATAATATTGTATATATACTATATATCCGTGATTGCATCAGATTTTATCACGCCCAGACACTATTGTCTCGATTTTCGATTAGTTGTCCTACGGCCATTGTCTGCGATGGACTTTTTACTCCAAGGAAGCGTGCGAAAATTGTAACGCTGCACGAACACAATGGCAATCCGCCATTGAGCAAATCAAAGTATTATAGATTGGCCGGAAACTCTCCTAATTTAAATCCAATCGAGAATCTTTTGTTACTCTGCAAGGAAACGACTTCGTGGAATGGATATATGAAGCACCAACCAGTGCACTGGGTCATCTTATTGGAAAAATAAAAAAAAAAAAGTAAATAACCGAATTATTCGTTTTGTTTCAATTAATTTGCACAAGGGAGTGGATCTACTTTTTCAAACAGTTCATGCTACTCACAAATAATACATTGTAAGCCGGAAAAACAAGTAAAATCTTAATTACTTCCCTTAGACCATCTAACATTGCCGTTTATAATTTCAGTATTGAAAGGGTATTTTAACGAATAATGAACATTTGATTAAATAATATTCTTGCAATATCTTTAACTTTAAACAATATAACGACTCATTCATTTGTTAGTCTTTTTTGTTAGTCTTTTTTGTTAGTAGGTAAGTCATGATACTGAAGTGATTTTCCGACATTGGTTTTTTTCTTGGTTCCGAGTTGAAACAAAAAAAAAGAATTCGTTAATTTTATTTTATCAAATTTCATCGTTTTATTCTAATTAAAACTACATTTTGTTTTGACAAAAAATAGTCACTAAAAACATAAATTCCACAAAAAATAAATGTCAATTAATTTGCAATTTGAGTTTGTTTCAAAAGGATATTGCGATCAGGCACTTATAGAATTTAAATGTTTCGACTTGAAAATAGATCTTCTAAGATGTGATAAGTGGGATGTGCTTATCTGGACTACGTCAAATGTCGTATTGGACTTGAAATGTGTCTTCCTTAACGGCTCCAAATGTTTCCAAACTCCAAAACAAAGAAATTCAATATCAGATAAAACTCTACAAGATAGATAGATAGATAGATAGATAGATAGATAGATAGATATGAACAGACTGAAATAGATAGATAGATAGATAGATAGATAGATAGATAGATAGATAGATAGATATGAACAGACTGAGATAGATAGATAGATAGATAGATAGATAGATAGATAGATAGATATGAACAGACTGAAATAGATATTAATAGATAGATGAGATAGATAGATAGATAGATAGATAGATAGATAGATGGATGAATGAATAGATGGATAATATGAACAGAATGTGATAGATAGATAGATATTAACAGACTAGATAGATAGATAGATAGATAGATGATAGATAATGAATAGATAGATAGATAGATATGAACAGAATGTGATAGATAGATAGATGGATGGATAGATGATAGATAGAACAGATAGATAGATATGAACAGACTGATAGATGAATGGATAGATAGAGACTGAGATAGATAGATAGATATATGAATAGACTGAGATAGATAGATAGATAGATAGATAGATAGATAGATAGATAGATGAATGATAGATGATATGAACAGACTGAGATAGATAGATAGATAGATAGATAGATAGATAGATAGATAGATAGATGAATGGTGAACAGACTGGGAGATAGATAGATAGATAGATAGATAGATAGATAGATAGATAGATAGATAGATTATCTTTTAGGATAGTACAGGCTACAGCCTACAGCTCCTCAATATTTTATAAAACTGATTTTAATTTTCTAGACGATATAACTTCTAAATACTTTCATAAACTGAAATGATATCAATATGACAAACTCTTATTAAATTTGATTGTTTTATTCTTGCTTATACCTGTTTTTGTTTAGTTTTTTTTACTATGGTTGTGTTGAGATCTTTGCTAATTTGCTTTACATTTAATAGTAAAATAACGGTATTTCTTAAAGAATATTTTTATCGACAAACAAATGACAGCTATTCTAGTTTATTTAAAGAATTTCCAGTAAGTTTATTTCAGAGATAATGTGAATATGGCTAAATATATCACGAGTAAAAAATACTCGAAAAAGGTACAGAATTAAGTTAGAGGGTGTCAGCGTCCTGAAATACAGGACATTAGCCTAGGGGCTCCCAAAAGGTCATTGTCCGGCTCTTCATAGATGTGTGTCTGTGTGTGTCTATTTTGTTAAAATTCAGATGTAAATAAAATATATCTGCAAAGACAATATTAATAAAAAAAAAAAATATGAAAGGAAAAAATATCTCATGCCAACACGTTTCGTTCCTCGAGAAACTTTATAAAGGCAAACGCAGAATCATTTAATTTAAAAAACATAGATATCTTAGAAATAGTTTTATTTAGATTTATAAATATAAGTTTCTCAATACAATTTCTATATTGTCAATGATAAAATATATAGTTCCGTAAGAAACGAAATACATCGGAATAATACTTTTTTCCCTTGTAACTTTTTTAATTCTGGTCGAG
>CAHIKZ030005099.1:3112500-3120000 GCA_903632075.3 Acanthosepion pharaonis | reverse complement strand
TAAATAGACAAACCAATCCCAAATTAAAAAACTGTTCCCGCCAAAAAATAATAGTTAGAATGAACTACAACAACAAACCCCAAATTGAACAAATAGCTTGAATTAAATTCTCAAACCAAAACAAAACTGTTAAATACGTGATATAAACAATTTTTTACTACGTTAAGAAATAAATATATAAAATAAGAAACAAAAATAAAAACGAGCAATATAATTTGACCCAAATAAATAAACAAAGCGACTTCCGTAAAAAATAACCGCCATAATAGAATACCGACAATGCACCACTAACCCGTATATATATAAATAGCCGAGAAAAATAACAGCATATGTGGCCTGACGATTGCATATAGTATGAAACAGACTGTCGCCTCTAAGTGTTGACTTCTATGTTCACTTTTATATTTACACACGCTCTATCTCTGATATTGAGCACTTTATCCCATAAATATAGCACACCTTAAGACTATATTTCTTTATATATATATATATATATATATATATATATATATATATATATGGGGGGTGATTGTATGTTGCGTCTGGTAACTGAACAGGGCGCAAAGAGACTGTTTGGTTTATTTTACGGTATATCAACCTTAATGGGTTATTTAATGCCGGCAATTTTTTTATTGCTGTTAATATGTTTTTCTTCAAAAATCTATTTCTGCGAACATTTTTCCTTGAAGAAATCTATAGCCGGTAATATTTTTTTCAAAGAATGTATAGCTGTTTGTATTGCTAGTACTTTTTAAAAAAGTATTGCTGATAATTTTTCCTTCAAAAATTATTGCTAGTAATATTTTTCTTTATTACAAATTATTTCTGGTATTAAAACCTATTTTTACACAAGTTTGGGTGTCAACTATTTGCTCATAGCTGGGACCATAACAGGTGCTACCACCCTGGGTCAAGCTGGACCTGGGAACACCAGCAATTAAGAGGTGGTTCCACTCTCCTCAAACCCTCCTGATCAGAGGTCTTGCTGTTGGACGTAGTTTATCGTCTTACCCAGGACGCGGGTGTAGTTTATCGTCATACCCAGGACGCTGATGTAGTTTATCGTCATACCCAGGACGGACAGAGAGAATATGATTCATGACTTTCCTAAAGGTATTAAGAAATGAATATAAATGTTTCTCTGCCGGAATCCGAACTCTGTCAGTCATCTTCATTTTTCGTGCCAATAACCGACACTCTACCATTCAGTATCTCCAGACGCCCAGAGATATATCACGAGGCAGCAACGTGTTTAGATTGGGGTTGTTTATAAAAACAGAAATCCGTTCGATGTTATAGATTTTTTTTTTTTTTCCTTTTTCAACTTGATCATCACAAAGCATTTGACATTTAAAGCCTTAAAAAGAACGAATTGATTTCGGTGCAGCTAATTAGCTGGCCAATGACAAAGACGTTTATCTGGAGTTTGTGTAACGTGTCAGTTGATTTCACTGGTCAGGTATTTTCGAATTCCGACGTATTTTCTAGACTGAGACTTTTCTTCAGATCTGAGGTAAAAAGCTCAAAAGAAGACACATTTTGGCAGCAATAATTATAATTATAATATATATATATATATATATATATATATATATATATATATATATTGGGTTGGTGCATAATTATAAGATCAGAGGTAAAAAGCTCAAAAGAAGATACATTTTAGCAGCAGCAATAATTATATAATATATATATATATATATATATATATATATATATATATATATATATATTGGGTTGGTGCATAATTATAAGATCAGAGGTAAAAAAAAAAGAAGATACATTTAATAAAATAATTATAACAAGTATATATATATATATATATATATATATATATATATATATATATATATATATATATATATATATATATATATAATGTTTTTTATTAAGATCAGAGGTAAAAAGCTCAAAAGAAGATACATTTTTTTAATAATTATAACAAGTATATATATATATATATATATATATATATATATATATATATATATTGGGTCGGTGCATAATTATAAGATCAGAGGTAAAAAGCTCAAAGAAGATACATTTGCGGCAGCAATAATTATAACAAGTATATATATATATATATATATATATATATATATATATATATATTGGGTTGGTGCATAATTATAAGATCAGAGGTAAAAAGCTCAAAAGAAGATACATTTTATGGGCAGCAATAATTATAACAGTATATATATATATATATATATATATATATATATATATATATATATATATATATATTAAGCTGTTGGCATAATTATAAGATCAGAGGTAAAAAGCTCAAAAGGAAGATACGTTTGGCGGCAGCAATAATTATAACAAGTATATATATATATATATATATATATATATATATATATATATATATATATATATATATTGGTTGGTGCAAATTATAAGATCAGAGGTAAAAGCTCAAAAGAAGATACATTTTATGGCAGCAATAATTATAACAAGTATATATATATATATATATATATATATATATATATATATATATATATATATATATATATATATATTGGGTTGGTGCATAATTATAAGATCAGAGGTAAAAAGCTCAAAAGAAGATACATTTTTGGCAGCAATAATTATAACAAGTATATATATATATATATATATATATATATATATATATATATATACATGCATGCATTCGGTTGATGCATAATTATCAGGTGTTTTTGTAGGCGAGTTATTTGTTAATAAAATTGCTGTTTTGTTTACTTTTTTAATAAAAATATTATTGTATTTTCAGGCTATAAAAATGCGTGTCGATAATCAGACTCATTTAAAAATACTGTTGAATTGTTTTGTTTTTTTTCATAATAAATATTGATTAAAAACGCCTAATAATTATTCACCAAATCACTATATATATATATATATATATATATATATATATATATATATACACGCAAGGATAGCATTGGTATATGCGGTATAAATTCCAATAAACATAAAATAGTATTCTTAAAAGAGTGCTCAATAGAGAGTAGAGCAAATCTAATTTATTCGAAAATTATAACATAAATATGTTATAAAATCACTAGAAAAATAGCCATTTTGTTTCAACACTTCTGGTGTCATTATCAAGTGATGGTGTTGAATTCAACATATTTTTGTTATAATTTTCGAATAAATTATATATACATATATATATATATATATATTTATATATATATATATATATATATATGTGTGTGTGTGTGTGTGTGTGTGTGTGTGTGTGTGTGTGTGTGTGTGTGTACATATATATATATATGCATGTGTGTATTCTGAAGAATTAATGGACTTATTTTTATTCCATTCCAGACGCACACACAGATAGATAGATAGATAGATAGATAGATAGATAGATAGATATGAACAGACTGAGATAGATAGATAGATAGATAGATAGATAGATAGATAGATAGATATGAACAGACTGAGATAGATAGATAGATAGATAGATAGATAGATAGATAGATAGATATGAACAGACTGAGATAGATAGATAGATAGATAGATAGATAGATATGAACAGACTGAGATAGATAGATAGATAGATAGATAGATAGATAGATATGAACAGACTGAGATAGATAGATAGATAGATATGAACAGACCTAGATAGATAGATGGATGGTTGATTCTCCTTTATATATATATATATATATATATATATATATATATATATATATATATATGTGTGTGTGTGTGTGTGTGTGTGTGTGTGTGTGTGTGTGTGTGTGTGTGTGTGTGTGTGTGTATTATATTTTCCATCAATAATATTAACAAAAATAAAAATGAACATAAAACGTCCTCAAATAACATTAAACATACCAAACTTCATTTATGTGCCGTGTCTCATCAGGACTTGGCCAATCATGTCTCTCCATATCCTCCTCTCCGTTTAAGCACTCAATGTTTTTGTCCGTTTGCTACTTCTTCCAGACCCTGTTCTGTCATCCACTTGCTTAAGCCCGCTAAGTATGTCACGCGATGCTTTCCCTCGTCTTTCTTTTCCTCTGTTCACCCCGTGAGTATCAGATTCTCTAAAGTCTCCTTTCTCATTACGCATCCCAGAAATTTCAGCTTCCTCTTCCTGATGTTAAGTATAAGCCTCCTCCTTGTTTGCATCCTCTCCAAAAACTCATCGTTTCTCACACGCTCGGTCCATGATATCCTTAGCATCCTTCTGTAGAACGATACCTCCGTGGCCTCGAGTCTCTTCTTCATCTTTGATGAGACCCTCCAACATTTGCTGTCGTAAAGGAGGAGAGATGTCACGTAGCACTTCAGTACTCTTTTCTTTTTTTTTTACCAAAGAAATCCTCCTGTCTCGCAGAACTCTGCCCAGCTTTTGGAATGCATTCTTGCCGAACCCAATATCATCCGTCACCTTTGAGTAGTGGCTGTCATGACATGACCCGTGCCTTTTGAGGGAAATTCTGTCGACGAAACCAATCAGAACCATCGATGGCTGAGGTTCCCGCTGTTCAGCAGGGCATCTGTCTATACCGGTAAAAAAACATGAGACTGGACACTTGTTAACAGTGCACGATTCATAGAATATCATTTATGAGCTGCTTTCGCTGGTTCCCAGACTTCATGAATTTAAGCGTTCTACTAGGCTGGCATCTCGCTCTCACCCTTTCACTGTCGAAACTGTTAAATGTAGCCGTCTCTTTCACTCCAATAGCTTCATGTCTCGCACTTCTCGCCTGTGGAACTCCCTCCTCTTTTCCTGTTTCCCTGATAGCTATAATCTCCAACTATTCAAATGTAATGTCAATCGACATCTCCAGATGCCCTTATCTATCCCCTATCCTTTTCTTCATCCTTTCCTCTATCACTCCTATTTGCTCTCCCTCCAACTCTCTGTAACCCCTTGTGTGCTAGTGGCTTCCCGCCTTGCTTGGAATGAAACGCTTAAAAAAAAGAAAAATATCCAAAGAAGTGGCATGACGAAAGAGAGAACGAAATAATCACATTTGGGGAAAAAGTATTGATAAAAATAAACGATTGGGAAATCGATAAATATAGATCGATAAATGCGAAGAGAAGAGAGTAGACAGTGCGATATATACATATACATACGTATATATATATATATATATATATATATAATAGTCCGGTTAATAAGATTTGAAGAGTAACAAGCCAACAAAATGATACCAATCTTGTCAATAAAACTGATATTTTGACTGAATTGAAGAACGAAGAGAAAAATTTTCATGTCGGAATTTTTGAGGACGCGTGCTAATGCAATTTCCGACATTAAAATCTTTTTCTTCGTACTTCAATTCAGGAAAAAATATCATTTTTTTTTTTTTTTTGACAATATTAGCATCATTTTGTCTCTGTCTATATATATCCTTTTTTTTAAGAGTGTGTATCTTTTTCTTTATCATCACTTCATTTTCTCGTAAAAAGAGGGTGTATCTTTTGTTTTTCTTACTTACACTTTTTCTTCCTTTTCCTGAAAGGGGGTGTATGTAGTCTGTATAAATTGTATACTCACCAGTTATTTACTAACTGGTGAGTAAACAATTGAGATGTGTTAATGCACATCGAAACATGATTTCATTTGTGTAGCGTTTTTACATGTTTTTGATGTAAAATCCCAAAATAAAGAATATTGTTCTACTCTTGTATTGAGCCCTCTTTTAAATTAATGTTACGAACATCGCAATTTATATTCGATTCGTTCT
Source organism: Acanthosepion pharaonis (assembly GCA_903632075.3). NCBI lineage: Eukaryota > Metazoa > Mollusca > Cephalopoda > Sepiida > Sepiidae > Acanthosepion > Acanthosepion pharaonis. Next base: position 3,114,295 of record CAHIKZ030005099.1, on the reverse strand, counting down.
CATTTATATATATATATATATATATATATATATATATATATATATAGTAATCTATATATATATATATATATATATATATATATATATATACATTTTTTACCAACATCAGACGTCAGTAAATAACTTTTATTTATATACTGACGCCTGATGAGGTGCGTTCATTCGCATCGAAACATGACTGCTTTTGTGTATCCTTTTTCGACATTTTTGATGTAATATCCTAAAATAATATATATATATATATATATATATATATATATATATATATATATATATATAAAACCGATCGGATGTCTAGCCACATTAAGAGCTGTGATACAGAAAAACAGTCTGTTGGGATGACTATATATATATATATATATATATATAGGTTATTGACATTAAGAAAAACGTTCATGAAATATATGTCCCAAAAAATATATATATATATATATATATATATATATATATATATATATATATATATATATATATATATATAAAAGGTGACACTGACGTCAACACGTAACCGATGTTAGATGCTGACCTCAGTGTCCACTTTTATATTTTAGACTTACATTTGCTCTATCCCTAGCAGTTACCAATTTTACTCATAATATAGCATACATTGAAACTATATTTTTATCATAGATAGATAGATAGATAGATAGATATGTAGTCTCAACCATCTGAGATAATTAAGGATTAACATTAAATCTCTGGCTAATATATCAGCCCCTATGACGGTCAACCCTTCAGGATGCCCTTCGTGTGGATTTGTTTGCTTATCCCGTGAAGAATTGTTGTCTCCTACGAAACACTGAACTGAAAGATACCCATACGTCGAAAACGACTGGAAAGTCCACCATATCATATCATACCATATATATATATATATAAAAGATAAGAACAAAACACCTACGATTAAATGGAGTTTGGTTACGAAAGCTCGTACATGTAACTCCCTATATACCCCATGTTACCTATGCCTTAATGAAAAATTTGAAATTATTAGATTTAAAAACAAGGCTGATCTCTTAAATCAAAGATATGAACTGACAGTAAATTGTAAACACCGTTATAAATTTAACTTAGTGTAGGGGTCGTATACTTTAAATGATAATGATATGTCGCTGTATTTTTAATAGATTAGATTTTTTATTGCATAATGGTCATACTTACGATATAAGTGTGTATTGTTTACCTGCATAGTGTTATCAGTGTTGGTGTAAATATGTATATATTTATTTATGTGTTGGTTAGAGTATTTGCACTGAGGAATGTGTAGGTTGGTGTATAAATGTATTTATGGGTTTTTTTTGTTTTGTTTTTTTACATGTGAGGGTGTATGTGGGGTATGTATGTATGTATATATATGTGAGTGTGTGTGTGTATATATGTATATATATATTATGTGGGAAGGTAAGGTAGATTATGAGAGAAAAGGTTAATAATTATTACTGTATATGTGTATGTGTGTGCCTATATGTATGTGTGTATGGGTGTGTCTATATATGTATGTATTTGTGTGTGTATGTGTGTATATGTATGTATGTATGTATGTAGATATATATATATATATATATGTTTATATATATATATATATATATATATATATGTGTGTGTGTGTGTATATATTGGATATATATATATATATGTATATATGCATATATATATGTATGTGTGTATATGTATGTATGTGTGTGTATGTGTATATGTATGAGTATGTACAGGTATGTATATGATTAAATCACGGCAGTATAATAGTTGGCCAGCATGGTTCGCTAGATTGGGTGCGACTGAGTAATGAGTTCGT
>CAHIKZ030005099.1:3095000-3105000 GCA_903632075.3 Acanthosepion pharaonis | reverse complement strand
TACAGAAAGAAAGAAAGAAAGAAAGAAAGAAAGAAAGAAGAAAATAAATACAAAAAGAAAGAAAGAAAGAAAGAAAGAAAGAAAGAAAGAAAGAAAATAAATACAAAAAGAAAGAAAGAAAGAAAGAAAGAAAGAAAGAAAGAAAGAAAGAAGAAAATAAATACAAAAAGAAAGAAAGAAAGAAAGAAAGAAAATAAATACAAAAAGAAAGAAAGAAAGAAAGAAAGAAAGAAAGAAGAAAATAAATACAAAAAGAAAGAAAAGAAAGAAAGAAAGAAAGAAAAAAGAAGAAAATAAATACAAAAGAAAAGAAAGAAAGAAAAGAAAGAAAGAAAGAAAGAAAGAAAAATAAATACAAAAAGAAAGAAAGAAAGAAAGAAAGAAAGAAAGAAAGAAAGAAAGAAAGAAAGAAGGAAGAAAATAAATACAAAAAGAAAGAAAGAAAGAAAGAAAGAAAATAAATACAAAAAGAAAGAAAGAAAGAAATAAATACAAAAAGAAAGAAAGAAAGAAAGAAAGAAAGAAAGAAAGAAAGATGCCAGAAACTGTTATATCAACCAATTCTCCAAAGTTCTATTTAAGAAAAAATGAATGTACAATATTTGCTTCTGGTTAAAATGATAAGTAAATATCTTCTTTTATTTTCTTTTTTTACTTTTATCAATAAAACCAGATTTTCTACTGAAAATTCTTTAAGAAAACATTGACGATACAAAATTGTTAAATCTATACTTAATTTGTTCGCAATATGTTTGCCCAGATTAAATCTGAAGTAAGGATTTTATGAGATTTATTTATGAACCTTCAGGTTTAAATTACACAACCATTCTGTTGTCAGCATTTCAAAAGAATCTGACCCACGTTTACAACTTTCTCACTTGTAAAAAAATATTGAAATTTATCTATTTTTACAGGACGTTAGTTTCTTTGGTACCGTCACTTTCAACTTAATTGGAAAAAGAGAAAAAAAATGGCTGGGTTCAAACTGAACACGCTATAATTGTGTTAGGTCAAACTTTTATATCCCAGTGTACAAGTTTCTTCACAAATGAAAAGATCGAGACATAGTCGTGCTGATGAATATTGATAATACATTAGAATCCCTGACAACCGGACTAAGAAGGCCTTCCGGATATGAGGAATTGGTTACAAAGTCCGGATATTAGAGTTTATATTTAGATTAAAATAAAAGAACTGAAATCAGGTTTAACATTTATTTTCAATGTTTTATAGTAAACAAAATTAGGTAATGACGAGTGAAAGATAACGGAATTTACAAGGTGCGAATGCTATTTGAGGACATTTTTCGTATGTTAAATAAACAGCAATATCTTAGCAAACAATGCATATATTTAATTCAAATTGACACAAATATCCTTCATGATACTTCTTTATCTAATTATTCTATGAAACCACCTTTGGCTTCAATGACTGCTTTTATTCGGGCTCGAAGCCGTCCACAAGCTGCAATTAAGTGGTCCCTATTCATTTTGGACATCACCTGGATAATGGCGACCTTCAGTGCAGCTATGGTACTATGAGGATGTCGATTAGTCTCCCTTTCAATGACGCTCCACCCGTAATAGTCCATAGGATTTAAATCTGGCGAGTTAGGGGGTCACATGTTGGGGGTCACATGATCGTAAAAATTCTCTGATAACCAATCCTGGGTTACAATGGCTTTGTGAGAAGGTGCAGTCTTGTTGAAAGACATATGGCCTTCCATTGAATACTTTATTTATCCAGGGCTTAACCGTTTTAAGAACATTAATGTATCCAGCAGCATTGACCCTAAGACCCTGTAGGAAAATGTAAGGTGACATGACATGACCTTCACTGCTCACAACTTCTAAAACCATCATAGTAGCCCGATATTTGGTGTGCATCACCCTGGGTACTTCAGAAGGAGATGCACATAGCCACCTGCCATTCTGTCTGTTTGTTTTCTGATATTTGGTCAAAGTCTTTCATCAGAGAAAAACCAAAGCATGCCATGTTCGTGGGGATTTTTCACTTTATTCGGCAAGCGTTTTGAACGCATTAGACGGTTTTCCTGTGTCTTCGCCGATATGAATTGACGATGATGATTCTTTCTCTTCTAATGTCATTCTCAATTTTTTTGCCGCATTTCATTTTGTTTTGTTTTTTTTTTCTTGATTTTTTTTAAACGAAAAACTCTTTTAAACTCTGCGTGCATTATTGCAATCGTCATGAATGCTTGCTTTCTTTCCATAAAACTGACAACCAATCTTTTCAATAGCTTTTTCAATTCCAGTCCAGATTCCATCACAATCATGCACCTCGTCGCTATCTTATTGCAGATGTGTTTCGTTTTCACCCTCTCCTCTTATTCCCATCATCTTTTGCACCAATGCAAGCCATTATGGTGAAAGAAGCATAAGCAATTATCCAAAGTAAATTTCCTGAAAAACAGAAATTTCAAACCAGTTACATATCATCCAAATAGTTCAAATATACACATCAAAATCATGTCCGGATATAAGGGATTCCGGATATGAGTCACTCCGGATAAAGAACACATGGTACAGTGGATAAAAGCGTTAGATAAATCCAGTGACAGGACCCAAAGAGTGTGAGTTCAATACCTGGTTAAGGTAGTGGAGAACATGGAGAGGGGAATTAACAGGAGATAACTGATAACTGACATACATTAGACATGGCACGTGGAACTAGAACTGTCTACTCCAGCGAGATAAATAAAGGGTTCAGTTCGACATTCCAACCGGAACGTTGTGATAAATATGGCAACAAAGATGAGGACGATAGTCCGAACAATGTAAATAGTGAAGATAAACTACATTTGACAAACTACATCGAGAGATTGGAGGCTTTGCAAAACTTGGTGGTATTACCTCTTTGAAAAACAAAAGGTCTATGCTCAATTGTTAACTGGGGCAAGGAATGACTTATTAATTTTAACACCTCTAAAATGAAACGGCTCTCTTAATTGTCTGAGAGAACCATTTTTACCTTTCATAGGCATGGCTGGTACCAACCTCCAGGAGAGTGACTCATTGTGCCTTCTCGGACTAACTTTTTCCACTGACACGGAGTGGAAAGATTATATTGACTCAATTTCTAGATCTGTTGCCAGGAGATTTGGTTTCCCGTGTCACGCTACACAATCTTTCTCACCAGAATCTATCTTACATATTTATTAGTCTATCATTTGTCCTTGCTCTGAATATTGATGCTACATCTGGTCTTGTGTTTCTGTTATATATTTAGAGATCCTTGAAAAAATCCAAAGAAGAATATACAATGTTATTGGTCCTTACCCAGCATCTCGGCTTCCCTTTCTCATAGCCGTAACATATCTTCCCTTTGCCCGTTCTATAAATACTTTCAAGTGTTCTGATGGGCATTCTTCTTTGGTACTGTTACGAGGATGCATTTCTATAATAAGAAAGTCTCAATAAGATTAACATTTATAGTAAGGGATTCTACTGAGTTCTACCTGTTGATACAAAAAAGTTTTCTTTCATGAAGTAGATATAATATACAGAAATTTGAAATAGAACGTTTGGAAGATTCTAGATCATTCTAGTATATTCGAGAAAAATTTAGATGATTCGAGAAACATCTAGAAATATGCAAATTAGGTGTTTTTGGAAAAGGGTTGTCGGGTGATGAAAAGGAATTTCTGCTATTATCAACTCCGGCTTTTGATTCAAGGACTATTATATCCAGCCGAAAGAATCTCTATAAAAAGTTGCCGACCAACAAAATCCCAAAAGAGAATTTCATGGAACAAATTTGGTAAATAGAATTTTGACTAATTTTCATTGACCAAACTAAAAATTAATATTTATTTACACACCTTTGTGGATTTCCCAATATAGCATTTAGATTACTTCACTAGCCCTAAAGGGATAAAGATATTTGACTCCCTTTCCTTCTCCCTCGTAACACTTCGCCAGTAACTCTGTGTTTTCTGTTTTGCAGGCCACAATTGTTTATCCTGTATATATTTTATGTTCTGTTTTAGTAAATTAAATATTTGTTTGTGATTTAGCTCTGTGTTGTGGTAAACATTTTTTTCCATTGTTACAATTATCAACACGTAACAGGTACATAGATTTACGAATTTAAGCGAAGTACTAGATTCCCGGTAAGGTTTTATCATTTAACAGTTGAAATTGCTTGATTTAACCGTAAGTTCTATGCTAACAGTTTCTTCTCACGCACGTCTCATTTGTGGAATTCTCTTCCGGGCTGTTGCTTTCCAGTCAATTTTGGTTTTCAAAATTTTAAATTTTAAATTTCAAAATTTTAAATACAATGTCATTCGTTTTAGTTTGTCTTCTTAATTCGTCTTCTTTTGTTATTTTTTCTCTTTATTAATATTTTTCTTCGCCTCATATTCTTTCACACTCAGCAAGCTCTAGCGTCTTAGTGGCTTTCTTGCCTTGCTTGGGGCGAAGTTATTGAAAAAATAAAAAATTAAAGAATATAATATTATTATTTAAGATTTTCGTACTTTATACACCTGCTTATTTTTGACATCCCCAATACGTACTTCACGCATTGGGCTGCCTCTTTTGCTGACCACTACGCATTTTGTCTTCGTACAGTTACTAGTTAATTAGTTTTCTTGATCACCATTTCTACGTTTTTTAAATAGGACCTTAATTTCTGGGTTTGCTTTCAACAGAGATATCTGCGTATCTTATTAAGATAATGTCCTCTAAAATGAATGCTACTTTGCCAGTTCTCTTGGGATCGTCCCACTAGAAGGATGAAACTATTCGCTACAAACAATAGGTAATACCCAGAGCATCAAACTAAGATATATATTTAGGTAGTATTTGGTTATTATACACTTGTATATTAAGATTTTTCGAAACATACATTCAATGCTTTTTTCATATTTGTAATGAGCTTCGTCTATCGTAGAATCCTTCCCTGGTATTCTTCCGCGGCATAATCAAGTGCTATATCCCACATTTCCTTCAAGCAGGGTTCCCATCCAGGGTTCCAAGGAGATACTTGGAGTGATTTTGAGACCCCGGCGCTACTAAATTGTGAATTTAAATTCTCCTAGCTAGTAAACAAAGTTAATCCAACTTATTCTAAAAGTAATTATGAAAAAACCATGAGTTGATGAATTCATGATATATATATATATATATATATATATATATATATATATATATATATATATATATATATATATATATAGAAATATATAGTTTTAAGGTGTGGTATATTTATTTATTAAGTGCTCAATATCAGAGATAGAGCGTATGCAAATATAATTATAAAAGTGAACATTGAAGTCAACACTCAAAGGCGACAGGCTGTTTCATAATATAGACATATTGTTTCTACATAATATTATACTGAGACTTTGCTCTTGATAACATCTGTCGTTGAGAAGAGATGATAAACCCTGAAATGAAGTACAAACGACACACTCTCGTTGAGAAGAGATGAAAAACCCAGAAATGAAGTACAAGCGTCACACTCTCGTTGAGAAGAGATGATAAACCCTGAAATGAACTACAAACGACACACTCTCGTTGAGAAGAGATGAAAAACCCTGAAATGAAGTACAAGCGTCACACTCTCGTTGAGAAGAGATGATAAGCCCTGAAATGAAGTACAAGCGACACACTCTCGTTGAGAAGAGATGATAAACCCTGAAATGAACTACAAACGACACACTCTCGTTGAGAAGAGATGAAAAACCCTGAAATGAAGTACAAGCGACACACTCTCGTTGAGAAGAGATGATAAACCCTGAAATGAACTACAAGCGACACACTCTCGTTGAGAAGAGATGATAAACCCTGAAAACTACAAACGACACCTCTCGTTGAGAAGAGATGAAAAACCCTGAAATGAAGTACAAGCGTCACACTCTCGTTGAGAAGAGATGATAAACCCTGAAATGAACTACAAGCGTCATACTCGTTGAGAAGAGATGATAAACCCTGAAATGGAGTACAAACGACACACTCTCGTTGAGAAGAATGATAAACCCTGAAATGAACTACAAGCGACACTCTCGTTGAGAGAAGAGATGATAAACCCTAAAATGAACTATAAGATCACAGTTGAGATGTTAAACTAATTCAAGATACAGTTGTCTGCTATTCAGCCTTGGTACTTCCTTGGTTGGTTGATTCATATTTCCTCAAAATGATTCATTTAATTATTTTTCCGACCACTAAATATATATATATATATATATATATATATATATATATATATATATATATATATATATACATATATATATATATATATATATATATTTTTCTGAGATTAATTTTCATGAGTCTTGTCAGTACCTAATTCACTAAGGATTTATTAGTTCATGTTGTGGCAAATGAAACGAGAGAAGCTCACGGTAATAAAATGAACAAGTCGGAATCGCTGGGTCGGAAATTGGATTTAAAATTGAAATGGCGAACGACCGGATCTACAGATATTAATGTTTATCAGTTTATCGATGAAGAAAGAGACCTCGTGGGTGAGGGTGGGTCTTTGAAGACTACAAGCTATTTACTATGACATCATAACCATCATTATCAACATCATTACCGCAGTCTCATGACCAGATCTGATCGAGTAGTCGTTGAGCAGGTGAGCAGTTCTCTCCACATATCTGGGTTGGAAATAGGAGAGCTATTCAGTCATGCGTTGCGTGTCTTGGACAAATAAACCAGACGGAGTCCATTCCTCTTCAGATTAAACCATAACAGTTATAACTTGAAGTGTCGTTTTTGTCACAGACACGTTGCTGTTGATTTCATCGCGAAAACTCTCTACCCCGACTGTTGACTTCTATGTAAGAATCCCTCTGCCATGACTGCAATGTATGCTTTGAACCCAGTCTACCTACCCCTTGTGTTAGACAGCCGTTGACCCTCCAAGGATGTTAATCCCTCTTTTGGGTAACTAACCATCCACCTCACCAGAAAAGCCTGGTAGGGGAACCGGTTTAGTCGTCGATTACCCACATACGTGGCAGGTAGTATTGGATTACATTGTACCATTAACACTCGTAGAGTGATCTGACATAATGTATGGCACAAGAACACAATCATGAGAGTTGTTTTCAGTCGATATAGTCTGTGAGACAAGACACCTTACAAAGAAACGCTCTTAGCACCCAGTCCAACCCTATCTAGAATAATGATCTCAGAATGCCTTCTCTACAATATTCTTATGATCGGGTGTGGTATTAGGGCCACTACGGAGCTGATAACAAGACCAGTTCCTTTCATATATATGGGGTTAAATCCGGAGAGGTATTTATTCATGTGTAACGTGTCTTAGGCAACTAGACATGGCGGAGTCCATCCCTCTCCAAGTCAAAACACAGCTGATATCTTCAAACTTGATGGTTGGCCTTGATAGCTGACACGTAAACATTGATTCCATTGAAAACGGCTCATTAAAATACAAATAAACAACTGTTAATTAAATGTTGTGTGGAAATGACCACTGTGTTCTAATTCAATGAAGTCATTACAGCTAAAGACTTGGAGTAGCAGAAAGAAAAACCTTAAAACATTTGCACGTCAATAGATAAACAAAAAATGAAAGAGAAAATTCCGTTCCCGTTTGCAATAAAGTAGCTTATTTAAGTGCTATGTCCTATCGCCAGTCATCTTGATGCGGCTTTCCTAATGACACACGATTGATTGAAGGTTGATTTGTTTTTGCGGCTTATCAACCTTTTTCAGGTTATTTAAAGCCAGAATATATATTTTATATTATAAGAATATTTTTGAGAGATAATAATGATTTAGCGACACAAGTTCTACTAATTAACCCATAGCTGGGAGGAGAAGTCGATTCATACCTTTCACAAGGACATTTGCACCGCAAATGAATATAACGAACCCCAATGGAATTGGAACTCAGCTCTGCGATTTCCAATTTCGAGCCGTTATCCATTACTCCAACCGCACATGCAAGCTGACAGCACCCGAGCGGTTACCCATCTAGGTATCGTCTAAGCACGACGTTCCTTAACTTTGATGATCGAACGAGAACCGATGATTCAACGTGACATGGCCGTAGGCCTGATATGTCTCTAGAAGAAAACTCGGTCCACACACATGGTAAATATAAGTCAAGAAAAAGATACCATGCACACACACACACACACGCACACACACACACACACACACACACAAACACACATACACGCACACACACACACACACACACACAAACACACATACACACACATACACACACACACACACACACATATATATATATATATATATAGAGAGAGAGAGAAAGAAAGAAAGAAAGAAAGAAAGAAAGAAAGAAAGAAAGAAAGTGCGAATATAGGAATAAACACTGCATGATGACTGTCAATTTCACACCTAAGTGAGACATTCGATAACCGAGTCATTTTCATCTCGAATTTTCTGTTCGAAAATCGATTTATTCGATATGTGCGACGTTCGAGAACTGAGGCTGCCCTCTACCTTCACTGCTTATATGCTTCATCCATTGAATTCTCAGCATCCTTCTGTAGAACTTGTTGCCTGAGGTCTTCTCATCACCTATGATGAAATTTTTCAGCATTCACTGCCATATTGGAGTAGCATTATCACATCGCTGTGTCAGCACTTTTGCTTTTCTTTCTAATAAAATTTTCCTGTTTCTTAATACTTTTGGCAGGCATCTTTCAATATATAAATGCACCTTTGGACTTCGGAGTCACGTTTCCTGTCTTCTGTTAAGACACTTCCCAGAAATATTAAATTTCTCTGCTTGTTTGTTTTGGCTTCGTTTTTGTTTTACAGTATATCAACCTCAATATGTTATTTAATGCCGACAAAATTTCTTTGTAGCTGGTAATATTTCTTTCCCAAAAATGTATAGCTGCTAATATTTTTTCTCTTCAAAAATCTATTGCTGCTAATATTTTTTTTCTTCAGGAATCTATTGCTGCTAATATTTTTTTCAAAAAATTTATAGCTAGTAATATCTTTTTTTTTAATGTATTCCTGGTAATAATTTTTTATTCAAAAAAAGTATTTCTGGTATTAAAACCTATTTTTAGACTTTCATAGTGTTTTGACCCCATTTGGGGGGGTAACTATTTTCCCATAGCTGGGACCCTAACACGTGCTTCCACCCCGGGCCTGGAAATACCATAAATTAAGAGGTGGTTCCACGCTCCTGAAAACATCTTGATTAGAGGCCTTGCTGTTGGATATAGTTTATCGTCTTACCCAGGACGCGGATGTAGTTTATCGTCTTACCCAGGACGCGGACGTAGTTTATCGTCTTACCCAGGACGGTGTGCTTGTTTGATTTTAACAACTCCTATTCATAGCTCGGATCTTGGCGTTTTCTCTTGCCGACAACAATACTTTCTTGTCTTCTTACAATTTATAGTTCGTCCTTTCTTCTCACTTTGCTTGGTTACCTTCTCTGGGGAGGTCCTGTAGTTCTCCTTTTGTGTCTGCCATAAACACAGTATTATCAGCAGATCTTATATTGTGTCATCAAATAATAAATCCTGGTAGGACCTTCATCTCCCTTAGGATAAACTCGCTATAAATGTTGAATAAGTCCGGTAAGAAGACACCCCTTTGTCTTAAGCCCCTTTGCGGAGTTACTTAATTCATGTTCTATCGCAGTATCAGTTCTGGATTATTCTAACATCCTTCCCAAATAAATCAGTTTTTTTGTGCGTGTGCTCTTGCGTGTGCATCCTTGCGTGCATATGTGTGCACGCGCACACATGTGTGTGTGTGTGTGTGCCCGCGTGGGTGTGTGAAAGTCTCTTGATTCATGAAAGATTAAGTGCTGATTTCCATGTCCATCCCCTGTATACCTATAAACGCTCTGTACGGACAGAAAGGGCGATAGATTCCTTTGGCTAAGACGAACTCACAAGGGTCACATGACGATTGCTGAATGACGTCAATTCATGGGGCGACGAGCGCCAGTTTTCTATGAAGTCCTCTAAGATGTTAGACGTCATTACAAGCCCAAC
>CAHIKZ030005099.1:2852500-3077500 GCA_903632075.3 Acanthosepion pharaonis | reverse complement strand
AACTGATCCACAAAAAGAGCTCTATATATTAATTATTACAGAGGCAATAAATAGTACACACTAAGATCCAAAATTACCACATATGGAGAATAGGCTTATTTCAACCGACTAAAACTTCGTCCGTCTTATTCAACCCCGGTAAAAAGACTGAGTTCATGTCGGAATTAGATATTTAACTGTCAATTGACAATTATCTAAGCTGCACTTGGAAAATCACTATATTCAAACATGTTTCACGGAATAATATAGATATATTGGTAATTTTGTATTGTATTGCGTAAACAGTATTAAATAACATATATATATATATATATATATATATATATGTATGTATGTATATAACCAAGTATATAATTGATATATACGGAATGAATTCCAATAACCAACAATTACTATTCTTAAAAGAGTGCTCAATACAAAGTAGAGCAGGATTTAATTATTATTTATAAAAAAATTATAACATAAATATGTTATAAAATCACTACAAAATAGCCATTTTGTTTAAAACACATTCAGTGTCTTATCAAGTGATGATGTTGAAGATAAAATAAATGGTTTTATACTTATGTTATAATTTTTTTATAAATAATAATTATATATGTATATATATATATGTGTGTGTGTGTGTGTGTGTGTGTGAGAGAGAGAGAAAGAGAGAGAGATGGATAAGCAGTAAGCAGGCAACGAATAAAGAAATGAAAGCAGTAAGACAACAATGCTTATGGAAATAATAATCTCAAATCTTTAAAAGAAACATAAGTTGCAAGAAATTTAACCTGATATGTTTAAATCCGGCTTTGAGGAATGCTATTACAGAAAATAATTTCTGCTATTTCAGTTAGACTGAAGATGTTTTTATTAAACAGTATAAATCTTACATTTCGGCAGAATATTTCTAAGTTCATTATATATATATATAATTTCTTGAACTGACAGTGAAAATTTCTGCGTGAAGTGTTATAAAATAATTAAGATTGGTCCGAAAAATGATGGAGTAGTTATCGGCATGTTTATCTTTTAATGACCCCTGTGTGTTCTTAGATCTATTTCCATTTTTCGTGTGCTTTTGTCAGCATGAGTGTATATATGTGTATATCCCCTCTCAATTTATCTATTCTAACATATTTTTATCCAACATTATTATTATTATAGAAGTTATTTTTCTGGGTACACGTGGACAGCAAAATAAATATGAGTACCTACTAAAAATTACGTTTAATAAACACTATATGGCTCTGCTAGCAAGGACACCTCAAGGCGATGTTATGATCAGCAAGCATGTCTCGCTAGAACAATTACGACTTAGTAATGAGTTCGATCCTCACTGGGTACCCCCGACTTTCGGCCTTGTGACACATCTAAGTTACGCTTGGAAAATCACTAAAGCTCTACCAGCAACATAAATCGTTCTATGCAAACATTCAATGTAGCAGTGAATGTGTCAACAAATTTAATTCGGTCAAAAGCCGCCTTTACATGAGAGAAAGAAACCAGTTAATCTGCATCCCAAACGCTGTAGTTTTTACATTTTTTTTTTTTATTATCACCACGCAATCGTCTCGCTGCTGTTTGTTTAGAATTTGAGTGAAAATCCTTTAAACAAAGCACTTAACATTCCTAATCGTTTATCACCTACAGTTTTAATATTGCAAAACATTCTCACATTTTAACAGATTGTCTCGACCGACCAGCAAAGCGGGCTGCTTTTTTTTTCCAAATACTTGACAAATAGACAAATGTTTTCGTAATGAAATCAGTTCGGAGTAATGTTGAAAGGGCTGAAATTTTAAACAGCATTTTATAACTGTCTATATTCCTGAGATGAGATATTATGTACACTATTTATATTGTTCGGACTATTGTCCTCATCTTTGTCGCCATATTTATTACAACGTTTCGGCCTTTCAGTATCTGTCTATATTTCTGAGATGAGGTATTATGTACACTATTTACATTGTTCGGCCAATTGTCCTCATCTTTGTCCCATATTTATTACAACATTTCGGTCGTTGTACGCTCCGGCCTTCTTCAAGTGGTTGGAATGTCGAACTGAACCCTTTATTTCGCTCACTGGGGTAGACTGTTCTAGTTCCACGCGTTTTAAGTTATCTCCTGTTAATTTCCTGAAAAGTTCTTAAAAGTATTGAACTCACCACTCTTTGGGTCCTGTCACTGGATCTAACTAACGCCTTTATCCACTGTGCCATGTATTCTTCATGACATCTGTGTATAAATTTCTGGGTATTATAAACCTAATGTCTTCAGTAACCAGTTTTTTACTCATATTGCAATTTTTGCTGTTATCATTGTTACAGTTTTTGCGTATATACTGTATATAACTAGTGAGCGAGTCAAAATGACTTTTTTCCCTTTATAGTCTACCAATAGAAGATTAACCAATCAGGAGCCTCAGAACACTGGATCCGTCGTGTATAAAGGCGGCCATCTTTGTTTCTCCTAGCGGAATGACCAGAGGCAATTTGTCCGGCGAACAGGACAGACGGAAGAACTACGCTCTGCTAGCTTGCTGCGATATCCACTGCGAACCTGCACTACGCTTTCCTACTGTCTCCGAAATATTCCCTGCCAACCTCTGGATTTTATACTCGAAGACGACCGTCATGAAAATGTCTAACAATCATTTCATGTTTTTGCCAGAGCTCATATTGCAATTTTTTGTTGTTGTTAATGTTTCCTCTTGCACTCCTTATTAATGGTTCCCATATTGTATTCATTTCTATGCTTGTACGCTCCGGCTTCAGTCACTTTCCAACCTCCGAAACGTAACTTTCCTGTGTCTTTTCTATAATTATTTTCATGGTAATTGTAATGACGAAATCGCCTAACATTTTATTCTCACGCACTTCTCACTTGTGGAACTCTCTTCAGGCTTCTTGCTTCCCAGTCAATTTTGATCTTCAACATTTTAAATGAAACGTTAATCGTTATCTTCTGTCTTCTTAATTCCTGTTCTTTTCTTGCCAGAATCTTACACATTTATAAGTCTACCATTTGTCCATGCATTGAATATTGATGCCGCATCTGACCTGGTCCTTCTGCTAGGTATTTAGAGATTCTTCCTAAAATATAAAGAAGGCATCTTCAGTCATTTTCCTACAACCACACCGTAACTTGACAGTGTCTTTTCAATAAATACTTTCATGGTAATTGTTCCGATGAAATTTCCTCTATGGTACCTAAACGTTATAGATGTAAGCGCAGTACTAGATTGGCGGTTAGGTCTCATCATTTTTCTAGTTGAAATGGCTAGATGAAACCGTAAGTTCTATGCTAATGGTTTCTTCCCTAGTACTTCTCGTTCGTGGAACTCTCTTCCGTCTCCTTGCTTCCCAGTGAACTTTGTTCTTCGAAAAATTTAAATCCAATGTCAATAATTATTTTCTATCTTCTTAAATCTTCTGCGGTCTCAAATCTTCTTCCTTTTTCGTTTCTTCATCTTCAAATTCCTTTCTGCCTGCATAAAACCGATTTCTTCCGCAAATCCCATTCCAATGCTAAATTTTCCGATTGATCTTATGAAGATCTGAGATCATTTTCACACTGGTCTTAAGTTTCGCTATTACTTTATTATGAAGCCTTTTACCGTCTATAAGAAGATTTTATGTTATTCGTCACCCAATACGAGACCCCCAAGAGCTACTCAAGGAAAATGAACGTAGAACAGCGAGTTAAGAAGTGCAAATTATGAAGATACATTAGATATACCGGGTGTAACAGAAAAAATTGTCCAAATCAAGTAACAGTAACATTGTCCAATTGTTAGATTAAGCTTTGAACCGTCGTATCTTGGAAATGATTAAAGATATCTTACTGGAATTCTTCGAGGTTTTTATAACACTATTGGACTCTACTTTGAACAATAAGAATGCATCATTACTCCCCAAGCTTGACAGAAGAATGACGGAAGAATTATGTATGAAAATGACATGTTCATCATTAATTATTCATAGCTAAGGATCGGAAACTCACGAAGTAATGAAATAAAGTTCATATATATATATATACATATATATATGTATAAAGTGAACATTGAAGTCAACACTTAGAGGCAAAAGGCTATTTCATGCTAGACGCAATCACACGTGGCCTCACGATTGCGTCTAGCACGAAACCGCCTGTCGCCTCTAAGTGTTGACTTCAATGTTCACTTTTATATTTACACACGCTCGCTCTCTGCTATTGAGCACTTTATCCCATAGATATTAGCATACCTTAAGAGTATGTATCTTCATATATATATATATATATATATATATATATATATATATCATCGAAAATATGCGTCCTTTCGATAGGAATCGAACCTGTATCCTATACGTCATATAGCCTGACGTGCTTTTATCGATTAAGCCACAGAGGAGCGTTTCGGCTAGCAAGGTCGATTTTACTGTTTTTAAACTACAACTCTCTATGATTTTCTCTCGTACATTCATATCTGCTCGATGCGTATCCAAATGTAAACAAATGACGTCACACATTATGAAACCTGCAACATGGAGAATTGTAGTTTAAAATCATTAAAATCGACCTTGCTAACTGAAACGCTCCTCTGTCGCTAAATCGGTAAAAGCACGTCAGGCTATATGACGGTTCCGTATAGGATGCAGGTTCGATTCCTCTCGCAGGTCGCATATTTTCTATGAAAATTTCTCGGACATTCAGGCCGGCAAATGTCGTTAATACTGTTTATTATAAACAGAGCATTTACTTAAATATCTGTATCTATAAAAAGAACGTATGAACATAAGAAATGTCTCAAAATAATTGTCCATTTCATTATATATATATATATATATATACTGAAAAGATTTGGGTTCGACACATTTATTAATATGTCACTAATTGGTCAAACATCAGATTTTTAAATACATTTCTTATATGCGATGTCTCTCTGAAAAGTAACGAGACTGGTGTCACAAACAATTTATTTTTTTATTGCAAACAAACTACATGGTTTATACTTCAAAGTACCCCCCCCGAGTCTAATATGCTTTTCCATTCTTGTCTGCCACGCTTCTATGCATAGCTGGAAGGATTCTTCTTGGGTGCCCCTCAACTCCGTCGTTACACCTCTCTTGATGGCCTCCACACTTTCAAAACGGGTCACCTTGATGATCCCCTTGAGTTTGGAGATAAGAAAAAGTCACAAAGAAAAGATCATGTGAATAGGAATGTTGTTCCAATAAGACGATGTTCTTCTCGGTCAGAAACAGTCGCATGTTGTTGAAAGTGCATTGTCACTCACGGTTTGTCCTGCCACAAGTCTAGCCTCTTCTCGGGCACTGAAAGAAGCAAACAGCACAGGATCTCTTTGCACACATGCTGATTGATCGTCTGACACTGTGGTAAGAACTCGCTGTTGACGATGCTCGTAGCTCATACAGGAGATTCAATCCCGTTACTTTTCAGATAGACGTCGTACGGAAGAATGTGGGTGATTCAACCCTGTGTACCTAGCATAGCAGCTCTTGGTTGTAAAAAGGTTCGAATCGGCGGAAGTATAAATGCTAGCTCATCAAAATATCTTCCATTGAAATGGCGATGGGTTAACGAGCGGCTAGCGACGTTCCGTCTTTGCAAAAAGAGTTGTAAGATGCGAAATAATTCATCACCTACAAAACCGCGTAGAATCTGTTAAGAGTGAAAAGAGGGGACTGAGCACGTTCAGCCCGGATATGGTAGCAACACGCCATTTTTTTGGTTTGATCTGACTCTTATTAAGATCTAGAGCATGACGGGTTGTGTCAGGTACTTTCTGGGGCGGTATGAGACGTTTTCCAGCACCTTCAGCGATGGATTATATTCCCCTTGAGGTCAGGGCTGAACTTGTCCCAAGTGACGTTCAACTCAAGGAGCCTCTTTGGGAATTCGATCATTCATTAAACTGCTGAGGGAGTCGATGGTATTCCATTCTCACTAAATGGCCAATCCACCCCAGACAATATTGTATTAACATAGCTTCAGTATTCTGTCGGACGCTTTTTTTGTGGGGCCTGTAGATACCAAACATGTGAGCATCAACTCCCTTCCACAGGCATACAAGAAAATAAACTTTTCAAAAATAAACACTGTATAAACCTTCATTTTGATCTTAATAGAGATACCTTGGTGAGACCACAACCTTGTTTCCAACTTGCGAAATGCATTAATTCTCTTATCAATTCAAAAATATTTTTTAGTGTATAGGGTCCTTGTCAAGATTTATTGTAAATAAAATACAATTTTGTCACAAGGCTTAAAAGGAGAAATGGGTTGAGGTTGGTCGTCACTTACTATTTTATACCTCGCTAATCAGATTCACGGCCCATTTACTCGTTACAAATTGCTCATCCACCATAAGAACTCTTACATCATTAATCAATCCTCCATATACCACAGAGAACCTACAAAAAACGCCGCTCGACATACAAATTTAATGAGCATAAAAATCAATATATAAAAACCTGTAAATGATACGCGGTGAGGGTTAGGGTGAGCCCGAAAAACACAATATAAATATGAAAAAACAAACAAAATAAGATAACTGATGTTAGTTGGATTGGTCACACCCTCAAAAGATTTAAGAAAGGCCACTGTATTCTGTCTTTAGACAAAATCAAGAGGCTCTATCACGAGATGAAAGGGATAGGATAAAATAATTACGGTTATTGGGAAGGAAAAAAGCTGACCCAGTCGAGATGAAAAAAAGGGGCAAACTGGGGCGGTTGGGAATCTCGACTTGGAACATAACCAAAGAAGGAGCCTGAAACAGACGGAAACGCCACTTACTCACATTAACTAGGTACACAAAAAGTGGTCTATCCTAACCATCAAAGGTTCTTGTCAGAAGGATGTGAAAATTCGCCTAGCTAAAGCCTGGGCTGCCTTGAATAAAATGGATATAATCTAAACATTTGATCTACCAGACAACATAGAAATTCTTTCGTGCCACTGTAGAGTCGATTTTAATGTATGGTGTCAGTGTTTGGACATTAACTAAAACCTTTGAGTCTAAGCTTGATGGATCTTATACTCAGATGTAGAGAGTTATACTTAACATCTCTTGGAGATAAGATCCAACTAAATGACAGTTCTATGAACCCATCCTTGATATTTCTACAATCTCATATAAATGCATAATGCAGGACACTGCTGGCGAGCAGAACAAGAAGTAGTCTATTGCTCTGGACACTGAGTCAGGAAGCAAGACGGGTTGGCCACCCAACAGCCACTTACGTTGACCCACTATGTTATGACTCAGAATGACACACTAATGACCTTCTGGCTTTGATGCAGGATCGCGATGCACTCGTGAATATCCGAGTTAGCTCGACCGAATAAATAATAAGTATATGCACTTTTTTACGGAAAGTTCACCCAATACAAGGCCGAAGAGCCCCTCAAAGTGAAGGGTTACTAAATGAGATTGACCCTCATCAACATGGTTGATGCTAACCTCCAGGAGTTAGTCATTGCACATTATCGGTCTAATATTTTCCACGTCTATATCGTGTAATCTGATAAGTCTCCTTCGACTATTTTTTGTGGGGGGGAGGTAGATTCTATCTTGCACTTTTATAAATCTACAATTTATCTTTGCATTGAATATTGTTGCTACATCTCATCTCGTGACTTTTAACAAAATCCATTGAAGACTCTGCAATGTTATCAGTCTTGATCTGGCATCTCGGCTTCAATTACTTTTCCAATGTCGTAACGTAACTTCCCTGTGCCCTTTGTATGAATATTCTCATGGCGACTTGTGAACTTTCCTCTTTGGTTCCTTGACGTTATGAATTTGAGCGCAGTACTAGATTGGCAGCTTGGTCTCACCATTTCACAATTAAAATTGTTACACGAAATGGTTGTATCCTAATAGTTTCCTCTCTCGCACTTCTCGCCTGTGTAACACTCTTCTAGCTCCTTGCATCCCTGTCAACAACCAATTTCAAATAGTTGAATGCAACACCAATCGTCATCTTCTGTAAGTAACATTTTCTCAGCTTCTTTCATCTTCATAATCGTCTTAGTGGTTTTATCGCCTTGCTTGGGGCGAAATGATTTTTCAAAGAATATAACATTACTATCACTCTATTGTAAACATTTTGTTAAGTGTAGAAAACATCAGAATAAAAAGGAAATTTATAAAAAGAGAAAGACCAAACAAATAAGATATAATAAAGAAGTTAAAAGGGGTGGAAGAGAAAGAAAAGTAATTCGTAATAAGAACCAATATAATAAATCGTTTTTATTTTATTATATATATATATATATATATATATATATATATATATATATATATATATATATATATATATATATATATTGGTTTGCTTTTCTTTCCAAAAACACCCTGTCTTGGCTGCATGTTAGATCAGTACAACTAAGCATACCTGATCTATAACATCGAATAGCCCAAGTGAAGTCTTGATTAGTTGCCGTTTTCTGGGGGTAACTTATATAAAGCACGTCCTAAATCCAGTAGCAAATTTTATTCTAGGTGCGGGCCGAATACAGGGTGGGGTGCAATAGGAAATTTTGCAATCAAGAAGCGTACGTCCAATATCAAGAAATCCCAGAACACGTTCTTTCGCTATCAATCCACTGCGCCGTTCAATAACCAACAGTTTTTTTAAGTCTTTTTCTCGCACGTGCGCCATGACAGAATTACAAATGGCGGCTATGAAAGTCCTTTCGTCTCTCTTCACTACAAACCTTAAAATAGAGAAAACATTTGAAAATGAATTCACGAGATGTTGCTTATCACTCTGATCAACAAGATTAAAATTATGTTTGCAAAAACAATCTAATGAATGATTGTGACATGTTTGTTTTAGTCTCGAGGCCTCTTAAATGAAATAACTTCCCAGGTTCTTTACTTTTTTATTTCACTCCAAGCGAGGCAATAGGTCACTAAGACACAAGGGGTTACTGAGTGCGAGATAATATGGAAAAGAAATACTAATGACGAAAGGGAGAGAGAGAGAGAGAGAGAGAGAGAGAGAGAGAGAATAAAAAAGCATGGAATAAAGAAGAAAGAAGATCGAAATTGAATTTAGATTTTTGAAGATCAAAATTAACTAGCAAGCCTGAAGTCGGGAGAGAGTTTCACAAGAAGAAACTGCTAGCATAGAACTTACGGTTACATCTAGCCATTTCACTTGTAAAATGAAACCTTGTCGCCGATCTAGTATGTACTACGCTCAAATTTATAAAGCCTGGGTCCCATAGAGGAAAGTTCAACAGAAAAATTACTATGACAGTACTTGTAGAAAATGTATCTACCTGATGAAGATCTTATGCAAGGACATACCTTGAATTGCCATTTGAAATAATATGATTAAAGAATGCGCAACAAGTAGTGGATTTACTATATTTCCTTCTTTTACACAATTCTTGAAATTGTACCGACTGATTTGCCACTGACACTCACCTATGCCTTCATATCGCCATGAAAAAGATGTAATAAAAGACGTATTAAAATACGTAATTAAAGATGTAATAAAAGAAGTAAGTAAAGATATAATTAAGGACGTAATTAAAGATGTAATGAAAGACTCAATAAAAGACGTAATAAAAAGCGTAATAAAAGGCGTAATTAAAGACGTAATAAAAGATGTAATTAAAGATGTAATAAAAGACGTAATTAAAGATGTAATGAAAGGCGCAATAAAAGTAATAAAAAGCGTAATGAAAGGCGTAATTAAAGACATAAAAGGCGTAATGAAAGACGAAATGAAAGACGTAATTACGCCTTTAAGATGTAATAAAAGATATAATTAAAGACATAATAAAAGGCGTAATTAAAAACATAATGAAAGACGTAATTAAAGTCATAATAAAAGAAGTAAAGATATAATTAAGGAGGTAAGAAGAGACATAATTAAAGACGCAATAAAAGACGTAATAAAAGCATAATTAATGACGTAATAAAAGGCATAATTAAAGACGGAATTAAAGATGTAATAAAGCACGTAATTAAAGATGTAATCAAAGGCGTAATTAAAGATGTAATTAAAGATGTAATTAAAGGCGTAATTAAAGATGTAATAAAAGGCGTGATTAAAGATGTAATTAAAGACGTAATAAAAGATGTAATAAAAGACCGAAAATAATAATAACTAAACTTTTTAAGGACTTCCAACGAAGTTTCTCTGTTTATTGTATCAATAACCATAATAAATACTTAATACTTCGGACGAGGAGGAGGTTTTCTCTCCCTCTTCGTATCTTGAACTCTGTCTCCAAGCGAAGAGGAACCCAAACGAGGCTCTGCCCTTCAGCATAGCCTCGTTTGGGGAAGTAGACAAACCCGACCCCATATATACGGGGTCTACGGGCAATTTTTGCCCGAGCCTACGGGCTTGGGATTCCCCACGTGAAAATCTTGCATAGTGCCACATCTTGCCTTGTGGAAAGTTTGGTAAATAGAGATACTTAATACAGACCCTATCAGTTATCCGATGTCCTTTTCAACAAGTTTCTTAACTGAAAAGACGTAATCAAAGATGTAATAAAAGATGTAATAAAAGATGTAATTAAAGACGTAATAAAAGATGAAATAAAAGACGTAATAAAAGATGAAATAAAAGACAGAAAATAATAACAACTAAATTTTTTAGGGATTTCCCATGAAGTTTTTTGTTTATTGTATCAGATACTTAATATAGATCCATCAGTTATCCGATGCCTTTTCTTAAATTTTCCTAACTGAAAAGACCTATAATAAATCTTCCATCTCTGAAATCATACTTAGACTGACAAATCCTTATTGGCAATTTAAATGAGCCCCCCTTAAAGCTAATTTTAAATCATTGTTATAATTTGTGAAGAAAAATGATGCACTTCAGTATTACTCATTGATCTTGTCGATTTGACCTTCATCTTCTGGCTTTCTCCTTCTATGTTTTGGATAGGAATCATTCCCTTATTCAAATTTAAATTTATTTTAAATCAAAGGGAAAATAATTTCAGTGAGGGTTTTGTGCAAAAACAACTTGATCTGTCCCCTTTGATATGTATTTAATACAATACTTGATTGAATGAACTGACGAGCAGATTTCAACATTGATATGACAGTTGAATTGTTGCAACAAATATATATTTTAAGTCACTACTCATTGACTGGTAATTTTTTTGCTAAATTTGACGTCTATATTGGTTGTATTTTGATCTTACCGATGTGACCTCCAGCTTCTGGTTTTCGCCTTCTGTATTTTGTATAAGAGTCATTCCTTTATTCTAATTTAAATTTAATTTAAATCAAAGGGAAAAATTTTCAGTGTGGGTTGCAATATCCCCAGTTCAATGTCCCCAATACCCAGTGTCAATTATTGAAGCAATGATTATGTATAATAAATGTTCCAGTTGGTTGCACTTTCAAACAGAATCTACAATTACAAATATATTTACTTTAATCCACCTTTGAGAGTTAGCAGTAGATAAAAGTGAGGTTAGCCGGAAACAGTCGACGCCATTTTTATATAAAAAATAAACTAGACAAAACCTTGAAGAAAGCGTTTCAAATTGTCATTTGATCATATAAATCTTAAATTTCTTCATTTTTCTTTTCGATAATTTAGTTTCAATTATCCGAAATTTAGAATGATCCGAACATTTTTTTCAATCCATAATCCGGATACTCAATGAAGTATTGTATGTCCTTTAAAATAAGATAATTTAGATATTCAATTATCCGAAATTTTGAATGATCCCAACTTTTTTCAACCCATAATCCTGATAACCGGATACTCAATGAAATATTGTATGTTCTTTAAAAAAAAAGATAATTTAAATATTCAGTTATCCGAAATTTTGAATGATTTTTTCAATCCATAATCCAGATACTCAATGAAGTATTGTATGTCCTTTAAAATAAGAAAATTTAGATGTTCAGTTATCCGAAATATTGAATGACCCGAACTTTTTTCAAGATATAATCCTGATAACCAGATACTCAATGAAATATTGTATGTCCTTTAAAAAAGATTATTTAGATATTTAATTATCTGAAATTTTGAATGATCCGAACTTTTTTCAACCCATAATCCTGATAACTGGATACTCAATGAAATATTGTTCTTTAAAATAAGATAATTTAGATATTCAATTATCCGAAATTTTGAATGATCCCAACTTTTTTCAACCCATAATCCGGATAACCGGATACTCAATGAAATATTGTATGTTCTTTAAAAAAAAGATAATTTAGATATTCAATTATCCGAAATTTTGAATGATCCCAACTTTTTTCAACCTATAATCCTGATAACTGGATACTAAATAAATATTGCATGTCCTTTAAAAAAAGATAATTTAGATATTCAATTATCCGAAATTTTGAATGATCCGAACTTTTTTCAACCCATAATCCGGATAACCGGATATTCCATGAAATATTGTATGTCCTTTAAAAAAAATGACTTAGATATTCAATTATCCGAAATTTTGAATGATCTGGATAATTTTTTCAACCCTTAATCCAGATAACCGGATACTGAATAAATATTGTATATCCTTTAAAATAGGACATATATTTTGGTTCAAAGAAAAGTGAGAGAGCCAGAACCTGTATGAGATTCAAGCCGTTCGAAAAAAAAAATTTTTTTATTCTATACGATCTATCGACTTTTGCCGTTATTCAAAACTTGTTGTATACCTTTTGTGTTCTGGGGCGTTGTCTTGTAGCACAAGATTTATCTCCCCTTTTTGCGTCTAGCTGTCGTTAGGAAAATGTCTGAACATATATTGAAAACTCTATTTCCTATTTAAACAGCGTCACACAAGTGAGAGCCAATCCTGTCTTTATTTGACTCAGTGAATTCTCAATAAAAGTACGACTAAAATAAACAGTCCTTTCGATTTTTATTCATCAGGTAATCCAGAAAGGTAAACAGTTTGGTAGGCTATTAACTTGAAAAACGAAGATTCATAGGCTTCCACCCATTTTTCATAGTCGCTTAGGATGGTTGTGTCGTTTCTGTGCAACCCTTTTGAAAACAACCTAGAATATTTCCATAGAAATATTTACTGCATTAAGTGGATCAATAAGGGATTTACGGGTAGCGATACGGTTATCGGTGCTTAAAGTGGAATTGGCGAGCCAAATTCAAATTGCTGCTTAGGCGTACTAATGACTTCGGAAAAAGCAAAAGACCTCCTTTTTTTCAACCTCCCAATTAAATAGTAGGGTAAACTGATTTCCTTATGTGTGAGAATTGATCGGAAGCACACAAAAAAAGAACTATATATATTTATCAGGTCATCCCATGAGTTCTGTCCGAATTTTGAATAAAGAAAACAAGTGACCAAATGTTACATTTAATTACAGATTCAATCACAATGTATTTTCCCTGATTACCTATGACTTCCTTCCATCTATTAACAAGCTTACTAATTCCATTACTGTAAAATTCTTTTGGCTTTGATTCGAAGAACTCACAAATGTCAGTTTTAACCTCTTCCTGTGTTACAAAAGCTGTTACTTCCAAATGATTCTATAAGGTACGAAACAAATGGTAGTCTGAAGGAGCAAAATCGGGAGAATAATGTGGATGAGGAATTTTCTCCCAACCAAGTTCTTCGATCTTTTGTGACGTGATTCTTGCTGTGTGGGGTCGCGCATTGTCCTGATGAAACATCACCTCTTTTCGATTCACTAGAGCAGGTCTTTTTTTCCTCAAAGCTTGGTTCAAACGCTCTAATTGCTGACAGTATATTTGAGCATTAATTGTTGCATTAGGTGTTAAGAATTCAAAGTGGATTATTCCTTGGCGATCCCACCAGATTGAAAGAAGAGACCTTTTGCCCATGAAATTCCCTTCTCAGCTGTGGCTGGGGTCCTTCCCCTTTACCAAGCCATTGTCTACGACGCTTAACATTTCGATAAAAGATCCATTTTTCGTCACCAGTCACAAGTCTATGCAAAAAAGGTGAAACAAGTTGACGAGAATGGAGAGAAGAGCAGATGTCAACTCAGGATTTGAGGTTGTTTTCAGACAATGCATGAGGCACCCATTTTCCAAGTTTAGGAACTTTTCCAAGTTGTTGAAGATGACGATGAACAGTTGTATGGTTTGAACTGAGAACCACTGCTAATTCCTCAACTGATAAAGCAGGATTTTCTTCAAGGGCTGCTTCAAGAAGCTTTTCATCAAATTCAACTGGACGTCCGGTTTGATCTTCATCTTCAAGGGTGAAATCTCCACCTCTGAATTTTGCAAACCATCTTCTGCAAGTTCTTTCATTCACACATTTCTCTCCATAAACTGAGTGAATGTTTCTATTCGCTTCGGCTGCTGAGTTTCCTTTCTTGAACTCATAAAGCATTATGTGCCTCAAATGATTGTTGGGTACTTCCATATTAGCAGGGTTTTAATCAAACAAAATTAATTTTATTGTTCGCTGAAATAAAATTTGATCAGTTTAAATGCAACTAAACATAAAAATAATGTTCAGCTCCATTAGAGATTATAAAATGTAAGCAAATATATGGATATAGACCCGACAGTATGAAGAAAATATATGGAAAAACAAAAATCCGAATATGCAATTATGCTGTTTTAATGTTAATTTAATGAAGACGTCAGACGTTTCGGTATAGTAGACCTTCTTCAGGACATAGTTATTAAAACATAATTAACATTAGACGATATTAATATTAGACGATGGACATAAGAGAAAGACTAATCAAAGCAGAATAACTGAAATTTTTAAGATCAGCGTTCCGTTTCACAATATGATCACGTCGCCGTCACGTTAATTATGTTTTAATAACTATGTCCTGAAGAAGGTCTACTAGACCGAAACGTCTGACGTCGACATTAAATTAACATTAAAACAGAATAATTGCATATTCGGATTTTTGTTATTTTTTCTTCATATATATATAGATAGATAGATAATGTACTAAGCTTATCTTATATAAGAAATTACTTACTTCTAACGCGTTTCATTCGTTGAGGAATTTCATCATTGTACTATCTGAATTTTTCACACACACATACAATACACACACACATATACGCACACACACACACACACACATATATATATATATATATATATATATATATATATATATATATATCGACTCTCCTGTCGCGTTCGACGTATGAGGGTCAGGCCGATAAGTCCCCAGGAAACCGACATCCTGACACCGGCACATGAGATTTGATTATAGTGGTGAAGGCCTCGTGCAGGACCAACCAAACTTTTTGGAGGGACGAATACAGAAACCTGGTGCACCGAATGCATGCATATATATATATATATATATATATATATATATATATATATATAACAATATTGTTAATATAATATATATTTTAATAATAATAATGAAATGTTTATCCAATAAAATCGCTTTTGGCTTCAACCACGGTCGCCAGATAATTTAAGAATCTCCTGCATCTCTTCTGGATGGTCTCCTTGTTTAATTTGGTGAATGCTGCCATAATTCTTACCTTGATGTTACCAGGAGTTTTGTTGGTCTCTCGCTCAGCTGCGCACATATAAATCAAAGGGGTTGCAGTCTGCGTGGTAAGAGGTGATGTGGGCGGGGACATGGCTGTCAGTCAACTGTCTGGCAGCCATGACTGTGTTCTCCTGCTATTGTAGCATGGTGCAGAGTCCTGTTGCCAGACATAGTGTCTTCAAACAGCCACCCTCTTGACCTAGGACAGTACTACCTTCTCAAGTCATTTGATGTAGATCTCCGTGTTGAGTTTGAGGCCCCGTGATAAGATAAATGGAGGCACAATGTCGCCATTTCTAGTGATCACTCCAAACACCTTCGTAATCATCATTAGACTCATCCAACTCTTTCCAATTGACACCTTGTGTCCACTTCTCTCTGCCATTTTGGTAGTCTTTTGCTAAGACCCCTTGGCCCGGTTTAAAAATATGACTTACTGCACTATGATGGCGGTTGATTTGTTATTCCATTGCTCTGTATCTTTTGTGAGAATTTTGTCTACTTGGACGTATGACGTCTACATATCACCGAATTTGCGGTGGATCAGAGCCTCGGCAGGTGAGCTACTCTTTAGCTGTGGCTGTGTTTGGTGTGACTTTCTAACCTGTTAGGAATGTCTCCAATATTTCGGTTATTGTGCCCTCCCCTTTTAACTTTTGGAGAGCCCTCTTAAAGGTATCCACGAATCGCTCAACTTGTCCACTCGATTATGGACGGAATGGTGTTATGTGTATGTGTTTGATATCATTCTGCTGGCAGAAATCTGAAAATTTCGCTGAATTGAGAGCAGAGCCATTGTCAGGGACTAAAATCTCCAGGACCCCGAATCTGTTGAAGATGTGCTGTGATTTTAGAATGGTTTCTTCAGAAAATTTCAAACCATTTACTGTAGGCATCCTCGAGTAACAGAAAACATTTTCCATCGGTAGGTTCTGCAAAATCAATATGAAGACATAACCAAAGGGAATCTTGAACAGCCAAGAAATGAGTTCCGATTTCCTCGGAGATTTCGATGCTAAATGACATTTTAGTAAAGTCGATAGAACAGTCACACGTCCTCCAAAAAGAATGCAGCCTTCCACTGCGGACAATGAAGATTTCTTATGGTAAAAAGTTTGAAGATCTTTGTCCGGACCTGTGTAAGTCACTTTGTACGGTGGTAGTGAATCACCTTCTGCAACAGTGGGTCAGAAGCTGTGTCCTCCTGGATCGTCTGCGCGCTGACAGGCAGTACTTTAACAATAGCTGTAAGCACTGAAACAATTTCTGATTCCACTGCAGCAACAATGGAGTCTTCAGATAGATTCTGGTGGATAGACATAAGCCTGGATAAGGCAGCTGCCTGGCCATTTGAATTGATTGGTGGTTAATTGTAAAGTCATAATGCAATAACATCGTGGCTCATCTTTTTAACCGATTTGCAGTATATACACAAATACATTTTTATCCAAAAATATTAACCAGGGGTTTGTGGTCAGTAATCAAGATAAATTTACGTCCATAAAGCATTTTGTGAAATTTCTTTATAGCCCGTCCTGGGTATGACGATAAACTACATCCGCGTCCTGGATAAGACAATAAACTACGTTTTTAGGCCTCTGATCAAGAGGTTTTGAGGAGCGTGGAACCACCTCTTAATTGCTGGTGTTCCAAGGACCACCCTGACCTGGTGTGATAGCACCTGTTAGGGTCCCAGCTATGGGCAAATAGTTAACCCTGAAACTGGGGTAAAAATGGGTTTTAATACCAGAAAAAAAATTATCAGCAATAAATTTTTGACGAAAAAAAAAACTATTACTAGCAATACATTTTAAAAAAAAAAACTATTACCAACAATACGTTTTTGAAAAAATATTAGCAGCAATATTTTTGAAGGAAAAATTATTACCAGAAATAGATTTTTGACAAAACAAAATATTACCAGCAAAAACACTTTGTCAGGATTAAATAACTCATTGAGGTTGATATGCTGTAAAACATTAAACCAAACCAAACTAATCTTTATGGTAAATCAGACACCAGTCGACATTTTTTCGACCCAAATGTTGTTGGGCAATGGGCAAATGTTTCTGGGCTATTTTTTCACGCTGAATCTGAAAATCAAATCCATTTTACTCCCATCACCCATCACATAACGTTTTCTTAGTACAGATAATTTTCCATTTTGATTAAAATAAGCCAAAATACCCATTTAACAGTGATATGTCAGGATCAAGTAGAAAACCAACCTTAAATGTTTTCAGGTTAGAATAACTTATCCTAAAAGTTTACCAATAACTTGAAGAATGCATTTTCAGCATTTTCAGTTCAGAAAAAGTTTTCAGAAAAATCTCACACAAAATAAAATTTAAGTCATCAATTTTTTAAACAAAACAAAGATACAAAGGAATAAAAAAAATGCATTCATTTTTGTCCATCCAAAGGAATAAATATTCTCTTCTTGGAAACTCTACGGTGTTTTTCAAAAGGTTGATCTCTTTTAATGTTCCTGCAGAAATCAGCCATTATGTTAACATGCCATTTGCAAAGTGCCTAGTTGGCTGTGCCTATCTGGTGTTTGGCGGCTATTCTAAGCGCTGATAAAGAAAATTCTAATCTTGCTAATCTCAAATCCACTTGCCTAACACCCCAACAACCCTCATTTGTCGATGTTCTTATGCGTGTTATACAGAAACTGCATCACAATACAAGACCCCCGTAAACTTAAATGATATGATAAAATCTTATGACGGTTTCAGGCTTAAAGTGAAAACTACTAATAAAAACTAAAATCGATGTTCTTGAATGACTTCTAAAAAGATTCTTCTACGAAAAGTAGAGAAGAAACACAAATCACAGTTTTAACAAGCTAAGAACATTGAGAACACAAGAACGTTTTCCAGGAAGATATCTCTCATAAAATCAAGCATTTTCAGGTCAGCTTATCTGAAATGAAATAACTCATTTGGATACTTTTTCCTGAATAATAAATCATTTTAACATGAAATGAAATGTTTCAACTATATCACTCGCATATTTTAGCCGTGGCATATCCCTGTGAATTAGGCATTTTGGCCTATTTAAAGCAAAATAGAAATTAACTGTACTGAGAAAACGTGATGTGATGTGGGGAAAAAGGACTTGGTTTTCAGATTCAGCGGGAAAAATAGCCCGGAAATACGTGCTCATTCCCCAATAACATTTCGGTCAAAAAAATATCAACCGGTGTTATCTATCTATCTATCTATCTATCTATCTATTTCTCTTCCTATCTGTCTGTATGTTTTTCTATCTATTTGCAAGTCTGTTCATATCTATCTATCTATCTATCTATCTATCTATCTATCTATCTATCTATCTATCACTGTATGTTCCTATCCATATATCTGTCACAGACTGTACCTATTTATTTTAATCTGTTTCTATCTATCACAATGTATCCATATCTATCTATATGCCACAGAGACTGTAGCTATCTTTTCTGTTACGATAAGTTATTCTAACCTGAAAATGTTTAAGGTTGGTTCCACTTGGCTCTGGCATATCACAGTTAAATGGGTATTATGGCCTATTTTAAGAAAAATAGAAATTATCTGTACTAAGAAAATGTGATGTGATGGGGCAAAATAGACTTGATTTTCAGATTCATCGGGAAAAAAACAGCCTAGAAACACGTGCCCATTGCCCAACAAAATTTGGGTCGGAAAAAACCGGTGTAACTGCCAAAGCTTCCCTCTCAACTTGACCATAGTTCAGCTCAGCAGGAGTCAAAATTCTTGCTGCATGAGCAATGGCCATCTGACTACCACCAGGAAAAGTGTGAGAAATCACGGCTCCAACACCATAGCCTGAAGTATCCAAAATCACAGTGAGGTCAAAAGATGGGTTGTAATGTGTGAGAAAGAAGACTGATGCAAGCAAAGATTTTATCTTTTTGAAGGCAGACTGACATTCTGGTAACCAGGTTTGGATTGGTTTGTTTTGCTTTACGGCATATCAACCTCAGTGGGTTACTTAATGTCGACAGGATTTTTATTGCTGGTAATAATTTTTTCTTCAAAATTTCACTGCTGGTAATAATTTTTAAATATAATATATTGTTGGTATTAAAAGTTATTTTTACACTTTCATAGTGTTTTGACCCTAGTTTGGGGGTTAACTATTTGCCCATAGCTAGGATCCTAACAGGTGCTACCACCCCGAATCAGGGTGGACCTAGGGACACCAGCAATTAAGAGATGGTTCCACGCTCCTCAAAACCTTTGGACGTAGTTTATCGTCTTACCCAGGACGCGGATGTAGTTTATCATCTTACCCAGACGCCTATTGGGGAAGGACCCCTCTGCAGAGGTACGGTAGGCGTATTCTACAGCCCCGGCCGACAGGATGTCTGGTGATCAGGTCCATGGAATATCCTTTTTCAGAAGATTGTTTCGAGGAATACGAACATGATGGAGTTCCGGTAAAAATAGACTGTCATGGCTGACCAAGCCTAGAAAAGAACGTAATTTTGTAATGTTTAATGGTTCTGGTATACTTTTGATAGCAGCAATATGTTCTGGCTCTGGTCGTCGTCCACGTTTATCAAATATAAAACCTAGGTACTTGATCGACGTCCGGAAAAACTGACATTTTTTCTGCTTGGACATGAAAACCATTTTGCTGAATCCGTTCAAAGATGGAGAATAAACGGTTTTGAGCTTCACTTGCAATAATAGTATCATCAATAAATGCAGCAGTTCCACTTAAAGCATTCAGTATAGCATCTATCACCTGCTTGAATAAAGCAGGCGCTGACTTAACGCCAAAAGGAAGCCGATTTTATTCGAAGAAACCTTTATGGGGGTTGATCGTCAGTAGTTCCTTAGAATCCTAAAAAAAATATCAGATAAATGAATCTTTGCAAAGCAAGTTCCCCTATTAAGATTAGTGAAAATATCTTTTGGTGTGGGTAACAGATAGTAATGTACATCTAAGGGGTCATTTAAACCTGTAGAAAAATTTGCACATATACGAACTTTACCGCTTGCTTTCTTGGCTACAATAATGGAGCTGCTGAGTAATTTGTTGGCTGGATTACTCCGGCTTGCTTCGAGCGATTTAACTCCTTTTCTACTAAGTCAAGAGCGGCATAAAGAACATGGCGTTTGGGCCTAAAACCTGGCATCAGATCGGGTTTCAATTTGAGGGTTGGCTTTGGTACAGACACCCGAGATTCTGCATGTAAAACATCACTGAACTTCGTTTTGAGAGAATGTGAAAGTAATTTTCAATATCGGAAACTGAGAAAAGAGCAAATGTGCTAAATACAGTGTTGAGTGGTTTAGAGAAAACATCCAGTACGTCTATCCAGTCAAGACCAATCAAATTGAGACCAGAATCCGCGACGTAACATGTACCCGAGAAACGTTTCTCAAAAAAAAAAAAAAAAAAAATACTTGAATTCAACTCACTGGATAGCAGAATTTCATCACCATAAGCACTCCGAACAATGTGGTTCGTTTTCAATAAGTACGGCTTTCCTAATTGTTTCCACGTGGGCCCTGAAATTAACGTAATGTCTGAAGCTGTATCAAACTGAAAAACCAACTCGGATTTTGTGGACATAAACAGTAATATACTTTCTGCTGGATTCAAATTCAACTTTAAACGTCGCCGACACCGAATGTGAACATGTTTGCTTATTAAAACGATTGTTCAAAAATTCTAATGGACTGGCTTTGAAGTAGAATCGGAAGTTCTATCTCACGAGAGGCGGCAAAAGTTTTCCTTGTATCCGCGTCTGTAACATAACTGATATTTATGTTTTTTTTTTTTTTTTTTTGTACGGACAGGAAGAAGAATAATGCCAATGATTGCAAAATCCACATGCACAAGAAGTTTACTTTGACACGCGTGATGAATTCTTTGCTTGGATGCTGCTAGCTGTGGACGAATTTGGATGCGAGGCCTGTCGTTGTTGAACCATTACTTTGTCTATTTTAATACTTAAAAGTCTTTCGTATTCTACCGTGTGAGATTTCAGGGTTATGTTTTTGTCGTGCTCCAGTTTGGATAACAGCCATATGCGCACATCTGTCATTTGAAGATTTAAGGCCAGCGATGAAGATGAGATATTTAAATTGGTCTTCAGTGTCTGAAGCTGGAATTTCTCACTTTAACGATTAACGTAATCTGCAATGGTTACGTAGTCATCCGACACGCTTTTCGTTATTTTTAAACAGTTGAATCTGATGTGGAAAAGAGACTGCTGAATACCAGTTAAATTTCGGTTGATTGTCCAATAGTTTCCGTGAACGTTAAATTTGAAAGGCATTTGGACAGAAAAACAATTGTGAAACGTTCGTATTCTTTAGTTTCTCATTTATGGACCAAAAGTCGTGATATTTGTGTGAAAAGTCACGTTCAAAAATGCACCTCCAACGTTGAAGCCACGAAGACAAAATGGCGTTATTAAAAGGATCGGACTCGGATGGCGAAATAAAATTTGCCAGAAAATCGACAGAACTGTTTTCGATCGCATTTACAGAATTCTGAGCAGAAAATTGAATTTAAAATTGCTGTGTCAGAGCTGTTATTAAATTCACTTCAGATTTCTCAAACTGGTCTTGCTGCTAACGTAAAAATCTCTTTTGACTCGTCTAACAAAACAGCCATGTTTTTTTGTGGGGTGGGATGCAAGGAAAAGATCAGTGAAAACACTACTCTGTCGCTATTTGCATGCTAAATTTTCGAGCGAGCTCCATTTTTAGTTCCGTCAGTTCAGAGATTTACAACTAAGACACACCACGCCACGGACAAAGAGTTGAATCACCCGTATTCCCTCCGTATTCCAATTCCAAGGAGGGAGTTTTACTAAGCGTTTTATCCCAAGAACTACTGCTTTGTGAAATAAAACCCTGAATGGATGCTTCCCCGAACGATACGGTCATAACCTATTCAAGTCAAAGGTCAATCGTTGCCTCTCGTCTATATTCACGTAATCATTGCTTCCTTACAATCATAAAACGCACCTCATTCAGTCATTGGTATATCGCCTACTCTAATGACTTGCTTTTACTGTGTAACTTGGAGCAAGGAAAACGAATCAACAGAGATAAAACGGAGACAGAAATGTAGAAAAATGAATAGATTTATTTGGTCGCCATATTACATCCTTCTTCCTTCCCCGGGCAAACAACTACACTTTTTTACCCGGAGAGTTATTTCCCTTTAATTCCAAGTAGACATTTTCTACTTTGATTGGCTCTTGAATTTTATATTGACTGAACGTAAGTAAAGAAAAAAAAAAAAACAATAAATATATTGAAAAGTGCAATATATTTTTTCATCTTAAAATAAAGTAAAACCAGTACATATAATAATAAAAACACTAACCCTGCGCACATTACTAAAATAATTCATTCTACCACAATTATTCTAAATTCAATTCAATATCTGTCTATATCCCTGAGATGAGGTATTATGATTACTTGCATTATTTACATTATTCAGACTGTTATCCTCATCTTCATTGCAATATTCACAACGTTTCGTTCGTTCTACGCTCCGGCCTTCTTCAGGTGATTGTAATTTCGAATCGAACTCTATATTTCGTCCACCAGAGTAGATTGATCTAGTTGCCATGCCTCTCAGTTATCTCCCTTTAACTCAACTCTCCAAGTTTCGGTTAACCACTGCTGAATTCACAACTCTTTGGGTTTAGTCACTGGATCTAACCAACGTCTTTATCCAATGGGCAATGTGTCATTCATTATATGTAACAGGTGATCCGTGGATATAGCATGGCAAGTTTTAGTTGTAAATGGCTGAACTGTTGGAACTAAAAAAATGGAGCTTATCCGGACATTTGCCATGGAAGTAGCGATAGCGTTATTAGAAGACGGCGAAAAACTTTAATTATTTATCAATCTCTCTCTTACTATTCGAACAGAAATGAAAGTGAAGGTCATTATAAATTATAATAATATGAATTCATTAATCAGCATTATTTACATTATTCGGACTATTGTCCTCATCTTTGTCGCCATATTTATTACAACGTTTCGGCCGCTGTACACTCCGGCCTTTTTTGTATGGTTGGAATGTCTAACTGAACCCTTTTTTTCTATCACTGGGGTAGACTGTTCTAGTTCCACGTGCCATGTCTAATGGATGTCAGTTATCAGTTATCTCCTGTTAATTTTCCCTCTGAAAGTTCTCCACTGCCTTAACCAGGTATTGAACTCGCACTCTTTGGGTCCTGTCACTGGGTCTAACTAATGCCTTTATCTACTGTGCCATGTGTCATTGTATGTGTATGAATTTCTGGGTATTATAAACCTAATGTCTTCAGCAACCATTTTTTACCAATGCTCATATTACAATTTTTGCTGTTATCATTACATGTTTTTAGCAAAGCTCATATTGCAATTTTCATTGTTATTATCGCTTTTCTCTGGCACTTCCAATATTGTATACATTCCTATGCTTAGTCGGCTCAGGAGATATTTGTGGCCTAGCATATGTGCTGATTCATTAAGTTTACGAATTTTCCAATGGTGTTCTTTGTCTATGATCTCAATCTGATCCCACAGAGGGCGGTGATCTCCTTAATTAATTAGTTAATCGGACAGTGAACAAATTTTCTGGTTTTTCCTCAAAGGGATTAGCGTTAAATTCTCGTCAACTGTCCAGAGCAAGTTTTTGAACGCCTGAAAGAAGACTGTTTTTCGAATGAGATTGATTGATCGATTGGTTGGTTGATTGGTTGGTTATGTAACCGGCACATCGATCACCATGGGTCATTAATGCCAAAACGGTTGGCTGGTGGATTTTGTTCAGTGGCATGAAAAACTCCATGAGTCACACTATGTTGAAATCCAAATATTTTGACACGCATCTTTATCGTTTCAATTACCGATGTTTCGTATAGAATTTTATGCTTTCAGAGTAAAAGTATTTTTTTTTTTACAGCTATAGCTTATAGATAATAAAATTCATTGTGCTTTCGTCTATAAATGCTGGAAACAGTCTGTTTCTTTTGGGTAGCCTATTATTTAAGAAACAGATACATTTTTGAAAAATATGGTAAGGTCTTGTACATCATAGTATTTGTTGCGCTTTTTGGGGGGGGGGTATTCTTTGGAGGGTATCAGGATGTGTTTAACTGTGATGAATATATGGCGATAATGATTAAATTAATGAGATGATGAAGGTATTCAATTTCCACACAACCCGAAAGCAAAGGTTAAAAAGAAAACGGCCATCAGTAATAGAAAGAGCCATAACAGTTAGTGGACTTGAAAAGCTCTTTTTCCTGAAAAATTGTTTCAAGAGAAATTTTATTTATTTTATTTATAATTTATTCCAACCGACAATAACATATATATATATATATATATATATATATATATATATATATATATATTTTTAATTATATATTGTGTATACTAATATATATGTTCGGTCAATGAAGACCGAATGTTTCCTGTATGAAAACGGTTACGTTCTACATTACAAGTTATATTCTCGTCTGTTTTTTAAGTTTTTTAGACCTATCAACGTGTATTTCATCAAGATATTTTTTCTCGATAGCAACCCAAAGTGACGTGTGTATCACAACGGGATTTCGCTTTTGGTATTCACCATTTTCAGTGCAGTGCTCAAATGAAAACGCGTCCTTTAGAAAACAGAGAAAAAATAAACCTTTCTGTTGTTGCCATTGTTTCGTATTCTTTTAAAAATTCAATAGATGGCTGTGCTTTTATTTTCGCAAGTTATTTTAAAACGACACCTGACCTGATAGCCGTTCTCTTCTACTTTTTAGCATCAGGTTAAAGAACGAACTTCATGATTTGATTTCGGAAGCCAGTCGTGGTTCCTCAACAAATAAAATAAAATAACATAAAAATATCAACTAATTATTGAAAGCTAAGAAATGTTGTCCTATTTTGCGTTAACGAATTCATTTTTCAAATATCAGTAATTGTTTTAAGTTAAAAGCGTTCGATGAGGGGTGGGGTCAAAAAGTGCAGTGCGGTGCTCATCGGCAGGCCAGCTATTTTTTTGGATGCATCGTTTGGTAGTCTTCTTCGGTCGCCTCAAGAAAATGATTTGCGTGGCTTCCTTTTTAACATTCAGCCGTTACAAAATTCAACGAATGGGCCTTCAGTTGTGAAACAGACGCCAGCACAGCCGCGCCTTAATTCGACTTCCTGCTTTTCAAAAAGTTCGCTTATTTGTCCGTCTCTCAGTCCGTCCACCGCTTATTTAATTAATACAGGGTAACGCTGTCCGCCGAATGACTTCGGTTTGGGGTGGAAGGTTTCGTGCTGCTGGCACCCCATCCCAAAATTTTTATGCTATTCCAACAATACGGCCAAAATTTGCATAAATTAAAGTAACTGCAAATATCGTCTTACGAAACGTTTTTTTTGACGAGATAGGCGCGCATAAATCGCGTCTTCAATAGCGGCCATATTTCTTTTTGTCATCACTTTGCAGGCAAGACACGTTCGCGCTCGTTTCGAATTCTGAGCTATGTCATGTCTTTTCGTCAAAGTAAAATTCAAGGAAACGTTTCGTAAGTCGACATTGTGTAAAAGAAGAGGCAGTTATCTTTAATTTATGCGGAGAAATTTTTCGAGCGTTCTCAGAACTACCAAATAATCAGAGATCTTTTTCTCTACAATTGACAGTGCTATAATTGTTGAAAAAATATGACTTTATTTAGCCCTTAATTTTAGTTTAGATTTTTGGGATGGATTGACTGCTTATAAAGAATAACATTAAAAATGCATGCGATTAAATCAGTCAAGTATCATGTCAAATTTTAAACCTTCCACCCCAACTACATCTTAACAAATCTTGACATGCGACACCAAGACTGAAAGAAATACACTAAGTTTTGGATTTGGGAACGCTCAAAAAGTTACCCTGTATTAATTAATAGTAATTGCTTATCCGCCTTACGTCATTTTGGATAGTGAGGAAAAAACCTAATTTTGTATTTCGTTAAAACCCAAATGACATAAGCGAACTTTTGAAAAGCAGGAGATTAAACAGGGAATTAATCTGATGCTGGTGAACCAAACGATATTAAATCTCAAGCACGTTGTAGGCATTTGCGAAGCTTTGCTAAGTTTGGCAGACAGCTTTAATAATGAAGGACGTCGGTGAGGGTTAAATTGAGGAAAGGATAAAAGATGAACAAGGTTTAAGGAGATAGAATTTCGCAATTGGCATTGCATTTAATTTTTTTAAAGATTGTAGTTATCAAGGAAGCAAGGAAACGGAAAGGATTTCAACAAGCGGGAAGTGCGAGAAAAGAAACTGTTGGAGCAGAAGTGTCAGTTGCATCTAGACATATCAATATTAAACGGGTGGGACTTAGATGCCAATCTAGTAACACACTTAAATTCATGTAGTCGGGGTACCAGAATAAAAGCTCGTCAGAGCAATTGCCCTGGAAATATTTGTAGAAAAGACAAAGAGAAGCCACGTCACGTCGGTGAGAAAGTGTCGAAACCCCAGCTTATGATCGCCATTACGGATCCTTCTTTAGATTTTGTCAAAAATCTCGTGATGAACAGCAGGGGCACCAGCCCAGATATGACGACAATATTCAATGCATGAATGAATGTTAGATTTGTAAATAGGCAAGATGAATTCTGACGAGAAAGATTTTCTGGTACGACACAGTGACCTTCTCATGCAGAAGCCGGCTGTTTGTGTGTGTCATATCCCTTTTGGAGTTGGGTGATTATGGTTCTCCACATCTTCCTGTTTTTTTATTACTCTCCGCATTACCTCGGCTTTGGCTTCGTCGTCTTTATTGTTTCATCCATTTTCTCAAAATTGTTAAGTAGATTTTCTATTTTCTGTTTGTCATATCCATTTTGGAGTTGGGCCATTATGGTTCTCCACATCTTCCTGTCTTTTATTACCCTCTGCAATACCTTCTCGTGCATAACTCGGCTTTGTCTTCGTCGTCTTTTTTCTTTCATCCATTTTCTTAAACTTGATTTTCGCTTTCTATTTGTCAAGTCCCTTTTGGAGCTGAGAGATCGTGGCTCTCCACGTCTTCCTGTCTTTTATTGCCCTTTGTAATACCTCTGCTTTCTCTTCATCGTCTTTCTTCTTTCACCCATTTGTTCAAGCTTAGATTTTCTCTTTCTATGCGCCATGTCCTTTCAAGAGGTTGGCGATAGAGGTTCTCCACATCTTCCTTTCCTTTGTTTTCCCTCGGCAACACTTGCTCTTTTTATGGGTTTCTTGTCTTTGTCAGGTTTGTTACTTGCTGCTTTCCATTGATTGACTTTTTTTTTTCATTTTTCCTGAGTTTTAAACTCTTCGGGTGTTCTTTCTAATTTTGTCTACCAAAATTTCAGCTGTCTCCTGATTATTAGCAGCAATTTCTTTATCCCTTTAAAACTATTTCGTTGCGTGCTCTGTCTATAACATTATTATCATTCTTCAATAGAATCACATTTTGGTCACCTGAAAGACATTTTTCTTCATCTGTGACGTAATTGCCCAGATTCCATTCTGCAGATATTACATAGTATATGTAGATATATACGTGTGCTGCAAATATTTAATATAATTCCATTTTCTTGTTCTGGAATCATCAAGCAAATCAATAGTTATCGAAGCTATTTGTTCTTATCCTAAAAGCTTATAGATGAACCAAACGCTGGTGATGAACGCACAAAGGCGAAAGATCGTAAAACAGCGACTAACGACTGGAAAAAGAAACTAGAAAAATAAAATAAATGCAAGGACAAAAAATGTTTCTCGTTTAACGATCTCTTCAATCGGAAACTCGTATCCTTGATTCATTACAGCCATTTGTATTCGAAATTTATTTTTGGACATCTCAAAGCAATATGGCGGTACATTGCTATTTCACAGACTTATTCTCGTTTCTTTTCACTTTGTTACAAAATCTTTTGATTTCAGTATCTGTAACAATATTTCCATTGAAGACTTTTCTGGAATTCTTTGTCCGTCACTTGTCTGATTCGAATATCTTGTTATGAAACGAAAGAATGACTACAGCAACGAAATGACATAAAGATTCCACGTAGTCTTTTGATCAGATCGCCTGAATTTTTTAGTATATTACGGACTGATTGTTCCAAGAAGTGTTAAAATTTTTGTTATGACTTTCGCCATTTTCTGAGGAGCCCTACCAATACCTGTGTGGGTCGACCATAAAGTTTGGGTATTCTAGGGTGGTAATTCATGGTATAAACCAGGCATGTGTGACCTTTTCCCACCAGTGGGCCGCATGAGATATGGATCATCATAAAGTGCGGAGTAATAATAAAAAAATTTTAAGTAATTTTTACTTTTTGAAAGTAAAGCGGCCATTTTCACTACGGAAGATCTTACGCACAAGCATCTACCTTAAAATGGGAGAAAAGTTGATTTTTTTTATTTGGAGAAAAGATTTCGTCTAGCACTGAAGACGCTATGGTTTACACGTGCTGCAGTGAATGATTTGTTTCTTATTTATTCGTTTGAAAATAGAAAAATATCTTCTTAAAAGAAAAAAATGTATATCTTCTCCAGAGAAAAAAATATGAACATTTGTAATTTCTGAAGCAAACTATTTTTACACGTATGGTGTTCCTTAATAAAATTCGCCAATGGTTTAAAATGTTGAAAACCTTCAATGAAAAATGACAAAATGCGAGAAACATTATGCTTAATCATTGTTATATATATGGTTTAGTCGAACTGTTTTTTTTTTTTTTTTTTTTGTTTTTTTTTTAATTTGATCGAACTGTATTGGGAATTAATAAGTAAGGTGGGGTTTCTCAAACATTTAATAGTTATTTCTCTTTGACATCAGTATCTCAGAATCTCTTGGTGTGAGAGAAAATGTGTGTGAACAAGTGAGAAGGAAACAAAAAAACAACATTTTTAATAAACGTTATTTTTCTCATTAAATTAGCTGTGCCATTCAAAATGTCAAAGGGACCATAGTTTACCCCTGACTGCTATAAACTAATAGAATAGTTTGTAACTTATATACGGTCGAAAAAAAATTTATGTGGGGCGGGGATTGTAATCATAATTCTTTTTGTTTCGTTTTTGCAATCATCCTTTTCATCAACAATTTTTGAAGATAATAACACAAGTTCTAATAATTAACCCATAGCTTGGGGGAGAAGAGGTGGATTCATGCCTTTCCCAAGTGTATTTGCGTGTAAGTAAATATAACGAGCCCGCATAAAATTCGAACCCGGCTCTTCTATTTCTCCTTCCGAGCCATTAACCATTACACCACCCGCACATGCAAAGAATCGATCAACACGTAAATAGTAATATTAGCCGTTTCCTTATAAGGAATTTATTGACCAAGCAGTCAGTACTGCTGCCGATTGAAATTTATAAATTCTTTCCTTTAAAACAATTTTTTCAGGAAAATAGGCTTCTCGAATCCAGTAGCTGTTATCGCTCTTTCCAGTATTGACGGGAGTTTCCTTCCTAACCTTTTGTTTGAAGTGGTGAGGAACGTCAACATCTTGATTATGTCATTATTTTCTCTTCGAGTTACATTTGGTACAAGCCCACACATACACACAATTGGAATAATACATCACACTCCTACTCAGTCTGGACAACCTCTACTTTGGGTTGAGCAATAAATTCATAAAGTGGGTGACAAAGAAAAGACAGAAAAGAAATATGTATCGACAGTTTCATATCCTTCCTATTACTGTGAAATAAAAATAATCAGCTTTTTTATACTAATTTTCACCCAACATAAGACCCAAGAGCCACTCAAGGTAGAGGGTTACTGTCTGGTGGTGGTGTTAGATGAGCTTTTTAGAAGGCATGAAGTGCAGTTTATGTGGTTATGTAGGAAAAATTACGGTTACGCTAGACTTGAAGAGATCAAGATTGTAGTGGTCGTGAAAAGATCTTGTCTGGCGTCTGTTCCACAAAGCAGCAGTTCTTGGGAAGAAGTTGATCGAGTGGAACTTACTCCTTACTAATGGAATATGGGATATGATGGCATGCAAATGGCGATAGACTAGAGAGAGACTAGCAACGTTTTATCTGTAGGAAAAGGGGTGGTAGGTTGGAAAATAATTCATCATCCACAAAGCCACGTAGATGCTTTTGGACTCTGTCTAAACAGACAAGACAAGACCGGGCAGCTCCAGACTATATATTTTCCATCAACAATGAGAGCCTAATTATGTCATTGAAAAATAATTTCACTGTTGCTAATTATGAATATCAATTTATTCATATCCCTTGATATCACTCAGTTCATGTCTATTGATATCACGTTATTCATGTTCATTGATATCACTCAGTCCATGTTCATTGATATCACTCTGTTCATTTCCATTGATATCACTCTATTCATGTCCATTGATAACACTCAGTTCATGGTCATTAATTTCAGTCTGTTCATGTCCATTGATATCAGTCTATTCCTATATATTGTTATCACTCTATTCATGTCCATTGATATCACGTTATTCATGTCCATTGATATCATTCAGTTCATGGTCATTAATATGAGTCTGTTCATTTCCATTGATATCACGTTATTCATGTCCATTGATATCACTCAGTTCATGGTCATTGATATCAGTCTGTTCATTTCCATTGATATCACTCTATTCATGTCCATTGATATCACTCAGTTCATGTCTATTGATATCACTGTATTCCTGTCTATTGATATCACACTATTCATGTCCATTGATATCACTCAGTTCATTTCATGTCCATTGATATCAGTCTATTCATGTCTATTGATATCACTCAGTTCATGTCCATTGATATAAGTGTCTTCATGTCTATTGATATCACATTATTCATGTCCATTGATATCACTCAGTTCATGGTCATTAATATCAGTCTATTCATGACCATTGATATCAGTCTTTTCCTATATATTGATATCAATCTATTCATGTTCATTGATATCAGCCTGTTCATGTCTATTGATATCAGTCTCTTTATGTCTACTGATATGATAGACATCGGCAGGATGATATCGACATTATTCATATCGAGATCAGCCTGTGCATGTCTATTTATTTGTACCTAAAACTTGATAGCACAAAGATGGCCACTAAATAAATGCTAAATTCATTACTTGTGACGATAAAGTTAATTTAAGTTTAACTTTTTTTTCTTATTTAATGACCACAAAAATGAATTCAGGTGAAAATAGCTGAAATGGAAGGGGAGAAAATGGCGTGACAAATTTCTCAGCGAAAAAGCGGTTTATTGTTTTAAAACCTAAAAATCAGATAATTGTAATATTTTATTA
Organism: Acanthosepion pharaonis; assembly: GCA_903632075.3. Lineage (NCBI taxonomy): Eukaryota > Metazoa > Mollusca > Cephalopoda > Sepiida > Sepiidae > Acanthosepion > Acanthosepion pharaonis. The sequence goes on along the minus strand of CAHIKZ030005099.1, from coordinate 3,045,758 downwards.
AACTTGATTCGATAATAAATGAAATTATTTTATAAAGTTTTTTTTCTTAATTTTGTAGAAATATTTTAAAATTTGTCATTTAATTAAAATATACGTATGTAGACGATTTGAATTAAATTGTAATGAAGATCTGTGCCATGAGGGATAATTTCTTTTTCTGTCTGGATAACAGGAAAACGAATATAAACTGTAATATGCGGCTCTGCGAATTTATTCTTAGGGCTTCTTCTGTATTTGAACTGAATATGTTTTCAGATTAAAGTATTCGTGAAATACATCTCTTGGATGCTTTAGTACACATCATCCGTGAGGTTTCTAGCCGAGGTTCATTAGGGGTTTCGGGTCTTTCAACATCATATTCAAGTTGAATATAGAATAGGCTGCACTAGAGGTACTTTCTCCCAACACCGTGTAGGTATGTGAAGAGTAATTGTCTCCCAGTGGTTCTTAACTTTTTCTGAGTCGTGCACCCCTTTAGTCATGGACCGCTTGAGTCACTGACCCCTATAAGAAATAGTAGGACTGGTGTGTACTATCCCTGAGCCCTCATTGAGTGCCCCAGGTAGTACTTTGTGACTTCAAATACTTCGGTGTCTGAATCAGTTATGACAAATTAAGTGTGATAAGGAAATTTCATAAAATACATCTATTGGATGCATTATTACGCATCATTAGTGATGTTTCTAGCCGAGGTTCATTAGGGGTTTCGGGTTTTTCAACATCATACCCCCTCTCCACAGTGACCCAGCCGATACTGATTAGGTATCGGCTTGTGTACCTTCCGTTAGCTACAATATTTTCCATCCTCCAGACGATACACTTCTATTGGTAATTTATGGTCCAATCCTGGATAACTTCCGGTTCACCAGCAACGTGTGCTCTTCTATAAAAAAGGAAGTAAACGCAATCACAGTTTCTATCTGTTAAGGAACATGGCGGAGTGCTCGGCTTGAAGCGATAAGTAAGGATTTGTTTCCCTCATGACAGATATACACCTACATGGACACACAAGAAAACACGCTCAAGTATCGCATTCTGCTTACACTTATCCCATCTTCGTTCATGTTAATCACCCATCCGAAAAAAAAATTCCTTTTTCTTTTTCCCCTGACCCTCCCGCTGTATGAGTTACATACGCGCACACACATATCAACGCAGACACACTCACACACACATACTAACATACACATTAAAAATAAATACCGTAACCCTGGTAGGGGGTGGGGGCAGACAGATGCTAGATCTTAGCCAGAGATCACCCGTAGATAACAATGGTTCGACGTACCCTAATTCTCTCCCCTTGTCGGATGTTGTTTTAGGTCATACCCAAGATCAGGGGTGGGCAATTATTTTTTTTTTCTTAGTGGGCCGCATTGTTACCATGGATATGGCTACTGGTCTATAGATGCTTTTGAAGACTGTATATTGAAAAATGTAGCAGCATGAAACAGTGAAAAATTTTCATGATTACTTAATTATTTAAAAACATCTTGCTAGTTGTAAAGTTTAATTACAATTTACTATAATGTAAGCGTCCTGGGTATGACGATAAACTACATCCGCGTCCTGGGTATGATGATAAACTACGTCCAACAGCAAGGCCTCTGATAATACGTTTTTGAAAAAATAATGTTGCCAGCTATACGCTTTTGGAAAAAAATATATTACCAGCTATACCAAAAAAAAAGCTATACGCTTTTGGAAAAAAATATATTACCAGCTATACGTTTTTGAAAAAAAAGATATTACCAGCTATACGTTTTTGAAAATATAATATTACCAGCTGTACGTTTTTGAAAATATAATATTACCAGCGATACGTTTTTGAAAATATAATATTACCAGCTATACGTTTTTGAAAAAACAATATTACGTTTTTGAAAATATAATATTACCAGCTGTACGTTTTTGAAAATATAATATTACCAGCGATACGTTTTTGAAAATATAATATTACCAGCTATACGTTTTTGAAAAAACAATATTACCAGCTATACATTTTTGAGAAAAAAATATTAACAAAAATGGATTTTTGACAAAAAAAAAATATTACCGGCGGGGGGGGGGAATAGTTGTCGGCATTAAATGACCCATTGAGGTTGATGTACCGTAAAACAAAACAAACAAACTATAATGTAAAAATTGTATTATGGCACAAATAATTGACAAAATGCAAGAAAAATATATTGTAAGAACAATAGTAGGCGTATAATTAATGAGATTGATGTAGTCTACTGCAGTTGTTGACTAGTTTGCTTATACCTGGCTCCAAGATGTTTGTGCTAATTCTTAATACTGCTTGAAGATTTGAATTTGTCAAGAGATCTATTTTTGCTTTTGATAATTTTCATACTTTGAAAAAGTTTGCTCACATATGTCAGTGAATGTAAACAGAACAATTTTCTTGAAAAGTCTTCCAAATTTTTGAAATGCTCTGGGTGAAGAGATGCATAAAATTCAATTAAAGTTTTGTTTTCAAATCTCTACTTCAAAGAATTGTCAGCTTGGAGGTCTAGGAGTTCCATTTGTAGTTCATTAGTCGCAGTTTCAATGTCAGAGGTGAATGGAGACCTCAACATGTTCAACTGCGGCTCCATTGCTTTGAAATCTACAAATTTAAATTCTTCCTTCGAGGCTGTGATCTGCCCATCGTTATTTTTGTGCAGGTGTATATTCAACAGGCTGATCTTTCAGAAAGGGGAAAGTAAGCAAAGTTTTGATCAGACAGTTGTTTAGCAAAAAGTGTAAGCTTTGCCTGAGAGGATTTAACCTCCATAAATAAATCAGGAGCAAAGGCACCTTTACCTTGAAGTTTTGTGTTGAGCGCATTCATTTTTGCATGGTATCTGTAGCAAGTGCAAAATCACATAGCCATTCTGCAATTATTTTTTTTTTTTTTTGGTGAGAAGTCACAAGCCACATCCTTTATTTCAAAAAACATGAGAATCTCTTCTTTGAGGTCACATACTTTTTCAAAACTTTTCCAAGACTTAACCACCTTACATTGGTGTGATAGAACACATCAGAAAAATCAGACTGCATTTCTTGCAACGATCTTTGAAACTGCCTACGGTTTAGTCCCCCTTGATCTTATCACATTTACTGCAAGTTCCACTGGATCAATCACATGTTAAAATCCAATTTTGCTTTGCAAAAACTTTCTTAGTGAATTATGCATTGAAATGAAAGCAACTTGTGAAGTGGGAAGTTTGACTGAAATTTTGGCATTTAGCCGTTTGACAAGACCACAATGTGTCCCACTTAGTGCAGGTGCCCCATCAGTTGTTATGCTCACAAATTTATCAAGGCATAACTGCAAATTTTCCAAACAATACATAAGACTTTCATACAAATCATTCCCAGTAGTAATGTCTTTGAGACTCTCCAGAGACAACATTCTTTCTGTGATCCTGACATTTTAATTAATACTGCAAATGAAAATCAACAACTGTGCAGTATCTACTATGCCTGTGTTCTTATCTAAAACGATTGAAAACTACTTGAATTTATCTGCAGTATTCAAAAGTTTTCCATGCAAGTTTTCAGCAATGGCATCTATTCTACGAATAATAGTTCTCCGTGACAATGAAATTGCTTCCATTTTGATTTTACAACTGGACACACAGTATCAATTGAATCAATCATACATTCTTTCACAAATTCTTCGTCAGAAAATGGCTTGTTATATTTTGCGTTCTTATTTGCCAATATAAAACTTGCCTTTGTTGCAAACTCTTGTGTAGATGTACATTTAAAAAGTATGCCTTGCTGACGTTTCAGTTTTTTAATTATATTCGTTGCTTTGTTTTGCAGTTCTTGTGTGGAAAAGTTTTGGCCAAAGTTGCCATGTTTCGAATGAAAATGTCTTTTTAAATTATATTCCTTGAATACAGCACAAGTATCGTGACAAATCGATCACACAGCTTTTGTACCATTTTCTACAAAGAAATACTTTTCAGTCCATTCCTTCTTAAAAATACGACATTCAAAGTCAGCTTTACGTCTTTTAGAACTCATTATGGGTGACTGCTTTTTCATTGTTTTAGAAACTAACTTACTAAAAAATAGAATCAAGTTTTAAAAACACCGCAAAATGGCGACTCTCACTAAATCTCGTTTGCAAATATCCTACAAAACGATACTTGAACTAAAATTCGAATAAAAGCGGAATTATTACAAATGTTTCTTCCGAAAAGGTTTTAAACAACTTGTAAATAAGCGGAAATTTTTTTATTGAATTTGTGAATATTATAAAAGTAATAGAGTACCACATTAAAAGCCTTTGGCGGACCGGATGCGGCCCGCGGGCCGTAATTTGCCCACCTCTGCACAAAACCAACTCCCACCCTGTATCGGTAACAGGAAAACGAATGTAAACCGTAATGTGCGGCTTGCGAAGTCATTTTTAGAACTCCTTCTTTATTTGAATTGAATATGTTTTCTGATTAAAGTAATATTTTTAAATGGACAAACAATTTAGAATTGAAATTTAATCATCTCGCTGTCAGCGAAGATAAAAGTAGCGAATTAGTATTTTGATAAACTTTATTTTAATAAACAGTAAATCTCGATACTTTCATCAATCAGCGAAGTGACAAATTTTATTTATTTTAATTCTACAAATGTCCATAAAATAATGTCTGTAGAAATATCAGCTGCTTTCGTTTTGGTCTTCGACATAATTGTGTCCCCTCATCCTTTCATCCCGAATCACCGTAATGTTTATAAGTAAACGTTTACTTTTGTCTATCTCAGTCTGTTCATGTCTGTCTGTCTGTCTGTCTGTCTATCTATCTATCTATCTATCTATCTATCTATCTATCTATCGTAATATGTTCATTATTTATCTCAGTCTGTTCATATCTATCTAATTTATAAATTTTTATTTTAATAAACATTAATACCTTTTTTTTATTCTGAGCAAAGTAAGTTTGAAGCGCGACGTCTGTCATTTAAACTAAAAAAAATGCAATGCCAGGAGTGAATAAGAAAAGATCCTGCGATTGTGTCAAGTTCTATAGAGATGAGGTCCTGAATATAACATCAATCAGCGAAGTGACAAATTTTATTTAATTTAATTCTACAAATGTCCATAAAATAATGTCTGTAGAAATATCTGCTGCTTTCGTTTTGGTCTTCGACATAATTGTGTCCCCTCTTCTTTTCATCCAGAAGTACCGTAATATTTATAAGTAAACGTCTACTTTTGTCTATCTCAGTCTGTTTATATCTATCTATCTATCTATCTATCTATCTATCTATCTATCTATCTATCTATCTATCACAGTCTGTTCATTATCTATCTCTGTCTATTCATATCTATCTCAGTCTGTTCATATCTATCTAATTTATAATTTTTTATTTTAATAAACAGTCAATCTCAATACTTCTTTTTTATTCTGAGCAAACAAAGTGTAAAACGCAACTGTTTCACAGAACGTCTGTCATTTAAACTAAAAAGAAGCAAAACCAGGAGTGAATAAGAAAAGATACTGCGATTACGTCAAGTTCTATAGAGATGAGGTCCTGAATATAACATCAATCAGCGAAGTGACAAATTTTATTTATTTTAATTCTATAAATGTCCATAAAATAATGACTGTAGAAATATCTGCTGCTTCCGTTTGGTTTTCGACATAATTGTTTTTCTCTTCCTGTCATCCAGAATCATCGTAATGTTTATAAGTAAACGTCTACTTTTGTCGAACTTTTGTAGTCTTGCCAACGTCGGATACCAACGGCCAGTGTGTCTGGATGCTGTTGGCAAGGGAGACACTCGATTTATAAACTTTTCGTTGTTTGGCTTCAGGGTTTTCATTTTGTACTTTTTTTTTTCTCTTAGACATTTATTGCAACGTAAACGTTTTATGAATGTTTACTTTTATTTACCGCTTGGGTTTATCTGAAAAGTCTATGTGAATCTGTACAGGCGCATGTGTGTGAATACAAACATCAAAGCACAGAGACACATATGAAGTCTACTCAGAAAGTATCTAGTCACGTTGAATATCTCAAGTACCAGTTGCATGGCCTTGATATATATATATATATATATATATATATATATATATATATATATATATATATATATATATATATATATATGTTGTCATCCACAGACAGACTGTTTCGCTGTATCACAGCTCATCCGTAACTAGACGTCCGGTTGCCTCTAATTGGGATCGAAACACGACTGAATTGGCGTCAGTTGGGGGTTCTACCACTAAGCCATTTGGCAGAGATGAAGGTGAATTTAAGCGTATTTATTTTTAGATAAGCACATAGTGACTGAGAGAACTCTATTCGATTTACCAAAGAGTCTTCTTCTATTATATATATATATATATATTAGGCATGATTGAATGAATAGCAGACATTGTGTCTGCTAATTTTTAATAAAATCCGTTCATACTCACGAATAACCTTCCGTGTATCGATGTTAAAGGATGAGGGAAATATGCTATAGCTGTTTAAAGTTCTTTTATTTTCATTTCTCAAGTACTTTCGATCTTCTTCCAAGATCATCTTCGGGGGTGCAAGTAGTACAAAACTATATCTTGTTCATTAGTACATGTATTTATACAAAGTTTTGCGTTGTTATCCATTACCGTAATTTTTTCATTATGCTTTTAAATGCAAAATGGTTGACAATATGCCGAGCGTTCATTAGAAGGTAAAAAAGTATCCATTTTGGAATTTTTTCCTCTATGTTATAATTAAAATAAAATAAATTTAAACAGATATAGCGCATTTCTCTCATCCATTAACATCGGATGGTTATTCGTGAGTATGAACAGATTTTATTAAAAATTAGCAAACATAATGTCTGTAATTTATTCATTCATACATGCCTAAAAGAGAATTTGCTGGCTAAATACACACACACACACACACACACACATATATATATATATATATATATATATATATATATATGTTGAGTTAACCTTCAAGATAGAACATCTAACGTAAACCAGTTTAACAAGTGTAATATTGGAGGAATCGAGACTTTTCTCATACAGTCTCAGTTACGGTGGAGTGGTCATGCCTTGAGAATGTCTGATGACAGGATACCCAAGATCCTAATGTACAGCCAGTTAGATCAGGGCTACAGGAATGTAGGATGCCCATGGCTAAGATACAAAGACAAGCTAAAAAGCAACTTGGCAGCAGTCAATATACCACATAACACCCTTGACCGCTTAGCCTTGGAGCGGGTAGAATGGAGATCAACGTGTTTTAGTGGACTCAGCTGTTTTCAATCTGCTTGTCTGAATCATCTTCAAGAAGCGAGAGCAAGATCTAAAAGGTCAGTCAATCTAACAGTGATTTCATCTCACAATCCTCACACTTGCTCCATATGTGGCCTCCTTTGTAAATCACTAGCGGGTCTTAAATACTTAAAGATTATCGCACAAAATTTAATAACTGAATCAACTAAGCTGTCAGATCCTCATACGTCGAAACCGACGGGAGAGTTCATTATATATATATATATGTATGTGTGTTTGTGTGTGTGTGCGCGTGCGCGCGCGCTCGATGGATAAATTGTCGTCTAAATTACACAAAACTGAAAATAACACTGACATCTCATTTTAACAGATATATTTACCAAAATTGCACAAAATTATCTTGAAATACTAAAGATTAATTTTTTTCAATAATATCGCCATTGGCTTCAACCATGGCCTCCAAACGACCTTGGAATCTTCTGCAACTCTTCTGAGTGGTCTCCTCGTTTAAGTTGGTGAATGCTGCCATAATCCTTGCTTTCAGTTCATCTTTGGTGTTACAAGGAGTTTTGTTGGTCTGTCTGTCAACTGCATCCCACACATAATAATCAAGGGTGTTGCAGTCTGGGGAGATATAGGACCACATGTAAGGAGTGTCATGGTTGCAGAAATTGTCTGACAGCCATTACCGAGGTTCTCCTGCTTGTGTAGCATGGTGCAGAGTCCTGTCACCAGACATTTGTTTTTTTTTCTAACAGCCAACTTCTTGATCTAGGGCAGCACTAACTCCTCAAGATACTTGATGTAGGCCTCCATGTTGAGTTTGAGGCCCTCACAAATAAATTCGGGAGTTCTTTCCTTATCAGAACGATCAGAGTAAAAAAAGATAGGGCTGACTGAGCTTTCTAGCTGTGGTTGGCCACAAGTCTAGGAAAAGGACAACTCTAAATCTTGTAAACCATAAACGTAGAAAGAACTTGCCAGCAGTGGAGATACTCGTCTAAGGATTTGGCAGCCATCGTGTGGGAAGAGAAATAATGCTCATAAAGGAATGTCAAGAACCGAAAAACTCTGAAGGTGTTCGGTTGAGATGAACATTTAAAAATGGAGAAGTGAAGCTCAATCAACAAAAAAAAGGAAATAATTCTTTTTAATACTCTTTTGATTGTTTTGTTTTTGGGGGTTATTTTTTACCCTCTTTTCTCCAACGAAAAGGACAACAAAATCGTCATGTCAGGAACTTAGCAAAATCGTCATGTCAGGAACTTAGCAAACACTTTTGGGGGTTGAATTCTTTAGCATTCCGGTAACTTAATTAGAAAGCCGTTTACTTAAAAGCAAAATAAACATGGCTCAGGCATGAAAGAAGGACAAAGAAGAGGTCATCCTTTGAATCGGACCTCCTTAAAAGATCAACACGACATATCCTTTAACTTCAAGTGTCAGCTGATGAAATTTTTGTATGTTTTAGAGAAAAGGAGACGCTCTCCGGTGCAGGAAAAACTAGTGGATATGCTTATTATCAAACGGTAAATTAAAAAAAAAATTAAATAGCTAAATTACGTCTTTTCGTGATGGCGTGTAAATGTTGTTGTTTTTTTTCTTTTTTTTATCGAAGTCGAAATAAAGGACCTAATTGATAGCACTTTTAAAAATGTTAATGTTATTTTTTTTTCTCCTGATTGTTTGAATCATGTCTATATCCAAAGGCATCAATTACAGTTATCTAAATATTTAAAAAAAAATACAACAAATGCAATCGGTTCTTTTTCCAACCCGGCTAGTTTCTTGGTACGGAATTAATTGCACATTCTAAACAAAGGCATTACGAAACATTTGCATTAAAATGTTATTAAGATCTTTTTTAGCACAACGTCAAAAAGAATTGTGTAACCGAATAACACAGAGTCAAGAGATATGTTTGATTCTAGTGTATCATTTATTTGCTTTGTATGCAAAGTTGAAATGATGATTTTGCTTTCAAATTGTATATTGTAAGCATCAAATGAATTTACGTAAGGCGGGAAGCAAAGAATTGATTTCATTTACGGGCACTGTCGAATAAATTCGAAGTAATTTAAAAAATTGCATGGAAACCTCAAAAAGTAGTAAGCAGTCCCTTTATAAAAAGTTGAATCTTTAAAGAAATGTAACGATTCTACGAGTTATAAGTAAATATTTGAAAACACCACAAAGCCATAAATGTCGGGAATTATAAACGATGATCAATCGAAAGCAGTTATCGATTTATTGATCTCAGTTCATTCAATCCGATTGTTACTCATAGCTTTATATTTGTATATTAATAATATTAATGAGTCCTTCAATAAGATTTGTTTTTATATACAATGTGTTTTTATATTAATGAGACATTTAATATACCCTACTCTTTAGATTCAATATGTTTTTCTTATACAAAACGAATTAATGGTACAATCAATAAGCCCCACTCTTTAGATCCAATGTTTTTATAATGAATTCATGAGATCTTCAATAAGCCCCACTCTTTAGATCCAATGTTTTTATAATGAATTCATGAGATCTTCAATAAGCCCCACTCTTTAGATCCAATGTTTTTATAATGAATTCATGAGATCTTCAATAAGCCCCACTCTTTAGATCCAATGTGTTTTATAATAAATTCATGAGACCATCGATAAGCCCTACTCTTTAGATCCAAAGTTTTTTTTTATAATGAATCCGTGAGACCATCGATAAGCCCTACTCTTTAGATCCAATGTGTTTAGTCAATATAACCTTGAATAAGCCATACTCTTTAAATCCAGTTTTCTTTTATATCAAGGTCTTAATGGGACCTTCAATAAGCCCCTCTCTTTAGATTCGATATGCTTGTATATCAGGTTATGCCATAAGTTCTGTCCGAAGATTAACTTTTTGTTAAAATGAACGAAATTTAAAGAGTATTTTATAATGTCTAATGGAGCTGAACATTATTTTTATGTTTAGATGCATTTAAACTGATCAATTTTTCAGAGAACAATAAAATTAAATTTTGTTTGATTAAAACCCTGCTAACATAGAAGTACCCAAGAATCATTTGAGGCACATAATGCTTTATGAGTTCAAGAAAGGAAACTCAGCAGCCGAAGCGGCTAGAAACATTCACTCAGTTTATGGAGAGGAATGTGTGAATGAAAGATCTTGTAGAAGATGGTTTGCAAAATTCAGAGGTGGAGATTTCACCCTTGAAGATGAAGATCGAACCGGGCCTCCAGTTGAGTTTGATGAAAAGCTTCTTGAAGCAGCCCTTGAAGAAAATCCTGCTTTATCAGTTTAGGAATTGGTAGTGGTTCTCAGTTCAAACCATATAACTGTTCATCGTCATCTTCAACAACTTGGAAAAGTTCCTAAACTTGGAGAATGGGTGCCTCATGAATTGTCTGAAAACAACCTCAAATGCCGAAGTGGACATCTGCTCTTCTCTCCATTCTCGCTAACTTGTTTCACATTTTTTGGATAGACTTGTGACTGACAGCGAAAAATGGATCTTTTATTGAAATGTTAAGCGTCGTAGACAGTGGCTTGGTAAAGGGAAAGGACCCCAGCCACAGCCGAGAAAGGAACTTCATGGGCAAAAGGTTCTTCTTTCAATCTGGTGGGATTGCCAAGGAATAATCCACTTTGAATTCTTACCACCTAATGCAACAATTAATGCTCAAATATACTTTCAGCAATTTGAGCGTTTGAACCAAGCTTTGAGGAAAAAAAGACCTGCTCTAGTGAATCGAAAAGGGGTGATGTTTCATCAGGACAATGCGCGACCTCACACAGCAAGAATCACGTCACAAAAGATCGAAGAACTTGGTTGGGAGAAAATTCCTCATCCACCTTATTCTCCGATCTTGCTTCTTCAGACTACCATTTGTTTTGTAGCTTACAGAATCATTTGGAAGAAACATCTTTTGTAACACAGGAAGAGTTCTTCGAATCAAAGCCAAAAGAATTTTACAGTAATGGAATTAGTAAGCTTGTTAATAGATGGAAGGATCTCATAGATAATCAGGGAAAATACATTGTTGATTGAATCTGTAATTAAATGTAACATTTGTTCACTTGTTTTCTTTATTCAAAATTCGGACAGAACTTATGGGATGACCTGATATTAACGAAAATTTCGTTATACATCAATATAAATATCTCAGAAAGTAAAGATCTATAAAGCCTGGTAGCTTTAATAATCCTTTTTCTTTAGATCCTGTGGTTTTAAAAGTGGGAAATATTCCAAATGTACTATGTAATAAAAAAACAGGATTGTTATTAGCAAGAACAGCTATTAAACAAATATTTCTGGGAATGAATGTATCGTGTTATGATCGAATTGTTTAAGGTAGCTTAAATGACGGAAATTATTGGAGCTTGAATTCATTACAATAATAATTATCTGCAAGATAAACTCGTAAACCATTGCGCCACTGTTGAGGTACGCTAGAGTTTCTGGTGAGTTTGTTTCTTGTCTCGATTTCGACGTTTATAATATTTTGATGGAAGCACTTTGCAAGTTAGAATTTCCATAATGATAGGAAAAAGTCGATATTTCTAGATTAGACATTTTCACTATCATTACAGTATTACATGTTCTACTACAACTTAGCACAGCCATCGACGACTTCGGAACTACCCCAAAGGCTTACGACCACATCCTGTTGAAACGCAGGTTCCCGTATGACCATCGAAGTTAAGCAACGTCCAGCCTGGTCAGTGCCTAGATTGGTAACCGCTTAGGAATACCAGGTGATGGTGGTGTAATTCATAATGGCTCTGAATTGTTAATTCTTGTTGGGTTTGGGTTCATTATATTTACTTAGGTGCAAATACCCTTGAGAAAGGGTATTTGCACGTAAGTATTCATCACTTCTATTCCCCCAACGACTATGGTTTAATTAGTAGGATTTATATCACTAAACTATTATTACCCGCCTTCTACCAAATAATGATCTAAAAACGTTTCCTGGTTTACATAACCTGCAAAGCGGTGGTAAGCCGTAAAAAAAAAACCCAAAAAAAAGAATTACTTAATCTATCAACCTCTACCGAAAATTCTCTCACAAGGCTTCCGTTAAACCATGATGTGTTTTTTTCAGAAAAGAGCCACCAGTTGTAATCACCTTCCCAGGCCGATATTATAAACAAGTCACCTCCTTGACAAATCAACCATGGTGAGATTCAAACCCAGGACTCATGAACCCCACCCACCACAACCAAAAAAAAACGATGGTCTTAAACACAGCCACGAGCTTTATATGATAGGGTAAATAAAAGAAGCCGTGCTTTGTCGCCATATTTATTACAACGTTTCATCCTTCAGTATCTGTCTATATTCCTGAGATGAGGTATTATGTGCACTATTTACATTATTTGGACTATTATCCTCATCTTTGTTGCCATATTTATTACAACGTTTCAGCCTTCAGTATCTGTCTACATTTCTGAGATGAGGTATTATGTACACTATTTACATTATTCGGACTATTCTCCTCATCTTTGTCGCCATATTTATTACAACGTTTCTGCCTTTCAATATCTGTCTATTTTTCTAAGATGAGGTATTATGTTCTCTATTTACATTATTCGAACTATTGTCCTCATCTTTGTCGTCATATTTATCACCCTTCAGTGTCTGTCTATATTTCTGAGATGAGATATTATGTACACTATTTACATTATTCGGACTATTGTCCTCATCTTTGTCGCCATACTTATATGTGGGATCAGGTTGAGATCATAGACAAATAACACTATTGGAAAATTCGTAAACTTAAGGAATCAGCACGTATGCTAGGCCACAAAAATCTCCTGAGCCGACCAAGCATAAAAATGAATACAATATGGGAACCAGTAATAAGGAGTGCCAGAGAAAACAATAACAACAACAAAACATTGCAATATGAACTCTGTGGAGTTAAGACAGTGGAGAACTTGGATAGGGGCATTAACAGGAGATAACTGATAACTGACATCCATTAGACATGGCACGTGGAACAAGAGTGAGGGAAATACAGGGTTCAGTTTGACATTCTAATCACCTGAAGAAGGCCGGAGCGTACAACAGCCGAAACGTTGTAATAAATATTGCGACAAAGATGAGGATAATAGTCCGAATAATGTAAATAGTGTACGTACTGACTTCGTTTAAAAAAATAATCATGCTAGATTCTATGTTCTCTTCGAGAAACTCTAACTAAGGTATAAAAGTCATTGGATCTAAGGAGTAGAGCTAGTTTGGATTTTATTTCTGGACGAAATCTAAAATCAACTTTAAAAACGAATCTCAACGCTAAAATTTGCATACGATCTCATGGTTGATAAGAAAACCCCATTTACCAACGTCGACATAGAACTAAAATCCAAAGTATTTACTTCGTACCGACATAGAAAAAAAACCACCAGCACGAACTCTTGTCTTCTAAAATATGATGCCAGGAAAGATAAAAATAGCAGGAATAACAAACAAAAAACATACCGTAATTCCCCATGTATAATACGCCTTCATCCATAACACGCACATTGCGCTAAAAGTATAAGAAAAACTTTCTACTCGTGCATAATACGCACCCCTTGTTTGGTAATCAAGCCCTATAAATTGTACCTCTCCAATTTCATTTCGGCCACCGTTTAAAAAATGATTTTAAATATAGAATAATATTATTGTAATTTAGTTTTATGATAATTCTTATTTTATTTTACGGCGATTTTTTAAAGATTTTTGTAACTGTGCATAATACGCAGCCCTGATTTTGCTTATTAATTTTTTTTAGAAAAAATGTGTATTATACATGGGGAATTCCTGTTCCCAACGAATATTTCTGAGTGAATTAAAACTCATAAAATAAACATTAGTCAACAATAATTTCCCCAACTACATCATTGATAAACAAATAAAATTATTCTTTCAAAAATACATAAAACCAAAACATCAGTATGTTTTACTGTGACCAGATGCACAATAATTACAAAAAGGACTAATTCGACCATACAAAGACTGAAAAAGGTAAACCTCCAACCTTGTCGTCACTAATCAAAACAACCCATGTCAAATTAAGTCACGGAAAACAGGTAAACAAATTGGTCAAAATTAAAAAAAAACTTTTGAAAAAAAAATCTCAACGTTAAAATTTAGTCGAACTCATTTAATAAAAAATCCCATTCCTATTATAAAACAATTGTTTACCACTTACCCGTGGAAAAACCCATTAATACGAACTCTTCTAAACTATGATAACCAGTAGCTGGAAAGACAAAAATAGCAGTGATAAAACACTTCTAAACAGAGCCTACCAAAATTCCTCTTCTGAAGGAATATTCCTGAGCGAATTAAAACTCATAAAATAAACACTAGTCAAGACCAACTACATCATTGAAAGCAAATAAAATTATTCTTACAAAAAACTACAACAAAAAAAAACTAGTGAAGCGTTGCCCAGGGATGTAACAGTAAGAATAGATTAAGTATCGACCATCAAAAGACTGAAAAATAAAATTGACAAAGATTATTGTTTAAGGTTGACCCGCATGTCAATTATTTTTTTTTTTTTTTAAATTGAACAAACTCAAACAAAAACAAATCGTTATGAGTCTACCGATTTAAAATTTTATTATAAACAATTGTCTTGTAAATGGAATTTTCCCATTCTGAATGTAAAAATAAAGAAAAAAGTTCATTCACTACATGCCAAAAAAAAAGTGATGTTTTCTTGAAATCGTTTGAAAATGTGGAAATCCGATCCCCACATATAAACAAACACACACACACAAACAACCTGGGTTTTATAATGTTAACTCGAACCCCCTTTTCATTCTCGTGATGCCTCTTAATCGTGTTTTCAAATTGATTTCAAAAACAATTGGTTTTTCCAATTTTTGGTGCTGTTAGAACCACCGCAAGTCCCTGTGAAGTTTTGTTGAAATCGATTGAAAAAATGTAGGAAATCCGATCCAATATATAAATGTACAGACACACACACACAAACACACACACACAATCTGCGTTTTATAATAAGTAAGATACAACCCAACAAAATATCAATATATTTTACAGTAACCCGATGCACATTAATTATAAGCAGGATGAATTCGCTATACGAAGAATCGGTAAACGACCTATTTCTGCTGCAATTCCCAAAAACATGTAAAACTTATACTACATTACAGAAAATGAAAAACCGCAAATTTTGTGTCACTGATTAAAATAACCCCATCAAATCTAAACTAGCGATGACTAATACAATACTGTGTTTCTTGTCATAAATCTATTACCTATATCAGACATACTACTACCTCTTTGAGTAGACGCCTCACGTGTCACTTATCAGAGCAAAGTGCAATAATAAACATCTGTCAACCCACAATCTACAAGAAACCTAAAGAAAAATTCTGGACGAAATCATTAAAATTTTATGTAAATCAAATTACGATGTAAAATTCCATATAAATAACCGTGTAAAATTCTATGTAAATCAAACATCTCGCTATATATATATACATATATATGTGCATGTGTGTGTGTCTGCATGTGTGTGCATGGGTGTGTGCGTGTGTGTATGTGTGTGTGTGCTTCTAATATCTCCCTCTACCCCTACTATCAGCAACACCTTGTTTTACAATGGAAGAGGTGTGCTAAATGTTTTTTTTCTTTTTTTTTTCTTTTTTTAAATAGAAAAATGCTCACTCGAATTCCAGCCGTGCTCAACACGCGAAGGCTCAGAAAAAACGTTCCTACTAGAATTATAAACCACATATATATATATGGGAAGATTTTTCTACGAATAATTAGCACCAAGCTGTATATATATATATATATATATATATATATATATATATATATATATATATATATATATATTTACAATGAATTATTCATACAAAAAGTAGATTAGTAAATTTAATGATAGAAAATGGCGAAATCCTTTCGCAAACAAAATTTTAAAGGTGCATTAACCTACAAATCACTCGATGAATGTTATGATCCTTGTTTGTAAAATAATTATAAACTGTATAAGGTATTTTGCAAGTACTTTCAACTGTACATTCAGTCATACTCAAGCATGGAAATTGTTTTGTTTTTGGTAAAATTCTGGTTGCATCTGAAACAAAAAATTAAATGTGAATCGAAATATGTTTTTTTTTTAAATGTGTTATTGCTAACGGATATAAACTTTTTGAGCGGGCAGTCGCTACGCTTAGGTTGATTTTTTTTTTTAAATTTAAGAGGATACGTTTTACAAAAAAAAACGGACTCACTTAAATTTTCGAAAAAATTCAACGTTGCGACTGCCCGCTTAAAAAGTTTGTATCCGTTAGCAATAACACATTTAAAAAAAAACATATTTCGATTCACATTTAATTTTTCTTCTCGGATGTTACCTGAATTTTACCGAAAACAATATATATATATATATATATATATATATATATATATATATATATCCCACATGTACTGCTGGTATTAATAAAACAGTCCTTGATGAAATACAACAGAGCTATTAAGTACATATTAATAATTATACATATTATCCCTCGCCGATAGCAGGAGTCCCATGCACATCGCAATCTTCAGGTGCTGAGTATACACTGGCCGTTACGTAAACATTTTCGTTTGACGTGCCTTATTCTGTAAAACTTCATCGGACTTAAGTGATTTACACATGTGCATGAAAGAGAGAAGACGCTGAAATATTTAATTTAAATTGAATTTTTTAATTTATTTTTAAAAGACAAAACCCGTCATGCGAAAAGTTGATCTATTTTGCCATAGGTTTTCCCGAAATTGTTCTTGATATATAAAAATGTATATATCATTCCTCCAATATATATATATATATATATATATATATACAAAAACTACATCCGAAAATATCTTGGTTATATACATATCCTTGTGCGCATGCTCGTGGGTGGGTGCATATCAACCAATAAATGATCATGACAACTTCCATATTCGCCAACAAAAATTGGCAAGATTTTTTTTTTTTTTATAAAACTCTTATAAATAGGGTCAAACATGCAGTTTCCATAACAACTGTGCGAGGTAATTCGCTGGTTGGTTGTCCAGAAAGGTGGGTGGATTATCACACATCGTGAGTAAGAGAGGTGGGTGGTTCTGCATTCTGTTTATACAACACAGGCCTGTAGTTTCTTGATGGCGAGATCAACAAAACGTGATGTCCAATAGAATTCAACTGCATAAAGGACAATAGATTCGAATGTGTACACTGAAGGTCATGTTGGTCAATTCTTTTTTTCCGACTAAGCAAATAACTGCTTCTTTTTTTCGTGACCAGGCAGATAAAGAAAAGAGGACACCAGTTTTGAGCTGAAGCTTTTCCCCTTTGGTAAAGCAATCAGAAACAGTGTTTGTTTGTCAAATGCGTTTCAGTGATCTATACATACCTATATATATATATATATATATATATATATATATATATATATATATATATATATATATATATACAAATGCTGAAAAGGATAAAGAAATATGGGAAGAGGGCGGATAGATTGGTGAGCAACTTATGGTGTCGCAAAGTGGAAAATAGAATGAAACCTCCTTGCTGGCTAAATTATATATTTATTTCGCTTCATCGAAACTAAGCGCTTTTAAAAACTAGGATTTGAAATGTAGATTTTAAAAGGCAGATCTTCTTCCTTGACAGTAAATATAACACGGCCTCCCTTTTACTATTACAAATGACATTTTTTTGTCATTTTAGATCAGAGATATTTTTTTAAATTTTGGTTTGGTTGTTTTTGTTTGGTGGCATATCAACACCTCTATGGGTTATTTAGTCCCGAAATCTAAATATTTTTTACGCATTTTTAATTTTGGCTGGTAATAATAATGGTTTAGTGATACAACTTTTACTAATTAACCCATAGATGGGGGAGAAGAGGTGGATTCATACCTTTCCTAAAAGTATTTGTGTATAAATGAATATAATGCACCTGACTGGAATAGAACTCGGCTCTCCGATTAACAATTCCAAGCCATTATCCATTATACCACCCACACATCCAAGATTACATCACCTGGTATTCCCATTACCTCATCTAGGTACTGACCAGGCTTGATGTTGCTTAATCGTTCCAGAACCACGATTTCAAGAATTTTGTTTACCTACAATTTATATATAAAAAGAATAAACGTCTGTAGTAGAACCCAAGTTTTTCTTGCTTTTTCTTTGTTTACATGTGAACACGGACCTCACCTATCAGGCACCAAACACTCAACCTTTAAATTCCATAACGCCTTCTTCTAGCCATGTCATATGACGGAATAAAAAATATTGATTTTTTATCATTTTAGATCAGGGATCGATTTGAGACAGTATTTATATTATGAACAGGACCCCCACTTTTAAAATGATAAAAAAATATCAATATATTGTGGATAGAAGATAGAATGCTAATCTACAAAAATTGTTCAGAAAGAAGTTCTTTTTTTCACAAGAGAGTTACTTCATTTGAATAAGGTGACAATAAGAAAATTTTAAAGTCAGCATTTTTAAAGATTGCATTATTTTTAATTATTTTTCACCCAATATAAGGCTCAAGAGTAACTCAGAGCAGAGAGTTATTAAACAAAGTTGTTTTAGTGCCGTATAGCGAGGGAAAAAGTAGTGAATATTATAAGGATATAGGAAAAATAATGACTGACCGTCAGCTTGAAGAGGTTAAATTTGTAGTGATCGGGGATTCATATTGTGACGATATGGAGGAAAAATAACACTAGTGAACAAAAAAAAATATTTGAAATGGTGTCGAGACACCAAACATTTTTTTTAGCTAATTTGAAGGCGCTGAATCTGAAAATGACATTTTGTCTTGGTTAGCTTTTTTTTTTCTTTTTGCTGTACAGAAATGCCTCATTTTTGGAAAAGAAGCATTTTTTTATTTGTTTTCTGTATATATGATATTGACCGATGGCAATATTTCTCAAAACAAAATCGTAGAAACCTCTCCATTCGTATTTAAACCAACAAATATTGGTCTGCTTATTCAGAAATAGTATTTTTGCAATAACAATCAGACCCAGAGTCTTTAAAAATAACACGATTGGATATACCAAGACCAATAAGTATTTTCATCAAATCATTTAATAAGCTAACAGCAGAAATAAAACCTTCGTGAACATAAGAACTATGGTAAATATTTTCTCTTTCTTGATTGTCTGTCATGTTCAATGTTATTTAAGTCCCTTTTGATATTCCATCAGTATCATGTACAATGAAATAGGTGCATTCAATTGAGATGTCTTTAGTTGGAGTTTCTTTCCAACTGTGAAAACAAAATGCTCTCAATATGCTTGGTTTCCTTCCGTAGTGAAGGGATAAAAGTGATGGGATAAATTTATGAATATCAAACAGAAGATTTTACGGTTTCATTTTTTTGATGTCACCTTAATTATCAGGTTTACTAAAATGTATTACTGATAAAGTTTATCAGTTAATTTGGATTTTATCGATAAATTGGGAAAATTCGGTACTTCTATTTTTAGATTTTTGACTCAAAAAACACTTTTTTTCTTATAAAAATAGTTTATTTCAGGTTGGCTGACATAAATTGCTCGACCTACCTGAAAATTGATGAGGTTCTACGACCTTTATTAACTAAATTTTTCGATTAGCCAAGATTATAAATTGATCTTTTTTTCCAAAAATAAGCAATTTCAGTACAGCAAGAACGGTAGCTAACCATGAAAAACTAAGGTCACTTTCGGAATCTGCACCATCAAATTAGCTAAAAAACGTGTTTTGTTTCTTAGCACCAAAAATTGTGTTGACCAGTGTTATAGGTTTATTTCTATTCTCCGAGATCAAGCGCATTTAAAATCTAGGACTTGGAATCTAGATTTTAAAAGATAGATATTCTTCCTTGACAATAATATAACATGGCCTCCCTCTTAGAATTCTACCATTTGGCCTTTGTGACTCACGAAGCTAAGATTTAGTATGTAACAAAAGCAATAAGTTTGTCTAGTATTTAAGGTAGATACTCAATTTCTGTGCGGGCTAAAGGTCAATGTTTTCTGTCATTATTACGAATATAGAGTTTTAAGATTGGCAGGCGGTTCCTACTTGGAAGATTAACACAACGGAATCTGCCAAATAATACTGGCCTTGTGTCAGTGTGACTAAAGTAAATCTATCTTTGTTTCTATATTATTTTTCGTGGGCTGTCTCTTCTTTCTTTCTTTCTTTCTTTTCTTTTCTCTCTCTTTCTTCCTTTCACTCTTTCTTTTTCTCTCTTCTTTTCTTTCGCTTTTTCTCTATTTCTTTTCTTTCTTTCAGTTTCTTTATCTTTTCTCTCTCTCACTATTTCCCTTTGCTTTCTGTCGCTTCCTTTCTCTCTTCGATCTTTGAACCCCTTCTTTCTAATTATTCCTCTCTTTCTCGATTTCTTTCTCTCTTAGTCTTTTTCTTTCTTTCCTTCCCATCTTTTTCTTTCTCTCTCTCTCTCTCACTTTCATTCTTTTTTCTCTCTTTCTTTTCCTGTTTTCCTTTTCTGTCTCTCTCTCTCTCTCTCTCTCTCTCTCTCTCTCTCTCTAAACCTCTCGCTCCTTTAGAATGGTGGTAACTTAATCTCACAGTCCAGTCTTTTGCATAATTAATTCAATCCTTACTAGATATTTCCTTATGAAGACATCATGACCAGGTCTGTCTATCTATCTATCTATCTATCTATCTATCTATCTCAGTCTTTTCATATTTACCTCAGTCTGTTCATATCTATCTATCTATCTATCTATCTATCTATCTATCTATCTATCTCAGTCTGTTCTATTTCTTCTTCATATCTATCTATCTATCTATCTCAATCTATTCATATCTATCTATCTATCTATCTATCTATCTATCTATCTATCTATCTATCTATCTCAGTCTGTTCATATTTACCTCAGTCTGTTCATATCTATCTATCTATCTATCTATCTATCTATCTATCTATCTATCTATCTCTGTCCTTATCTATCTCAATCTATTCATATCTATCTATCTATCTATCTATCTATCTATCTATCTCATCTATTCATATTTACCTCAGTCTATTCATATCTATCTATCTATCTATCTATCTATCTATCTATCTCTGTCAATCTATCTCAATCTATTCATATCTATCTATCTATCTATCTATCTATCTATCTATCTCACTCTCACTTTCCCTTTTGGTGACACCTCAGACACTTTGCAGTAAACCCAGCCTCCTCCCGAGGGAGGATATTGCCTCGGGGAAAGCTGCCTGGGGCTTGGGCTACCATTCAAAGAATACAAACCCCAGCCAAGGTTAGGATTTGTAGTATTTACCAGGGCGCCGACATCCTAACCGGATGTAACACGGGTTTAGAGTGACTTTAACGGCCATAGCGCGCAAAAATTCCCAAACCTCCTCGGCACTTTCCCTTATGAAGGACAGCTTTTCAGGCACTGAGCAGTAAACCCTGCCCCTTCCCGAGGTAGAGGTACTGCCTCAGGGAAGGGTAGCTTGGGCTTGTGCCTGGGTTAATATTCAAACCCCAGCCAAATGTTAGGATTTGTTTAGCCTCCATCTGTATCGACTGTTATTAATAAGGTAAGGCTTTGCATACGAATGCAGCAAAAATGATCTTTATTTATATTGATTTTGTCATCAATTCTGGAGGAATCTATATTTTTAATGCCTACAATACTAGTAAGAGACATTACTCCAACTCCCACCCGTTACCTTCGAAGTCATGTTTGTTAACTAGTAACAAAACATTGCAATATAAGTTCTGGTAAAAAAATTCAATAATAATAACAAAAGTTGCAATATGAGCTCTGGTAAAAATGTTTGCTGAGACATTAGGTTTATAAATCTCAAAAATTCATGTACATATGTCATCAAGGACACATAGCCCAGTGGATAGAGACGTTGGTTAGATCTCGTTACTAGACATGAACAACCTAACCTCTACGAAAGTTATCAGGTCAAACCAATATAGCTCTACATTTATCAGTAACAATTACTATTGTGAAATCAATTCTAACTATTCGTCCCACTCTCAGCATATTTTTCTTTGATATTTAATTAAAAGATTAAAGATTAGTTATTTTCTTGCCTTTAGCCAATTCTCTTAATTTTCCGGATTTTATCTCTCTGCTTATCTTGCCAATCAATCGACTTTTCTTGTTCAAAAGCATTTAAATTTTTTTAAAATATTTTTTATAAAAATTTAAAGCCAGTTTTTCTTCGTTTTCTTAACAGTGTTTTCAATTTAAATTTTTATTTTTATTTTTTTATTTCTTTGATCCCTCTTCCAATTTTCAATGTTAGGTTTCCATTACTTAGTAACTTTACAAAATCACGTTTCATTTGGCATCTTTATATATTTGAAAATAAAAAATAAATATTAATAACTATAAATATTATTTTATGATATAACAATAATATTTGACACTATTAACTAATAGGGGATATTTTTAATAAAAGCAGATATATCTAAAATTCATGATATTTTTATGATATATAAGGAATGACCTATTTTATTATGAAAACAATAATTTACATGATAATTTTTTTTGAGTGTGGTGTATTTCAAGCCGAAACACGTTTTCTGGTATTGAACATATATATATGAATATACATTATTTTTTTTGCGAATTAATATTTTTTTTGACTTTTTTTGAGATAACAATAGTTTTCTCAAGCTCTACTATTTAACCCATAACTGTAGGAGAAGTGTATTTGCGCGTTAGTAAATGTAATGAACTCGACTGGAATTCGAACTCGGCTTTCTGATTTCCCATTCCGAGCCATTACACCAATGGCACCCCCCGCCCCACATTCGATAAAAAATATATTATACAAATAATATGTGGGTTGGTACGAAAATATATTCTAGTTTTAAAAACAGACATTTTAAAAGAGTATATATTCACATAATATAGACAAAGAAGTTTTTAAAAAGTGGGAGGAAGAAAGTCAATCAGTTAAGTGCCATCACGTGATACACGCTTTAGTGATCATATCGCTTTCGAGTCATGACCGACTAGGCAGATGATTTTCCCTAAGTAGGCTGCCGTTTCTTTCTGCAGTAGACTGGTTACCAAACAAGGCGATATGGCTCAATCTGCCCTACTATTTAACCCATAGCTGGGGGAAGGAATTGAATTCATACTTTTTCTAAGGGTATTTGCGCGTAAGTGAATGTAACGAATCAGACTGGAATTAGAACTCGGCGCACCGATTTCTTATAACGAGTCGATATGCATTATACATCACACAGCACAGGGAGAGCGTATAAAATACGCCCATGGACAAAATTATGGGGAAGGTGTAGAAAAGTTAGAGATATGGTTGAAACTCGTACATATGTTAGCTGAATGCACTATAATAAGCATTCTTAAAATGATGTTTCACTGGCATTTATGGATAACAATATTGATTTTTATGTTCATTTTTACTTATTTAATATAAGTGGCAAAGTCATTTGTTTAAAATTTAATCTGTAGCGCTAAAATTTAATCTGTAGCGCTAAATCTTTTCTAATTTTTTTTTTAGTATCAAACTTAGTATCAATTTGTAAGTGCTTCTCCTTTGTTGAAAATGTCTCCGAAGAAAAACACACCTGGAAAAAAAAGGGCTGAAATCATTGTATTGTTCAAAGAAGGGTTATCCCAAGTCAAAATTGCAAGAAAAGTGGCATGCTCAAGAAATGGGATACAAACAACCATTGAAAGATATAACGAAGCCAATTCTTTCAAAAATCAAATCACATTTGAAAATCCAACTTCAGCAGATCCATCAAGGTACGATTGTTCCTAGCTACAGTAGAGTCTATACTGCTCTATGGTTTATGAATCGTCATCAAAACAAAAAAAATCCTCTCTCAACTGAACCTACACACGAATACTGAAAATGGCTCTGAATGCATCTTAGAGGGAGCATATCACCAATGCAGATTGGTATGGCCTTTTCCACAGGGTCACAACAGAAACTTGCTGGACAATGGATTCGCTATCCGAATAAGGAAGCATCAGCACTTGTACTGTAGTAACCTTAGGATGGGACACAACACCGAAGAAGACAGGTCCACTCTTTTTATTGATTTCCTGTACAATGGCACTGGACTGCAGTCTGTTGATGAACTCACACCTGCAATGCAAACTCGACAATATTGGAGAAAAACTGTCTACTCGGTTTGAACTTGAGTCAAACCTAACTACTTATTTGTTTTTTTGTTTTGTTTTGGTTTTCTTTTAGTTGTTCTTTCTTTTCCTTGCGTTTTTCGACTCACCCTTTTTTTTTTTTTTTTTGCTTATCGTCGCTCTGCTTTCACCGATCTAAATAAATAAACAGCAAATTCTGTCTGTTCATTCGTGTGTTTGAAACCTCTCTAACTCGAACCACACTTGCTCTACACAGACGTATTATAGCTTTTTGGAATCAGGATGATCCCGGAATTCAAAATCTGGTGCTTGAACATCAAGCATTGGGATTTGTGTTCGGATGAGGAGGGAAGAGTTAAAAATTCAAATTTTAAAATAACTGATAAAAATTAGTGATTTTAAAAGTTTTGATTTATATTGAGTTTAAAGTAACACAAAAACTTTGTGAATTTAAAAATGTCTGTTTTGAATTCAGTTTACAATATCTCCAAAATTTTGTATCTCCAATTTATAATTCGGGTACTTGGCTCTTCCTTTTTCTGAAAACCATACACCCTTGTACAAATTAATTGAAACAACCGCATTAATTTCTTTTCTTTCACAATATAGTCAGTTTTAGGCCCACTTGAGTAACAGGGTGTAATCGATTTCTATTTCTTTTCCACAGATTAGTTGATTTGCAGTGGCGTGCAGGTATATGAATCTATTTTCGGCGTATGTGATAAAATTTGTTTGGCCTTGAAAAATATTGCGTCATCCATGATTGCATCAGATTTTTATCACGCTAAGACACTATTGTCCCGACTGTCGATTAGTTGTCCTACGGCCATTGTCTGCAATGGACATTGCTCCAAGGCAGCGTACGAAAATTGTAACTCTGCACGCACACACTAGCAAGCCTTACCAGTGAGCAAATCAAATATTATAGATTGGCCGGAAACTCTACAAAATTAAAACCAATCGAGAATCTGCAACGGCTTCATGGAATGGACACACAAAATACTAACATATGTACTGGTTCATGTTTTACTGAAAAAATATGAAAAAAGTAAATAATAATAACGGAATTATTCGTTTTGTTTCAATTAATTTGCATAAGGCTGTATATTCTATGATTGACGTTTAGTCCTTTCTTCTCGCCCTCCTTTCCTACCTTCTGTAGGAGTTTCTGTAGTTTTCTCTCTGTGTCTGCTATCACCACTTTAAAAAAATATCTGTTTTTAAATCCATAGTATATTTTATAAAGTTTTTTTTTTTTTTAAATACAATAATATCACGTTGACTGGATCTTTCAGTAATTTTCGAATTCGAATTGCAGAAAAGTATTTTCAAAAATCACGACATATCGATATGTCACGCATGGCGCCAAATTCGTTCAGAAAAATATACACACAGGGTGGCAATAAAATCACTATACAGTTACTTAAAATAAGAATTAAGACTAAGCAATTAATCAACATTCCAGAAATTTATTATTAAAATGGTTCTGATTAATTCTGGTTAATAACAATAAAATGCAATAGTAAACAATATTAACAAGCCAAAAGTTTCTTGGTAAAGTCGACTTATGCACGAGTGTGTAAGGCATTTTTTATTGTTGTATTTCTTTTCTTACAGATAACCTCGCTTCAGGCGTTAGCACAAAGGAAAATATTGCCTGTTATGGAAACTACCATAACTTTGTGGAACTTGAATGTGCAGATGCACAGGTGATTATCAACGTGACTCGGGTGTTACTTGGTGCCAAACCGGCCGTGAAAAATTGTCCAATGACGACTAACACAGACAACTATAGGGAAGAGTGTTGTCGACAAGAAAGCGGAGATTGCATGATCGCCACAAGCAGCCAGGTAGCTAGTCGGTGCCTTGGTCTTAATTCTTGTAAAATCCAAACCATCTGGACGTTGCTGAACGATGTTTGCCAGCCAAATACCTACCCCCGATTCACCAACTTTATGAACGTGCGATATCAGTGTGGAAAACGCAAAGATAAACGTAAGCTTTATTTATTTGTTTGTTTATTTTGTTTTACGGCATATCAACCTCAATAGGTTATTTAATGCCGACAAGATTTTTATTGCTGATAATATTTAGTAATATTTTTTTCAAAAATATATTCTTGGCAATATTTTTTTTCAAAAATGTATTGCTGGTAATATTCTTTTTTAAATTTATTGCTGGTAATATTTTTTTTCAAAAATATATTGTTGGTAGAAATTTTTCAAAAATGTTTTGCTTCTAAATTTTTTTTTTTTTTCAAAAATATGCAAGTGGTAATATTTTTTTTTTCAAAAATGTATTGCTGGCAATTTTTTTTTTTTTTCAAAAATGTATTGCTGGTAACATTTTTTTTCAAAAATATGTTACTGGTAATTTTTTTTAAATGTATTGCTGATAAAAAAATTTTCCAAAACTGCATTGCGGATATTAATACCTATTTTTATGCTTTCATAGAGTTTTGACACCAGTTTGGGGGGGGGGAACTATTTGCCCATAGTTGGGTCCCTAACAGGTGCTACCACCCAGGGTTAGGGTGAACCTGGGAACACCAACAATTAAGAGGTGGTTCCACGCTTCTCAAAACCTCCTGATCAGAGGCCTTGCTGCCGGATGTAGTTTATCGTCTTACCCAGGACGGAGTTTTATTTGTATTCGTTTAACATTACACACTGCCAAACAAGTCACTTGTGAGCAATTCTCTTATCTATTTCTTTATCTTTAATTTATTGTTATCGCAATTTGTCCCGTCGATCTACGGCAGTGAGTAGACTGCGATGATCGGAATTAAATGAGAGGCTCTGGATAAGATTCGAGCTAAAGTAAAAACAAAAATGGGAGATGTCATGGAATTGAGGTATTTAACTTACAAATTTCATTATGATTTTTTCGCAAAACGTTTGGGTAATCTTCGTTCAGACGGCCAGAGCAGCAGATTTATTCGACCAGAAGAAAAAAGATCTGGATGAACCATCTATTCTCACCGTCCAAGCTACAATAGCCTACCCATTGATAAAATTGAACTTTTTAAGGCCATACTTACATTCTATGAATTTGTTTTACGTTTATACGTTCTTTTTATAGATGCAAATATTTAAGTAAAGGCTCTGTTTATAATAAACAGTATTAACAACATTTACCGGCCTGAATGTCCGAGAAATTGTCATAGAAAATATGCGTCCTCCGAAACTGTATCCTATACGGAACCGTCATATAACCTGACGTGCTTTTACCGATTGAGCCACAGAGGAGCGCTTCGGTTAGCAAGGTCGATTTTAAAGTTTTTAAACTACAATTCTCCATGATATTCTCTCATACATATCTGCTCGATGCGTATCCAAATGTAAACAAATGACGTCACACATTATGAAATGGACAAAGTCCGACAATTATTTTAAGATATTTAATACTGTCGGAAAAAATAAACATGTGTCCAGTTGATAATGAATCAAAAAGACAGACACCTGCCCGGTTCCACTGAATCAAAAAGATAGACATGGGTAGTAATGGTTAGGTTCGTTGATTTTACAACATCCCAACACCTGTTGGATTATTTAATGTCGAGTTTTGTATGGGGGACTCTATGAGGACTAAATATCGTTACTTATTACTAATAATCTGTAAGACTATTAACCTTTACACCACGTGGATGCATCCCAACCCAGTGGGTAATAAATTTGTTCTTCACTGAATAATTTCGTTAATCTAAACCAGTGTTGGGAATGCCACGGATAATTTACAATAGACTCTCTCTCTCTCTCTCTCTCTCTCTCTATATATATATATATATATATATATATATATATATATATATATATATATATATACTCGACTCTCCCGTCGAATTCGACGTATGAGGGTCAAGTAGATCAGTTCCTAGGAAACTGACAGCCCGACGCCAGCACGTGAGATTTGATTATAATGGTGAAGGTTTTGTGCAGAACCATCCACACTTTTTGAAGGGCCGAATACAGGGACCTGGTGCACTACGTGCCACAAGGTCCCCAAACGACCCTTCGCAGGTTTTGAATTCAGAGTTGTCCTTCTTCTAGACCAGTTGCCATCCAAGGCTATAGAACCTAGTCTGTCCTGCTATTTACCCATAGCTGGAGAGAGAAGAAGAGGATTTATACCTTTCCCAAGAGTGTTAGCACGTAAGTGAATGTAATGGATTCGACTGGAATTCGAACTCGGCTCTCCAATTCCTCAATCCAAGTCTCTATTCATTACTTCACTGTGCCTCGTCTATATATAGTTAAATGTTAAGTCGGGCTTCAACCAATCGGTATTTTCTGAATTGCTAGTAGATTTCAGCATGAGTGTATCAAGGGCGAGATAAAAAGAAGTAGTCCATCCCTTTTCAGAGCGTTGACCGCAAGCAAAATTTCACATAACGCGTGGTTGGTTGTGGTCTTTTACAAATGGTCGTAAAAGCTTCTCCGCCCTGACCGCTGACTTCTCGGAATACATACATAATGATATCGTGCTATCATCAACCTCACATCGTGGGTTGGGGTCGTTGTCCATGAAGTAGAACGTGGAGCCTAACGTGAGATGAGAGATTAGCAAATAGATGAGGACCAATAGTATTGTCCATCCTACAAAGTGAATGCAGCAGCCAGCATTTATACAATTGAGTGAAGTTTGTATAAGATTGCTTGAAAATTGAGGGAGGTTTTGATTTAAAATGTGTTGAAATCGATTTTTCGTTTTTCACGGTTTTTCGCTAAACGCAGTGGCGTAAGAATAAAAATCAAGTATCGTTGAGCTCGTCATGATGTAAGTAACCTACATAGCGAGTTTGAACGAAACCGGATGAGAAAAGATGAATTTATCGATTTTTGATCGGCTTTATCGATTATTGATTTTTTTTTTAAATATCGATT
Source organism: Acanthosepion pharaonis (assembly GCA_903632075.3). Classification (NCBI taxonomy): domain Eukaryota; kingdom Metazoa; phylum Mollusca; class Cephalopoda; order Sepiida; family Sepiidae; genus Acanthosepion; species Acanthosepion pharaonis. The sequence goes on along the minus strand of CAHIKZ030005099.1, from coordinate 3,016,499 downwards.
TTTTGCGCTAAGGATTTATCTCTTACATTGTACAATGTATGTGTGAAGTTTGGTCAAAATCGTTTGGATGGATCTCGAGTGAAAAAGTATCACACAGACAGACATCCTCTGTTTTATATAGAGAGATAATAATAATAATAATAATAATAATAAGCAGAGCCTGTGTAAATTACACGGATTTGCTCATATTTATTAATGCTGGTCTCTTTATCTTCCAATCCATGGCCATTGCCTGATTGTTATAAGAAAAGTGACATAGTCTCTATTAAAAATACTGAAATAATTTCAACAGTTCAAGACCCTATTTAACCCCTCACTACAAACTGACTTTATTTAAGATGACCCCCTCCAATCCCTCTCTGTATCACACATTATTCTCTCTTTTTCTCGCTCTCTCTCTCTCTCTCTTTCTCTCTCACTCTCTCTCCCCCTCACTACCCCCTCTTTCTCACTTTCTCTCTCACTGTCAATCACTCTTTTTCTCTCAATCACTCTCTTTCTCTCACTTACTCACTCTCTCACTCACACTCTCACTGCCTCTCTCTTTTTCTCACTCTCGCGCTCAACTCAGTTTTCGTTCTCTTAGTATGTAACAAAATCGCCAGTATAAGATTTACAAAAAAAACTAGACAGATTTTAATTTCAAAAGGTCACTTGCAGTTCAGGGGCAAATTTGTCCTCAACAGATCTTTAAATTACGGAACGTGATTTAACCTCTCACTGCAATCAACTGCCTTAATCTAAGATGATCCCCTCCAACCCCTCTCTGTGTCGCACTCTCTTTTTCATTCTCTAAGTCTCTCTCTCTCTCTTTTACTCTCTACGTCCCTCTCTCTTTCTCCCTCTCTCTCTTTCTCTCTCTCTCTCTTTCTCTCTCATCTCGGTACCTCACCAAGCGTGACACACACCATACAAAGGTACAAACAAGTATAGTAATATATACACTGCGTTATCTCGATAATAATTTGGCACGCAGTGTAGATGTTATCATTATTATTGTTAGTAGTAGTATTTCTTCTGTTAGGGATCTAACGTAGGGTCCACACGCTAACAGACACTATTGGACCCTATTTTCTGCCTGTGCCTTTGGCTTGATAGTGTGACGGTTACACACCTGGCCCAGTGTCGGATCCTTTGGTTACGGCGCCAACGGTGACGTCGCTCCTCCTGGTCGTTCCTCCTGGGTCCAAGCGTGCCGCTCCAACCCTTTGGTCAGATGATCACCAGCCTCGCCTTTCCCGACTCGCTTCCAACACCTGGTCACTAAAGCAACTATACCGATCTCCGGTCTGTCTACCCACGCTGTGTTTAGATCTTAGACAGACGGGACCAGCAGGGATCGGGGCCGATACAAGTTGAGTCCGACGGGGGTGGCAAAACACAAATAAAATAAAAACTCACGACACCAAACAAAATTGCTGATAAAAAGGGTAACAACCTTTTATATCTTAAAGTCCGTTACATAAAAACAAAATTGTTCTCAATTTCCCGACCCGCTCTGTGGACTATGGCACCAAGCTTCTATCACACAATAGAAAAATGTCGAATTACCTACTTTCTAGGATCATGCATGTATGTCGGAGTGTGGTTCAGTTCGACACTGGGGCTAATTTCTATCGATCATTCGCAGTTGATTCTTCTCTCCGACTTGAGTTGTATTTCTTCTTCTTCGTTTGTTTAGACTGGTAGATTTCTTGTTTCAACCCAGTGGAAGATTTCTTGCTTCGATTCAGTGGAAGATTTCTTGCTTCAATTCGGTGGAAGGATTTCTTGTTTCGAGGATTCTTCTGTCGTCCGAGGGTGAACTGCAACTCACGCCCAACCTAACTCCAACTTCAACTCAACTTCAGCTCCAACTTCAGCTCCAACTTCAGCTCCAACTGATTTCTGCCGACTGGGGTCCTGCTTATATTGACGCCGCAACAAACCGGGGTGGGTCGGTCGGCGTCAGGGGTTTCTCGATAATTTCAAAAGCCGTATTAATTTTGACTTTCCATTATCGTTATTGTTTTCACCCCTACTTTCTCACAGTGCTCTTGGGGGGGCGGCGCATATCTATTTCTCTTAGTCTCTCTCATGTCAGGTGATCGCTCTCAACCAATCGTTCCCGATCGAACCTTTCTTTCTCTTCTTTTCCGCAGCCCACGTGACCGCCTCGTCCAACAGTTATTGATCGAGGTTTTCTTTCCTTCTTCTTCCGCGGTCACGTGATTGTATTCGACCAATTGTTATTGACCGAACACCCTCTCCCTTTTGTTGGCGGGTGTCGTGAGTTTTTATTTTATTTGTGTTTTGCCACCCCCGTCGGACTCAACTTGTATCGGCCCCGATCCCTGCTGGTCCCGTCTGTCTAAGATCTAAACACAGCGTGGGTAGACAGACCGGAGATCGGTATAGTTGCTTTAGTGACCAGGTGTTGGAAGCGAGTCGGGAAAGGCGAGGCTGGTGATCATCTGACCAAAGGGTTGGAGCGGCACGCTTGGACCCAGGAGGAACGACCAGGAGGAGCGACGTCACCGTTGGCGCCGTAACCAAAGGATCCGACACTGGGCCAGGTGTGTAACCGTCACAAGTGGTGCCGTGACCAACGGATCAACCCTGAGACAACCACGTCACATATGGTGCCGTGGTGACCGAGGGATTTCAACCCTGAGAAGACCACGATCGACCGCCGTTGCTGAAAGTTCAAGCAGAAATCAGAACGACCCGGGACCAAAGGAAAAAGAAGGAACAGAATCGTCTGTAAGGTAAGACACCTTGTTTATTTCCCTACCTCGATTGTTGCTCTCTGTAGACATGTCAGATTATGAGTCGGATAGAGCAGTGGGGGTGAAGAAGAAGTAGGGCGGGGGTTGTCAGTAGATTTAAGGGGGCTGTTGGGTGGACCGAGGGTCCCAGTGTTTGATGGTAGTGGGAAGGAGTTCAGGAACTGGCTGACAATCCTCGAGAAGAGCCGAACCATCTACGAGCTCTCGGACCAGGAAACCCTGTACCTGGCATACGATGCCACAAAGGGAAAAGCGTCGAGTTCGTAAGGGGACTCTTGGAAAATCATCCCCGCTTGGCCTGGGAAGAAGTAAAAAACTGCTGACCAAAGAGTTCGCCGACGAGGGTACGACCATAGAGGCCATGAGGGCCCTTTTAAAACTAACACAGCTTCGGGAGGAGACCCCGGGAGAATTAGGGGCCCGAGCGGGAAGGCTATCGTCATTAGCATTCCCCGAGGTGGTCAGGGACAACGCAGTCATGCAGGCCCAACTGGCGGACCTGTATGTGGAAGCTCTGAGTGATGAGCGTGTTCGGCACGACGTCCTGAAAGAGGGACCGCTCAGACTGTCGGCAGCGATAGAGCTGGCCAGAGAGAGAGCCAGGGGTATGGGATAAGGTGAAGAGGTGTGGGAAGAAGCAGATACCAAGTCAAGAGGCTGAAAGAAGGGGGGTAGGCGGAAGAGCCCCGTGGGAATCAGAGGGTTAAGGAAGAGGTGGATCGGGCAGAATTATGGGAGGAGGACCCCAATAGAAGGGCATGGTCGACCAGGCATGGCTTTTTATAAGCCCACGCCGGGTCGATACGGGCTGGTCTGCTGGACCTGTGGGGTACGAGGACCACAGGGCAGCGGAATGTCCGACGAAGTGGGGGTTGCCCCCAGACTTCAATCAGGACAGATGCACCAGGTGTGGTAAGAAAGGACACCTGGCCAAGTGGTGCGGGCTGAAGAAGGGTGCCCCGCCGATATTAACAAAGAAGGCTGAACCCAAGAGACCGGCCCAGGGAAAAGCCAGCGGGCCACCCCAGAATTAAGAGGGAGGGTGGCCCAGTTAAAAAGAAGAGAAATAAAAGCTTGGACCAGTGAACGGGTGAACAGCTTGAATAGAGGACGGGTTCCCCTGAGGATAGACACAAGGCCAACCCAGAGAAAAAGGGAAAGAGCAAAATGTTGGACATGTGGTCGGGCGGGCCACTTTGCGGCAAGCTGTCCAGCAAGAAGGTGCTGGTTTTGCAGGAGGCCAGGACACCTGAAAAGAAACTGTATTCTTAGAAACGGCCATGGGAGACCGGGAGAGGTCCGGCCGGGGTCGCCCAGGTGCAGGGGGCGCAGAACTCCACCTCATGAGAAAAATGAAGGTGATATATTACTACCGGCGCCTATGGCTGGGTTAACCCAAAGGTGGGGACCCAGGAAGAAGAAAGCTCAGGTGTTCTCTTCGCTAACGCAAGAGAGAGAACTATCCTGTAGAGCAGAGATAGGTGGTAGAGAGATGAGGGCTTTGGTGGACACAGGAGCATCTGTGTCATTGATGAGAGAGGAAACATACAGGCGGGTGAAATGGAAGAGAAGGTTACGGGAAGCGGACATAGAGATCACGCAGGCAGATGGAGCCCCCCTGGAGATAAAAGGGATGGTGAGGCTCCCAGAGGATTGGGAGGGTGAAAAGCACCCAAAATTTTACGTAACCCCCCGACCTGTGTACAGAGGCAATCTTGGGAGAAGATTGGCTCCGGAGCCAGAAGGCCCAGATAGAGTTTAATCCTACTGTGTTGGTGGTGAACGGCGAGAGAACGCCATTGGGATGCCCACCAGAGGAAGAGATAACCATAGTGGTGGAGGAAGATGTAAAGTTACCTCCTAGGACCGCAGTGTCGGGAAAGGGTAGGCTAATGTCAGAAAAAAAAAAAGTACGGAGAGGACCTCTGCAGTTGGTCACTGTAGAAGGAAAGGGCCTAGAAGATAACGAGGTAACCCTATGCGAAACGGTAGTGGAGGCAGCCGAGTTGGTGCCCATTATGATGGTGAACCAGGCCCAAAAGACTATCAAGGTTAGGAGAGGGGAGAAGATAGGGAGAGCGCTTCCCCTACGAACTCTGAATCGGGTGAGATTCGAGGAGGAACGAAGGAAGCTAGTAGAGCAAACAAAAGGAATCTTAGATGAGGATATATTAGCACCGGATGAATTTAGAACCAGAGTGGGGGGTCTGTTAAGGAACAATCGAGATGTGGTGGCCCAGTCAGACAAGGAGCTAGGTCAGACCCACACAGTCGAAATGAAAATCGACACCGGAGACCACCCCCCTGTGAAATTAAAACCCTACCGAACACCTATACATAAAAGACCCCTTGTAGAAGAGGCAGTAGAGGAAATGTTGGAAGCTGGGATGATCGAAAGATCGATCTCTCCTGGAGCTTCCCAATAGTAATAGTAGGTAAGAAAGATGGCGGCCACCGTTTCTGTGTAGATTTTAGAAAGCTGAATTCTATATCGAAGCCGTTGGCGGTGCCATTGCCATTGATAGACGACATTTTGGCATTATTAGGGAAGGCAAAGTACTTCTCTACGTTGGACTTGAGGTCCGGGTATTGGCAGGTAGCCCTGGATGAGGCTGACAAGGAGAAGGCCGCATTCGCGTGTCACCTGGGACTGTTTCAGTTCAGAGTGATGCCATTCGGTTTAGCTAATGCCCCGGGAGTCTTCCAACAGCTAATGTCAATAGTGTTAGGAGGATACGAGAGCTTTGCCATGGCGTATTTGGACGATATCTTGATATTTTCGGAGACAGTGGAACAACACTTTTTCATTTAGGACAGGTGTTGGGAAGGTTGAGGAAACACGGATTAAAATTGAAATTGTCAAAGTGTCAGTTTCTGAGGGAAGAAACTAGGTATTTAGGCTTCGTCATAAACGGAGACGGTATTAAACCCGACATGGATAAGGTAAAGGTCATAAGGGAAATGCCAGAGCCTAAGACCGTGAGGCAGGTAAGAGGTTTCATAGGAGCTATAGGCTACTACCGACGCTTCGTCCCGGCATTTTCAAGAATTGCCATACCGCTGGTGGCCCTGACGAAGAAATACGCTAGGTTCAAGTGGACAGAGGACTGTCAACGAGCATTTGATTCGCTAAAGGAACAGTTGACAACCGTTCCACTGCTGACGTATCCAGACCTCAGCAAGCCCATGATATTATACACGGATGCCAGTGAGCAGTGTGTGGGGCAGTGCTTACCCAGCCGTGTCCTGATAGGGAAGGACCAGTGCCAGGCATACCAGAGGAAGTACCGATATACTTCCTCTCCCATAAGCTCTCAGAGACACAACAGAGGTGGCCAGTAATAGAGAGGGAAGCATATGCTATCATGTATGCTCTCCAAAAACTGGACTACTATTTAAATGGTGCAGTCTTCACTATAAAACAGACCACAAGCCTCTGCAGTACCTATTGCAGGCAGAGTGGACAAATAATAAGAAAAATTCAACAGTGGGCACTTAAGTTAAGTGGCTACCACTGTAAGATAGAGTATTTGGCAGGAAAGGGAAAACACGTGCGCAGATTTACTCTCAAGAATACCGAAACAACTGGAAGAAAGATCTGTAAGGGGTAGAACAGAGAGTAGATGATAAAGCCTATAGAATAGGAGTAATTAACTCTAATAAGCTAAAAGATCGCCCTATGTTAGAATCGGACGAAGAAGGGGACGCCCAGATAATAACCGATCCTTACTGGACAGAAGGAATTGAGAAGGAGCAAGCAGACAGTGAAATAGCTGCTCTGAGAGAGAAGGTGAAGTCAGGAGACCACCAAGTATGCCATAATAGAGGAAAGGCTGTATTATCTCTCAAGAAGGGATGAAGAAGTCAAACCCAAGTTGTATGTGCCCAAAAGTTTAAGACCAGAGATATTGGAACAGTGCCACGAAAGGTTGGGTCACATGGGAATTGATAGGACATGTGATCTCATAGGAAGAAAGTACTATTGGCCCAAACTGTACGGAGAAGTCACTAACTATGTTCGGAGTTGTGTAGTGTGCCAGTCGCAGAGCAGAAGGCAGGAATTGGCACCCTTGGAGGAGACAGACGTACCAAACTTTCCCTTCGAGAAAGTGAGTATGGATGTATCAGGACCATATGGGGAAACTGCACAAGGAAACAACTATATAGTGAGTTTTGTCGATTGGCTAACAAATTGGCCTGAAGCATTTGCAGTACCAGACAAGAAGGCCAGAACTGTGGCCGGGTTGATAATAAGCGAAATCTTCCCCTAGGTATGGTGCCCCTGTGCAATTGGTAACAGATAATGGCACGGAGAATGTGAACAGCATCATGAGAGAGGTTTTGACAGGTTTGAATGTAGAGCACATAAAAAAACATCCCCATATCACCCCCAGGGAAATGCTAAAGTGGAAAGGTTTCATAGAACCTTGGGAGATGTATTGGCCAAGTTGGTCAGAGAAAACACTGGAAATTGGGACTTGTATTTGACGCAGGCTCTGGCGGCCGTGAGGGTTTACGATAAACGAAACCTCCCGATTTTCTCCTTATTTTTTGTTGTTTGGCAGAGACGTGGTCCTGCCTGTAGATAACCTACTGAAGCCCCGAAGAAGGTATATGGGAGAAGATCATCATCAACTATTGCTGGAACAGCAACATAAGATATTCGTACAGGCCAGAAGAAGAATAAAGAGGGCCCAGAAGAAAAGAAATGAAAGGGTGAATGCTGAAAGAAAGGTGGTAGAATTGAGGGTTGGAGACCCTGTCTACTATAAAATCCACCAGAGAGAAGGAAAACTAGACCAGAGATGGGAACCGTACTACCGGATAGTAGAGCAGACGGGCCCCGTATCATATGTAATATGGGATCAAGTGGCAGGACGAGCGAGGAGGGTTCATGCCAATGATCTGAAGAGGGCTGAAATAGCTAACCTGGAAATGAGCGAGCCGAGGCCTAAGAAGACAAGGAAAAGGAAGGTAACTCTGGTTGAACCGGAAGAAATGGAGACGGAGGAAGACCCGAGGAAGATGAGGAGATAGGTCGACTTGACCAGATAAACGAAGCAGTCCGAGTGACGGAGTTGGAACCCTCAGCGGGGATTAGCGATGTTCAGTCGTCGACTGAATCAGTGCAGAGAAGACCCTGTGAAATCGCCATCGCACCCCCATGTCCGAAGAAAAGGAAGAAAAAGACGAAGAGGTCCAAACAAACAGTCGAAGGCTTTAAAAAGAGGCACCCTGAACAGGACGAAGGGTCCAGCGAGTGGGAGGAGGAGGATCGAATACCCCTTTCCCAGCTTAAGGAAAGGATAAGGAACAAGAAAAGTTTAGACATAGAGTCGAGAGGTATCGAAGACATTCAAGGCGAAGACTCTAAACAGGAAGAAGAATCAGGGGATGAAGAAGAGGACAAGGAACCTCCTGGACGAGAATTAACCACAGCAAGAAGGTTAGAGGTTGAACAGGAATCACCTCAGAAGATAAGATCAGGGAGGGAGAAGAACCCCAAATCTCAGTAGAACAAAAGGGCTGTGCAGAATAGGAGCATTTAGTGTCGACAGATAGCGACACTGGCTCATCCAAAATCCTACTGTCTGACTATGGTAGATGTGAGTGGAGGGGATGGAGTCGCGGGCTGCACCTCACGAGGGACGGAAGAATTATTGGCATTGCTGATTGATCACCAGTAGTGTCTTAAAGTACGACCTTTAGAGTGGGCGCCACGCACACCTGACCAGACCATTCTGTCTGCTAGGGGTTAGTTAGAGGAGGGAGGAGCCGAACTAAGAGAAAAGTTATGAAATGATTGAGTGATGAGTCGAGCGAGACTAAGTGATTGTGAAGAATAACAACAAGAGAATTTGTTACCTTTCAGGAATGATAGCTAGGTACAAGGTAGAAGCAGACTACATAGCATTAAATTCGGGGAGAACGAAATTCATGTTGCTATCAGCTGAAGAAGCTAGAAGATGTAGAGATGATACCCTGGGGACTTGTACCTCGTTGAGCCCTATCTATAAAACTGGTAACCGCAAACTGTGCATACTAGAATTGTTTGAAGGAAGGGGAGAAGGAATCAAAAGAATCTGCCAAGTAGAGGTATTAACAAACTCGGCGTTACCACAAGCTATCAGTGTTTCAGACGGGGTGTGGGCAGTAGCCACCCAGAAACATATCAGCCTGTCTAGGGTATGTGGGGGAGAGTCCACAAGGACATTAAGAATAAGGCCACCGTTATCCCTGGTGTCGCTACCCATGGGATGTTCGGCGGTTGGGGTGTCCATTTCCTTGCCCCCCTATTACCAGATGGAAGAAAGGTATGAAGAAAAAGATTCACTCATAGAGATGATTGGTAGAGGCTTAGTCAATTGTACAGAATTATGGGAGCCGATAGTAAAGAGATTCTCTAATGTTACCTTAAATAAGATGCCAATTTTAATGAAGCCCATAGAAAAGATCGATATGGATCACTTAAGAGATAAGTTAAGTGCGCTGGGAGACGAAGGTGTAGCTTGGGAAGACGATGAGCAGATCGCGATAAATTGGTCAATAGTAATGGGTACATTCCTAGTTATAGCCATCGGGGTGTAATAATATGGAAGATTAAGAGTAAGAGAAGATTAGCGAACGACAGTCTAGTGAGCATGCAACAACTCGAGAGGAGATGCCGAGCAGTGTTCCTTACTCAGACAGGACTGGCGAAGAAATTGCTGAAAGACCAATGGAGGAGGCTGGCGTGAGACCACCACGTGCGGCGGGAAAACCTCCCACGGCAGAGAGGAAAACATTGACCAAGAAGAACAAACCCTAGTGAACACATCTGCACCTACAAACACACGCACACATTACCTTGCATGTAAAACAAAAAGAAAATGAAAAGAACATTTCATTGCATGTAGAACAAAAGAAAATGAAAAGAACATTTCATTGCATGTAGAACAGAAGAAAATGAAAAGAACATTTCATTGCATGTAGAACAGAAGAAAATGAAAAGAACATTTCATTGCATGTAGAACAGAAGAAAAATGAAAAGAACATTACATTGCATGTAGAACAAAAGAAAATGAAAAGAACATTTCATTGCATGTAGAACAGAAGAAAATGAAAAGAACATTTCATTGCATGTAGAACAGAAGAAAATGAAAAGAACATTACATTGCCTGTAGAACAAAAAGAAAAATGAAAAGAACATTTCATTGCATGTAGAACAAAAAGAAAGTGAAAAGAACATTTCATTGCATGTAGAACAAAAGAAAATGGAAAGAACATTACCCTTGCATGTTAGAAAGTAGAATAGAATTGCATGAGACAAATGCATGGTGCATGTTAAATGATGTAATTGCGTTTAGGTGTCATTTACGGGTAAATGACAAATCGGTTAGGGGAGGATTATGGCACCTTGCATTTATTGGAAATATTCATAGAAATATGAGTTAATTTTTTCTTATTCAGTTTATTAAACAGGTTGTTAATTTTTTTTTTCTTTAAAACGGAAAATAACTGGGTTGAAAATAATTCACTAAGAATGTACTAAACGATCCTAAAGCAAGGAAAAAGAAAGAAAGGAAAAAGGAAGAAAGGAAAGATAATAACAAAAGGGGAAAGAAAGGAAAAGACATGATATCAAAACAGGCCGCTGGGTGTGGACCAGATGTCGGTCAGAGCCTCTGACTGACCTTAATTTTTGTTGAAAGAATAGAATTGGAGATATCGGTCGCGAGCGCTGACCGACATTTTCGTAGAAGAATTCTTATCAAAATAACGAAAGGTAACTTTTAAATTAGAATAATAGAAATGAATTTTACTTTAGTCAGAGAGAAAGTGTCTTTGGGTTGGGGAAGTGACTGGTGAAAACGATATACGGAATTGACCTGTTAAGAATTGGACACCCACGTTAAGAAAGTAGAGATATTTCGACCTAGATAATTAAGATTCTCGGCTATCAGGAAAAACAAAGAGGTAAAAAGAAGAGCAATTGTTTTGGACCACGGAGGGCGCCAGGAAGGCGGAAAGATCCTTTCTAAAAGTCAAGACTAATTAGCAGCGGGCTGTTTGACAAAGTCCAGGTGAGAGAGGGCAAGGATTGTCATTTTGCGTACGTGCAAAAGGTGCGAAATCGGATTTTGTTTTTTTAAAACCAGCACGATGTAACCACACCCGCCAACAAAAGGGAGAGGGTGTTCGGTCAATAACAATTGGTCAAATACAATCACGTGACCGCGGAAGAAGAAGGAAAGAAAACCTCGATCAATAACTGTTGGACGAGGCGGTCACGTGGGCTGCGGAAAAGAAGAGAAAGAAAGGTTCGATCGGGAACGATTGGTTGAGAGCGATCACCTGACATGAGAGAGACTAAGAGAAATAGATATGCGCCGCCCCCCCAAGAGCACTGTGAGAAAGTAGGGGTGAAAACAATAACGATAATGGAAAGTCAAAATTAATACGGCTTTTGAAATTATCGAGAAACCCCTGACGCCGACCGACCCACCCCGGTTTGTTGCGGCGTCAATATAAGCAGGACCCCAGTCGGCAGAAATCAGTTGGAGCTGAAGTTGGAGCTGAAGTTGGAGCTGAAGTTGGAGTGGAGTTGCAGTTAGAGTTCATCCCCGGACGGCAGCGAGAAAAGAACCCTCAGACAAGAAGAACTTCCAGCCCAAGTAGATGAAGAAGAAGATTGCCTGAAAGCCTGAGAAGAATTGGAGCTGCAGACAAGCCGAAAGTCGATGAGAAGTTAAAGTTCAGCTCCGGACGGCAGTGAGAAGAGACCACCTCAGACGACAGAGAGTTGCGGCTAAGTTGAAACAAGAAATCTTCCACCAAGTTGAAACAGGAAAACTACCAGCCCAAGCAGACGAAGAAGAAGAAATACAACTCAAGTCGGAGAGAAGAATCAACTGCGAATGATCGATAGAAATTAGCCCCAGTGTCGAACTGAACCACACTCCGACATACATGCATGATCCTAGAAAGTAGGTAATTCGACATTTTTCTATTGTGTGATAGAAGCTTGGTGCCATAGTCCACAGAGCTGGTCGGGAAATTGAGAACAATTTTGTTTTTATGTAACGGACTTTAAGATATAAAGGTTGTTACCCTTTTATCAGCAATTTTGTTTGGTGTCGTGAGTTTTATTTTATTTGTGTTTTGCCACCCCTGTCGGACTCAACTTGTATCGGCCCCGATCCCTGCTGGTCCCGTCTGTCTAAGATCTAAACACAGCGTGGGTAGACAGACCGGAGATCGGTATAGTTGCTTTAGTGACCAGGTATTGGAAGCGAGTCGGGAAAGGCGAGGCTGGTGATCATCTGACCAAAGGGTTGGAGCGGCACGCTTGGACCCAGGAGGAACGACCAGGAGGAGCGACGTCACCGTTGGCGCCGTAACCAAAGGATCCGACACTGGGCCAGGTGTGTAACCGTCACAATAGGTTGACATGTTGATTTGATTCTGGACCTAGATAAATGTACTCAGCCATTGTTGTCTTGGCCAGCCTTTGAGGACGTTTCTTTCCTATATTCGTCGTAGAAATACTTTATTCATACTGTCATATCCCACCTAAGTGATTACATAGGTATATAACCTGAATCGATATAAAACGTTTGAAGGATGATGAAAAAGACCAAATCCTCCAACTGCATAGAAAGAAGGTAGGCCAATCAGCAATGATATCAATTGATTTTCTTTTTCTTTCTAAATCAACACAAATATAAAAAGAGGCCAGACATTCAAGTTTGATTTGATTTGATAATTATAAACACTGGCTTTGTTTGGTTGCTCATCAACGACAGGGGTTAGGGTTAGAAGACAGGTGAAAAAAATGTCGAATGCCAACTGTCAGGATAGATCTTTCTCGCTGGCGCTAACCAATCTTTCTACTTTTTTTTTAATTTTTAGATCAATGTAATGTCAATTTTAGTCATTATAAATATTACACTTGGACTTGGGTAACACCAAAGTTGTTCTTTTCTTACACGTTGACAGTATTATACTAAGTTTATTTTAAAATACTGTTGAAACTTGACCAATGCATGGAATAATAATGCAACACAAAATGTATTGAAACAAGAAAGTGTACACAATATTTACATATAGTCTTTTGTGTATTCCTGGGAAGACCGTTCCTGGAGAATGTGTTGACTTAGTCGCAGTCGGGCAGAGTCTCTGGATTGAATCTCTTGATTCCTCCCCCTCTCTTCCCGGTACCAACCATATTTATATGGTCGGTATTCCACTATGCAAATTAGGTGGATCCTACCACAACAAATATCAAACCCTTAAAAACAACTTCTTAAACTTTTTTTACTTAATAGACTCCTTGTAATAAAAATTATTTTTCATTCACCTTTTGTCATTGTGCAATGCACAATGATACTGGACAACAGTCCCCAGGTGCCCCAAGAGATACACACACGCACGCACACGCACATACGCACGAACACACACACGCAGACACAAACACACACACGCAGACACAAACACACGCACGCACCCGCACACACAACCAAACACATGCACGCACGCAAATTTAAAATTATCGAATAAAGAAAAGTAATAACATTTAAAATCCGTTAAAAATTGTCAGCGAATGGCAGCGTTGATTTTACACAAAGCCCAAGAATAAAAGCTCTCCTTCATAAACTTTATCCTCGAACTAATAAAACTAAAACGTCGTCCTGAGGGTAACAGTTCAAACAAATGGTACCTGGGATTCGTGCTGAATTTCATTGTTTTCTTCTCTGCTAGATAATTACAAATACGACTTCAAGATAGGCCTTTTCCCACTGGCGCTAACCAATCTTTCTAGTGAATATTACATTAACAATTTTAGAATTAGTGGTCAGATGTAAGAAAAAAAGAAGACATTTCGAATGCTAACTTTCGAGATAGACCATTGTCACTGGCACAAACCAATCTTTCTCCTTTTTATTTTACTCCTTTACAAAACTAAGGTAAAGTTTGTTAAGTAAAAACATTACAAGCGCACGTGGGTAACACAAGCATTTTTACACGTTGACAATAATATACGAAGTTTATTTTACAAGGCTGGACCTTTTAAAACTCAGCATCTCAAGCATTTTACATTGGCTGAACACCTCAGCCAAGAGCCCCTTTGTCCATTAGAATTTAGAATCGGACCCTTTATTTCATCCACTGTTCCTCAAGGACACGTGGTGGTCCAGTGGATAAAGACGTTGGTTAGATTCAGTGACTAGACCCAAAGAGTTATGAGTTCAATACCATACTACAGCAGTGGTGATCTAAAAACATGGAGAGTTGATTTAAAAGAAAATAACTGAGACATCCGGAAGCGGCATGGAACGTGGAACTAGAACAATCCACTCCGGTTAACGAAATAAAGGGTTCGGTTTGAAATTCCAATCACCTAAAGAAGGCCGGAGCGTACAACGACCGAAACGTTGTGAATATGGCAATGAAGAGGAGGATAACAGTCCGAATAATGTAAATAATGCAAGTAAGAAAAAAATGTACACGGTAATCCTGATGGAAATAAAGACTTATCTACGCTAAAAAAAAAAAAAACAATTGCAGGGACTTGTATACAAGACATAATATTTTGATCGTAAATCTTAGCCTAAAAATATTTTCGAAATCAGGCATTTTTTAAGAATCATTCTTTATTCTAAACAGTTTGACGAATCAGCAAATATTTCATTATCATCTCATACTTATAAACACTTTGGTATCTGTCTATATTTTGGAGATGAGGTATTATGTACACTATTTACATTATTCGGACTATTGTCCTCATCTATCTATCTATCTATCTATCTATAATAAATAAGCACATTGTAAAGGGACCGATAGGCGCTTTTTAATTCTTCAAAGATTATCGAAAACCTTGAAGTTTAAATGAAAATCCACGAGAAACGTATGCCACTGAATTTTATCAATACAAGTTTAGTACAGTAGAATCCCTGTCAACCAGATTAAGAATGCCTTCCGGATATGAGTAATTCGTTACAAAGTCCGGATATGAGAGTTTATATTTCGATTAAAATAAAAGAACTAAAATCAGGTTTAACATTTATTTTCAATGTTTTATAGTAAACAAAATAAGCTAATGATGAGTGAAATATAACGGAATTGATTTTAAGGAAAAAGAAATAAATTATGTAATGTTAATGAAAATTCATTAAATTAAGTATGCCACGTATGTAAAACACATAATGCAACGAGGATTTTTTTAATCGCTGTTGCATGATGATTCTTTCTCTTCTAATGTCATTCTCAACTTTTTCCGCATTTTGTTTTGCTTTTGTTCTTGAAATTTTTTTTAAACAAAGACATTCTGCAATCGTCATAGCTGAATGCTGGTTTTATTTCCATAAAACTGACAACCTTTTCAATAGCCTTTTTCAATTTCAGTCCATGTTTCATCACAATCATGCACCTCGTCGCTATCTTGTTGCAGATGTGTCTCGTTGTCATCCTTTCCTCTTATTCCCATCATCTTTTGCACCAATAAAAAGCAATTAGGGTGAAATAGGCATAAGCAATTATCCAAAGTAAATTTCCTGAAAAACAGAAATTTCAAATCAGTTACATATCATCAAAATAGTTCAAATATACACATCAAAATCATGTCCGGATATAAGGGATTCCGGATATGAGGGAATCCGGATATGAGGGATTCCTGGTAATAAGGGATTCTACTGTATTTTTAGATCCAATATCTTGATACTGCATTTCTTCTTGAATATAAAGAACTTCTGATTTAACATCCTCTATATCGGATGTTAGAACAGAAGCGTGGTTTTCTGAAGACACTTCTCCGAATTCCATATTCTGTGATACAATTTGCTCCGAGAAAGAACAATAAAATAATAGCCTCTTCCACTTTTCCTAAAGCGTCTTATTGCTTGCTTGTAGAGAAATGGCTTCCGAAGAATTTCTGTAATTGTTTCTTCATAGGAGCCAAATGTCCAAGAAAGGTTGTCTTCGTAAGCAAAACACAAAACCTATTTACATATAATTGCATTGGATGCTAAAGTGTTTATAAGAATGAGATGATAATGAAATATTTGCTGATTCGCTAACCTGTTTAGAAGAAAGAATGATTCTTAAAAAAATGTCTGGTTTCGAAAATATTTGTGGGCTAAGATTTACGATCAAAAATATACATGGCGCATACATTAAAACTAGTCGATTCCTCCAAGAACAAAAATAAAATAAATTTTCATTTAATACATTTAAATTATTATAAATAGAAATTAAATTGATATTAAAACCAACCTTCAGTAATCTTTAAGCAATTTTGTATAATGTAAACGTTCTTAAAAACCGCTGAATGTAATATTAATTTTACGTGACTTTCTATATAAAGAATTTATATTATAATTATAAGAAAAGGAATAAATAAGAGAAGACTACACTGTAACCAACCAAACTCAAGCTGCAATAGAATTTTAAAATTAGCTTTAATTGTATTTTAACTAATCCCTAAGCAGCAGGAGTCGAATGTTAAATGATTTTTGAATATGTACACTTATTTTTTAACCCTTTGAGCGCTGACCACCGCTTTACCGGTGGTATAGTAAAAGGACGTAATGCCCAGCCACCGGTTGAACAGTGGTAGAGAAAAATGACTTAATTCAAAACTACCAATTGAACGGTGGGTAAAATCTTGTAACTATTTTTATATCTATCATGAAACATTACATACCAGTTATTTGCGAATTTTGACTCAGGAGCTCAGGTAGAAGGGTTGAAATTGTTCAGGAACGCAAGGCTCAAAGGGTTAATATATTCACACATTTTACATTATTCGGACTAGTGTCCTCATCTTTGTCGCCATATTTATTACAACGTTTCAGCCGTTGTACGCTCCGGCCTTCTTCAGGTGGTTGGAATGTCGAACTTAACCCTTTATTTCGTTCACTGGGGTAGACTGTTCTAGTTCCACGTGCCATGTTTAATGGATGTCAGTTATCAGTTATCTCCTGTTAATTCCCCTCTGAAAGTTCTCCACTGCCTTAACCGGGTATTGAACTCACACTGTTTGGGTCCCGTCACTTGATCTACCAAACGCCTAAGCGACCCTACCTCACGTACTGAAATGAGGAAGATGCCACCCTTATATTCACCCGCCTCCCCACCAAGGCTGGATGTAACACAAGGTCGTTTTAAGACATACGTATGGGCCAAGGAGAACAATTTTGCCCAGTTCCCGCGACTGTTATTCCTCTGGCATTAATATTACAGCGACCCTACCTCTCTTGCTCAAATAAGGATTAACTTAGGAGTGCTATGCGCTTACTTATGCATATGAGCCAAGGACAAAAAATGATTTTTGCCCTGCCCACACGACCACTGACAGGCTGGCGTCTCTATTTCATCGACCCAATCTCTTTCGTGGAACGAGGAATGTGCTGCCACAGGGTTGGAATCGCCGCCATTGAGAAACTTATCCTATCTAAAATGAGGAGAATCACAGCTCCACTTGCAGCACAGCGGCGTTAATCTCGACTCAGTAACACCCTCAGTGAATAATGGTTAACTGTTATGGGCTGCATCCTTCCCTGTGCCAAGTTAAGGATGTAACCAGTAGTCAGTAGCAATCATTGTTCATGCATATTAGCCTCTCATATGAGGTTTTTTTTTGTTTTGTTTTTTAACTATCAATGCTTACATTAAAAGAATGTAAAATAAAAAGTTTTGGTTTCTAAAAATAACGTCTTTTATTTTGAAGGGGACATAAATATTTTTTAAATATTAAATTTTTAATAGAATTTTTATATTTTAATCTTATTTTTTCTAGAGTTCCTAGTAACCATTGCTGTTGCCTGCCATTTCACATTACTACAAATTACTCAAGCGAAACAATAATAAAAAGGTTCACCGTGTTATAAGTCAAAATAATCTGCTTAATTGGATTTTCTTAAAATTACCAAATTATTTTAACAATTGAAAAAATGGTAATTTTTCTGAATAAATAACGATTAAATTTATTATAATTACTATCAGTGTACCAGTGCTGACGGCAGGAAGTAATGTATTACAAGTAATTTATATTATAGTGTAAGTAATTTTCGTTTAATCCAAGTACAATTTTGTAATTTAAAATAGTTCATTGTTAACGTTAATAACTGAACAGTTTATAAACTCCTAAGGAAAGATATCCGTATATTATTCTCGTAAATGGTCATATTTACAACCAAGATTATGTTTACTGCAAAAGTTCCCAAAGCACAATATTTTTTTGTGTAAACTTTGGAAGATCTGAGTAATCCTTGAGAGATCGTAAATTCAATGTGTAATTACAGAGACTGCTTATTTTTTGACCTACTACAAGCGACGTATCATCAGATATATTTTTTAAATTTATTTTTTGCCCTTCACCTCTTTTTCTAATTATAATTTTTAAAGTTTAAGATGAATTTCTAAAAATGAACAAAGAGTTATTTAAGATACTTGGTGATTATATAAACGAACCCTGTTTGATAGCTGTATCAGTACGCGTCAAGGGGACCAAGTCAACACGGCTCCGGGTGGGTCATCGTTTTGCACACTGCCCCTCAATTTTTACAGACACAAAAAGAACGTATATATATATATATATATATAGTTTATGAAAAACTAGGTAATCCGTATGGCTAAACCTAAGGAGGATAAAATCCAGAGAGCTCAATGTAAATCCAGAGCAAATAATTTAAATTAAATTAAAATATATATATATATATATATATATATGAATTAATTTAATATATATATATATATATATATATATATATATATATATATATATATATAAATTAATTTAATATATATATATATATATATATATATATATATTGATGCATGTTTCATTATATAATATGGACATATTTTGTCGATTTATTTTCCTTTCATATTGTCTGATAAGCTTAATAACATTGAAAGACGAAAGGAAATCCCTATATTGATACATGTTTAAATCCAATCTAAGCTTTCGGCTTACACAAGCCATTATCAAAGATGACAATTACATTTCAATATATCAAACAATACACGGACGAAACAATAATGATAGTCTGTTTTTGTTGCATGAAAGATTTCAAAGCAACGACAAACTCGTATATACGAGACGCGGAAATGAAAATCATTTTTAAACATGTATCAATATGGTGTTTTCCTTTCTTCTTTCAATGATAATGTTATTAAGCTTATCAGACAATATCAAAGGAACTTACTTAAATTAAATAGACAAAACTTGTCTGTATTATTTAATGAAACATGCATCAATGAAAAATTGCTGCCTATATATATATATATATATATATATATATATATATACACACACAAATGTAATGAGAACATAAGAATATAAATTCAAACGTTCATAACATTAATTTAAAAGAGGGCTTAATACAAAAAGTAGAGGAGCAATAGTTATTTATTATATGATGTTAATTTCATCATTTGAAATGTCGAAATAAACTTCAGAAAAATTCAACGCATTTAGGTTTATATTTATTACGTATTATAAGGTTTGGTGATAGTTTTAAATTTATAAAAATTTATATAAATATTCTAAAATTTATATTTTATTTATATTTAAGTTTTAATGTAATGTTTTATATAATTAATTTGTTATTTTGCATGCCTAATGTTTTTACTTCTTAAAGTGCCTTTTATTTACATACTATGTTTAATTTTGTTAAATAATGTTTTGGTTTCTTTCAATACGCCAAACTTAACTGATATATTGTATCTAAAATATTCTCTACTCTGTTGCAATAATATCCAGTAAAATTTGAATCTTTCTGCATGACTTCTATCTCAATGTTAACGTTTTTTCATTAACTGAAATTTTCTTCCTTTCTTCTTTTTTCTATTTTTTCTTTTACTTTTTGTATTAATTTTGATATATTACTCCTCTTCGTTTTTCTCTTTTCTTTTTTCTTCCTTTACTTCGGAAAAAGGATGATATTTTTATGTTTTTCTTTTCTTAACTTTTCCTATTTCTCTTTCTTCTTTCTTTTTCCTTTTATTGATTTCTTATCCTCTTCTTTTTTTCTGCTTTAACCTGCATATATTTTTTTTCTTTTCCTTTTATGGAAATTTTTATATATTTCGTTCTTTTCCTTTAATGGAAATTCTTATGTCTTCCTAAATCTTTTAAAATATAAAAAGAAGTGAAGTTTCATATGTATAGGGTGTTTCATTAAGACGGATCAAATCAGCAGTAAATAAATCAGTGCCCTTGGTGAAAATTTATTTATTTCTCTATTGGATCATGTTATTTAAGTCATGGCAATTATGTGTGAAAAATAATATCGCCCAAATATCTGCCAAGGATTCGGCGGCACATCTCTACTCTATGGTCAAAATTTTTGATGACGTCTCTGCATAATTGCTCCTCGATCTCACCAATATGCCTTATTATCTCATCCTTCAGCTGCTGAATTGTTGTTGGCTTGTTGGCATAGACTTTACTTTTAAGATGACCCCAAAGGAAGAAATCTAAAGGCGTCAAGTTGCATGATCATGGTAGCAATTGACTTCGCTGTTTAGATAGATAATGCGGCCTGGGAACTTCTCATTCAAATTGTCTTTGAATGTCCATTTTCGTAATAGGCTTCGATAACTTTAACACGTTGTTTGAGTGTTAGTCTTTCCATGGTTGAAATTGTCAAAAACTTAGGTTGTTAAATTTGAAAGAAAAAGAAAAAAAATTATTAGACGCTTAATCTTAATTCACATTTAAAATCGGTTCAAGTTATTGGAACGCCCTTATCAATTTTAAATAAAATTATATATATATATATATATATATATATATATATATATATATATATATATATATAATACAAAATAAATTAGAAAAATATTCAGATGTTTCTCTTATTTTCAGTTTTATATCAGTCATTTATGTGCCATGCGTAATACACGCTTAGGCGATCATGTATTATTCCATACATGACTGACGAGGCAGGTAGGTTGCCATTTCTTTCTGTGGCAGACCAGTTGCCATCCAAGGCTATAGAATCCGGTCTGTCCTGCTATTTATTTATGGTGGAGAAAAAGAAGAGGATTCATACCTTTCTCAAGGGTATTAGCACGTACTTGAGTGTAATGGATTCAACAGGAATTCGAGCTCGGTTCTCCGATTCCTCAATCCGAGCCGCTATCTCCATTACTCCATCGTACCTCCAGTTTTATATAGCTATGTCTAAAGTAGGAAATCCAGGTGGACTTAGCCTAATGACCCAAAAGAACTTAAGAAAATAGATGTTTTGCTAAAAATGTTGTTTATACAGAAATACATTGAGTCAATAGCTTCGTCCACCGCTAGGAAAGTTGGCTCCCTGTGCTGCGCCAGGAAATTTTTCTCGCTGGAGTCGATCCTTCAAATCTACAAATCAACCATTCGCCCTTGCATGGAGTATTTCTGCCATATATGGTCTGGAGCCCCTTCTGTTTGTCTCAAGGTTCTTGATAAGATCCAGAGACGGATATGCAATGTAATTGGCCCTGATCTGGCATCTTGTCTACAGTCGCTCTCTCACAGATGTGCCGTTGCCTCCATCTGTCTTTTTTACAAATACTTTCATGGTAACTGCTCCGATGAGCTGCTTTTGCTGGTTCCCAGACTTCATGAATTTAAGCGTTCTACTAGGCTGGCATCTCGCTCACACCCTTTCACTATCGAAACTGTTAAATGTAGCCGTCTCGTCTACTCCAATAGCTTCATATCTCGCACCTCTCGCTTGTGGAACTCCCTCCCCTTTTCCTGTTTCCCTGAGAGCTATATACTCTATTTAAATGTAATGCCAATCGACGTCTCCAGATGCCTTGATCTATCCCCTATCCTTCTCTTCATCCCTTCCTCTATCACTCCTATCTGCTCTCACTCCAACTCTCTGTAACCCCTGGCCTCCTAGTGGCTTCCCGCCTTGCTTGGGGTGAAACGCTTAAAAAAAATGTTAGAGAAGAGAAAGAATTTCTTCGACAACTTACTTTTCTCTGTTCGTAAAACGGGGATTTGGTTAGTTTAGAAAAAAAGTTTAATTATATTGATGCGAGAGACAACGAGAGTGCTTCCATTATTGGCTAAATGCAATAAATTGATTTGAATTTCAATTGCTATGTGTCTTGCATAATGAGAAGGGTAATATGCATTGAACAAAAAAAAATCATAGAATATTCTGCTGGACGATAAATTCTGCCCAATTCCCTCGATAAAGAGACCACGAAACAATTTAGAGAGAGAAAAAGATCACTTGTTTTGTATTTTTGTTTTTTTCTGTTTCTCTAAAAATTGCAAATCTCAAATCATTGCTAAAACAAAGAAATTCGCATTCATTCATTTACTCAAAAGAAAGAAAGAAAGAAAGAAAGCAAGCACGCACGCACGCACGCACGCACGCACCTCATGGTGGTGTAGTGGTCAGCAAGCTAGTCTTGAAAACCCTTAATAGTAAGTTCGATTCCTACTGGGTGACTCATATTTGTGTAAGCTAAGCTCAGTAAATAACGATAAAATGAGAAAAGATGGAAGTAGAGAAATAATGAAGTAAAATCAATAGAAAGAGAACGAAGAAAAAATAATTAAGGAAAACGAAAGAGAAGGAAAAATAACAGAGATCAATGGTAAATCGAGAGAAGAAACGAGAGGCGGCAATGGAGAATGATGGTGAAAGGATGAAAAGAAAGAGAGAGAGGGAGAGAAAATGAGGGGTCAGTAACGAATGAATGTGAGGGAGGTGGAAATTGACATAGAGAGAAGAAATGAACGGACGCAATAGGGAATGAATGTGAAGAGGGAAGAGGGCGAGAAGGAACGGGCGAGGGCAATAAGGAATGAAGGTGAGGGGGGAAAGAGAAAGATGAAACGAGCGGCGGCATTAAAGAATGAAGATGAGGGGTGGAAAGTGCGAGAGAGGGAAAGAACGAGGGGGTAATAAGGAATGAAAGGGAGGGAAGGCAGTAAGAATAAAGTGTAGGGCAATAAAGAATGGTAGTGAGGGGTGGAAAGTACGAGAGAGAGAAGAAACTAGCTAGGGCAATAAGGAATGAACGTGAGGGGGTGGGAAAGTGACAGAGAGAGAAGAAATGAAGGTGAGAGAGGAAAGAGAGAGAAAAATGAGCGGTTGGAATAAGGAATGAAGGTGAGGAGGTGGAAAAATGAGAGAGGGTAGAAAGCCATATAGAACAGCCTTATGAAATCTGGTGATCAGTGACAACCTTATAGCACAGCCTTATAAAATCTGGTAATCAGTGAAAGCCTTATAGAACAGCCTTAAAAAATTTGGTGATCAGCGAAAGCCTTATAGCACAGCCTTATAAAATCTGATGATCAGTGAAAGCCTTATAGCACAGCCTTATAAAATTTGGTGATCAGTGAAAGCCTTATAGCACCGCCTTATAAAATCTGGTGATCAGTGACAGCCTTATAGCACTGCCTTATAAAATTTGGTGATCAGTGAAAGCCTTATAGCATAGCCTTATAAAATCTGGTGATCTGTGAAAGCCTTATAGCGCTGCCTTATAAAATCTGGTGATCTGTGAAAGCCTTATAACGCTGCCTTATAAAATCTGGTGATCTGTGAAAGCCTTATAGCGCTGCCTTATAAAATCTGGTGATCTGTGAAAGCCTTATACCACAGCCTTATAAAATCTGGTGATCGGTGAAAGCAGTATAGCATAGCCTTATAAAATCTGGTGATCAGTGACAACCTTATAGCACAGACCTTATAAAATCTGGTGATCAGTGAAGGCCTTATTGTTATTCATCATGACGGTCGTCTTCGAGTATAGAATCCAGAGGTTAGCAGTGAATATTTCGAAGACAGTAGGAAAGCGATGTTCAGGTTTGCAGTGGATATTTTGGTAAAAGTAGCAGAGCATAATTCGTCCTTCTGGTTCTCTTCGCCTGACAAGCTGGACTGGACATTCGGGTAGAGTGAACAAAAATGGCCGCCTTTATACACGACGGATTGAATGTTCTACGTCTTCTGATTGGTAAACCTTCTATTGGTGGACTATAAAGTGAGTCAAGTCATTTGAGCCAACTCACTAGTTACATTATATACACAAAAAACTGTAACACTTATAGCACAGCCTTATAAAATCTGGTGATCAGTGACAACCTTATAGCACAGCCTTATAAAATCTGGTAATCAGTGAAAGCCTTATAGCATAGTCTTATAAAATCTGGTGATCAGTGACAGCCTTATTGCACAGCCTTGTAAAATCTGGTGATCTGTGAAAGCCTTATAGCACAGCCTTATAAAATCTGGTGATCAGTGACAGCCTTATAGCACAGCCTTATAAAATCTGGTGATCAGTGAAAGCCTTATAGCACAGCCTTATAAAATCTGGTGATCTGTGAAAGCCTTATAGCACAGCCTTATAAAATCTGGTGATCAGTGACAGCCTTATAGCACTGCCTTATAAAATCTGGTAATCAGTGACAGCCTTATAGCACAGCTTTATAAATCTGGTAATCAGTGGCAGCCTTATATATGTTTTTTGTTTTTTTGTTGTTGTTTTTCTAAATTCCCGAAACAAGTTATACGAACGAATGGCCAAAAAGTGTAGATGTTAGGGGAGACAACTCTTCCCTAACGATTCATTGGCTCTTCACGAAAAACGGTTAGTATCAAACAATAAGATGGCTACTGGACAATACACCACCTATAAATAGTGAATTGTTTATCCAACCCAATTCTGCTGTATCGTGGTCGGTGAGAATAAAAACGAATATTTTTGTGTTTTTTTATATTTTGTTGTTCCTAATATTTGGGGTTCAAACATAGGTGAATTGGAATTATGGCTTGAATATATTTTCCATTCAATGCAAAGATATTAATTTTATTTGGATTTATTCTTGAAATGATAACATTTTGCAATGAGTTTGTTAGCAAAAACAGGAATAGAAAATATTTCTGTCCATTTTTTTTTCAGACGATCTTTAAAACAAAATGTTCATAAATTGGTAAAAGCTATGAATTTATTCTTGGTGACACTACGTATTACATAAAACCCCAGATTTTGCACCGAGTGAAAATGTTGCTTTTCTAAAAGAAAAAGAAAAGATGGACGCTTGGAAAAACAAAGGGCAGAAAGCTTGGATGTGTGACTGGTGTAATGTATGATGACTCGTAATTGTTAATCGGAGAGTCGAGTTCCAATTCCAGTTGTGTCCCTTATATTCACTTACGTGCAAATACCTTTAGGAAAGCTATGAATCCAGTTCTTCTCACCCAGCTATGGGTTAATTAGTAAAACTTGTGTAACTAAATCATTATTATCTGAAAAAATCTTACAATGTAAAAATGTTTTCTGGTTTTAAATAACCTGAAAAGGGTTGATAAACCGTAAAAAACGAATCAATCAATCAACATGATGCAAGAAATGATCATTTTTGTTCTGCGTGCCCTTTCATCTAGTTATTGAGTCGGAACAAATGTTCGAAGAAATTTTAATTACATTTCAAAGACAATATTTATATATTTAAGCATAGATTTAGTCAACCACACATGTGCGACTTTGTTTGAAAGTATTAAAATAGCCAATCAATACATTTCAATGAATTTTCTTAAAGGGAAACATTTTATTCAAAGCACAGTTAAATATATAAAGTTATTCACCAAATTTGAAACCACTCTATCATTATTATTATAAATAAATAAATAAAAATGAAATATAAAATAATAATGAAAATTATAAATAAAATAAAATAAAATTTAAACTCTTTTTTAAAATAAATAAAATAAAAAATAAAAATAATACTTCCCGTGTGCAATAGAAACTGTTCCTGCCAGAAGTACAACATCGCGCCAAAAGACGTTAAATTCAATCTCTTCACCATGAACCTTTGTACGGGCAGCACGTGTCAGACTTCTCTCTGTGATGCGGCTTGTAATAATACGAAGTAAATTCTTCCTTTTATTACATGTACCATAAAACAATTGTAACCTAAAAAATACACACACCAATACACACAAAAAAAATCTAGAGAAATTGTATGAAATTAATATACACTTTACCACGTATTTCCTGTTATTTGTTTACGTTTTATTACCTGTCAAGTATGCTTTTATCTCCGTGAACACGAGGCTAATTTCTGTGGCTATGATCTGGGTGAATAGTTTTGTTTTTTTGTTTTTGTTATACACGTCGGCAGTCTCCAAAAGGTTTTAGGAGAATCACGTATTTTCGGCAGGAACAATTTTGGTTGCATTTTATTTTTAATTTTTATTTAATTTATTTTTTTTTTAAATATTACTTTATTTACTTTTATATTTTATTTTTATTTATTTATAATAATAATGATATTCCTACGTCACAAAATGAATAGTGGGGATGGTAAAACGTGAATAAATACATTACAATAAGTTTGTTCAGTAGGAGAAATAATTTTTTCTCAAAGAAAAGTAAAATATACAAAGTTTGAATTTTCACCTGAGTAATTTTTGTTTTTATTTTTATTTATTTATTTATTTTTATTTATTCATTTTGCTGAATAATGTTTATTTTTAAACAAAATGCATTTCAGTGAATGTCTTCTGTCTTCTTGCATCCCTGTCAACTTTGATCTTAAGTGCAACGTCAATCGTAATCATCTGTCGTCTTCATTTTTGTTTTATTTTTATTTTTATTTTTCTCTCTCCTTACGAGTATTTTTTTCTCAAATTTCATAACTCTTGCGTCTTAGTGGTGTTATTTCATTGCTTGGGGTGAAATGATAAAAAAAAAAGACCATAAAGAATTCAAAACGATTGACCTCCATTGGAGACCCCTGTGCAAGGTGCCAAAATTTTTATTCAACAGCATAATGAAAATTTAGATACATAAATTTAGCACGCGCCATGGTTTCAATACTTGTTAGTAATGACGTCATTGTTTCCAATAGCAACGTCAGTTGTAAAACAAGGGATTTAATATGTGACCATACGTAACTAATGTCCATTAAAAACTATTTTTCTAATTTACTTACAGCTTCTGTAACAACTATCAGGACGAGGACTTACCCGACAAGCAGCACAATTAAAAGAACCAGCTACTCTAAAACACCGAGTAAGTATGGTAGGTAAACTTTGTCATTCAAATCGAACACTATTATTGAATGTTGTCAAAATAGTTTCCGCTACAACTTCAAAATAGTAGATCTATAATCATTTAACAAAACTTTGGTCATAAACATATTTGACTTGAGCGATTCTGTCTTATTTTAAGAGACATTTTATTTTAATGCTATATCTGGTCTGGTACCCACCCCCGCTCTCGACGTCATTGACAAAATCCAGAGACAGATATGCAATGTGATAGCATTTCATCCACAGTCACTATCTCACAGACGTGATGTGGCTTCCCTCTGTCTTTTCATGGCAACTGCATTGACGAGCTACTTTCACTGGTACACAAACTGTATGAATTTAAGCGTGCTACTAGGTTGGCATCTCAGTCCCACCATTTCACTGTCGATACAGTTAAATGTAACCACCTCTTCTACTCCAACAGCTTCTTCTCTCGCACTTCCTAACAGTGGAACTCCCTTCCTCTTACTTTCTTCCCCGATAACTATAATCTTCAAATATTCAAATGTAATGCCAATAGACATCTTCAGATGCCTTGATCCCGATCCCCGTCTTTCTCAATATCCTTTCCTAAAACAACCATTTTTACTCTTGCTATCACTCTCTGTAACCCCTTGCATGCTAGTGGTACTCTTGCCTTGCATGGGATGAAATGCTTAAAAAAATTGCCATCAAAAAGTGTTAAAACAGTCCAGTCATTTTGCAAATGCATTATACAAATGACGAAGTGAGGAAAAAATTCTTGGTCTGACCACGTACCAAAATCTGTTCAAATGACCGAACATCTGAATTTTTGAAAATGTATTTATTTATTTATCTTTTTATTATTTACGATCGAACACCGACCATCTTCAGTTGTCTGTAGAGCCGAGTAAACTCCAGAGAATAGTCAGTTAAGTTCGAAATTCCCAGAAGGTTACCCGAATCGACAGAAATCTGAAGAAGGGCGGAAACACAACAGCTGAAACGTTGTCATTGTAACTACAAATATATGGAAATGATAACTCCTCACCCGAGAAATTCAGAATCTTTTTTATAATAGCTTGTCAGGCCCAAAACCTTTAAGCACTCCCTATATATATATATATATATATATATATATATATATATATATTGTGTATTTAGGAAGCAACCCCTCTTTTATACATGTTTCATTAAAGACGACAGACAAGGTACTACGATTAAGCTTTTTATTTAATTTTTCTTGTGTTCGAACAAGTGTTTTCTTTTCTCGACACAGAGTGTGTAGAAACTGTCCAAATGTTCTGTAATTCCGAGCGCTTTCGGCTATACGTTTAGCCATTATGAAGGATGATTTTATTTTTGCTTTTTAACTGGGTGTATGGGTTGTGTGCATGTTTCTAGACTTACAGGGATGTTTTATTTTCTGAACACAGTCAGCATATTGTGGCCGTGCTCGTCGTTAAAATTACTAAGTGTTGACTTTTTCTTTTTATTATTAATGCTTCCATTATTTTTAATCTTTTTTACACGAGGATGAGGTTATTATGCTTGTATTTTCTACTAGTATATTTCGGATGGAGTCTGGTAGGTTTGTGTGTTTAAATGTGTTTTAATGTGCCATTAGAACACGTTTAACTCACACTGTGGCGGATAGGTGTAATGTAAGTCGTCTGGATAGGCATGTGTGACTGTTATTTATGAATTCGATTTGATCAGGAACACATTTTTTAACCCTAGAACACTAACCATCAATTAAAGTTACACCACTACTAACCATGGGTATATCATACTCGATTTTGAAAATATAAAAAACAAAATATTAAATATAAATCTTTATCTGAAATGTTTTACATACAGGCACGACAAACTTTAATTAACATTAATAGAAAGTGAAAAACATATTATTTAGGTAACAAAATCAGGTACTGAAAATTGTAATTAAAAATAGGAAAATTTGCGCTGGGTACTATATACCCATGGTTAGTGTTCTAGGATTAAGGGGCATTTGAACTCGTAAATAATGTTGGTTCTTTGTAGTTTTGATTTTGCAGATGTGTTGCTATTTTTTAGGATGAGGTTAGCTGTTTTAAATTCTTTGTAGTAGATAATTAATTTAATTTTTTCCAGGTCAACTGGGTTAGTGTATTTCTTTATGATATTTCTAAGTGAAGATTCATCTTGTTTATTTAATGTTTATGTGCATTTGGCTTTTGTAGAAGATATTTATATTATTGTTTTTGTCTGTGTATTCTGTATCGTTATTATTTACTTTGGAAAGAAATAGTCAAATCTGGTGGTCGATGAGGTAGTTAGAAAAACCAGTGTTAACTAGTGTATGTTTTGCATTGTTGCGTTCTTTAAGGAAAAGTAGACGAGATGATGAATTCTCGCGTGCTCTCTTTAGGAGATTTTTTATCACTGCTATTTTGTATCTGAGTGGGCATTCACTCTTAAAATTAAGGTGGCAAGAGTTTTTACCATATATATATATATATATATATATATATATATATATTGAGATGGGAAACTTTTGTTACGTAATTCTACGAGAACAGCTAAGAACGAGAGTTTATTTTCTTGCTTTCCTAATCTGAGGAAAAAATAGAAATCAATTACACCCTGTTACTCCAGTGGGTCTAAAACTGACCGTATGGTGAAAGAAAGGAATCTAAAGCGGTTGTTTCAATTAATTTGCACAAGGGTGTATCTCGCATTTTATGCATCTTATAAGTCTTCTTATTTTAATCTGCGTCAAAATATAAAAAAAATTATATTGCGATGTAAACATGGTTTCTTGGTCTTGAGCGCCTGTTTAACGAAAGAAACACGCACCAAAAACGAATGTCAACATATATATATATCAGAAAAAGACTTAAAAGGAACACATAAATTAAAACTTATAATGTTTCGATTCAAAAACCTACAGCCTCCTTCTATTACTTCCATTCAAATTTCTTTCTCTTTTTTTTCTTTCTTTTTGAAGTCGTTATGACGGAATCGACCACTTTACGTCAAACAACCCTTTCTGATCGAAATTCTTCCCCGGAGACAAGTCCATCGTCAGCATTCCTTGTTCATAAGAAAAAATCATCGAGTAAGTATTTTTTAAACTTTTATATGATTACATGGATGTGCGATAAGATCAGCAATCTAGACCAGAAGATTTTTCACAAGAATATGAGACATGTTGGATTCTACGGAATTTTGAAGACAACGAATCACCCTATCCAAACCAAACGAATATTCCGTAAAAAAGACAAACATAAGACTCTCCAGGGCTTTGCGGGGACAACGAATCACCCAATCCAGACTAGGCGAATATTCCCAAGATGAAAAAACACATAAGATTCTCCATGGCTTTTGTATTGGATAATTCCTGATTTGGATTCGTTGATTTGTTGACGCCGTTTGCAGGTTGAACGAATCACCCAATCCTGACCAGACGAATATTCTCTAGAAAAAGACACTCATAAGATTCTCCAGGGCTTTGCGGGGCCAACGAATCACCCAATCCAGACCAAGCGAATATTCACTAGAAAAAGAGACAAATAAAACCTTTAAGGGCTTTGCGGGGAAAACGAATAACTCAATCCAGACCAGGCGAAATATGCACTAGAAAAAGAGAGACATTCAATTCTCCGGGGCCTTGCAGGGTCAACGAATCACCCATACCAAACTAAGCAAATATTCCCTAGAAAAAGAGACACATAAGACTCTCAAGGGTTTTATATTTTGTATTGAGTGATTCGTTGACCCCATTTGCGGGTTCAGCAAATCACCAGAAAATGAGACACATTAGATTCTCCAGGTCTTTGCCGGGTAAACAAATCAACCAATTCCGACCAGGTGAATATTCCCTAGAAAAAAGAGACACATAAGTCTTTCCCGGGCTTTGTGGGGTCAAAGAATCACCGAACTGAGACCAGGTGAATATTAGCCAGAAAAAATGACACAATAATTCTTCAGGGCTTTGCGGAGACAATGAATCACCCAATCCTGAACAGGCGAATATTCCCTAGAATGACAGACACATTAGACATCCAGACCTTTGCGGAGACAATGGATCACCCAATTCAGAACAGGCGAATATTCCCTAGAAAGACAGACACATTAGACTTCCAGACCTTTGCTGCGGGGTCAACGAATCACCCAATCCAGAACAGGCTATATTCCCTAGAAAGACAGACACATAAGACATCCAGACCTTTGCGGGGTCAACGAATCACCCAATCTGGACCAGGCGAATATTCCGTAGAAAAAGAGACACATAGGACTCTCTAAGATTTTGTATTGGATGATTCCTGGTTTGGATTGGTTGATTCGTTAACTTCGTTTGCAGGTTCAACGAATCACCCAATCCAGACCAGGCGAATATTCCCTAGAAAGAGAGACACATAAAACTCATCAGGGTCTTGTATTGGATGATTACTGGTCTGGATTGGTTGATTTGTTGACGCCGTTTACAGGTTCAACGAATCACCCGATCCAGACCAGGTGAATATTCCATAGAAAAAGACACGCATAAGAAACTCTATGACTTTGCGGAGTCAACGAATCACCCAATGCAGACCAGGCGAATCTTCCCTAGAAAAAGAGACATATAAGACTCTTCAGGGCATGCAGGGACAACGAATCACCCAATGCAGAACAGGCGAATATTCCATACAAAAAGCGACACATAAGACTCATCAGGGTCTTGTATTGGATGATTCCTGGTTTGGATTGGTTGATTTGTTGACTCCGTTTGCAGGTTCAGCGAATCACCCAATCCAGACTAGTAGAATATTCCCTAGAAAATGGGACACAGAAGAATCTCCAGGGCGTTGCGGCGTCAACGATTCACCCATCCAGACTAGGCAAAAAAAAAAGGGACAAATAAAATACTTAATGGCTTTGCGGGTCAACAAATAACTCAATCCAAACCAGGTGAATATTCCCAAGAAAAGAAAACACATAAGATTCTTCAGGGCCTTGCAGGTCAACGAATCATCCAATCCTGACGAGGCGAATATTCCCTAGAAAGAAAGACACATAAAACTCATCAAGGTCTTGTATTGGATGATTACTGGTTTGGATTGGTTGATTTGTTGACGCCGTTTGCAGGTTCAACGAATCACCCAATCCAGATACCAGGCGAATATTCATCTGAAAAACGAGACACATAAAACTCCCCAGGCCATTGCAAGGTCAACGAATCACCCGATCCAAACCAGCCGAATATTCCCTAGAAAAAGAGACACATTAGATTCCCTAGGGCTTTGCAGGGTCAACGAATCACCCAATTCCGACCAGGCGAATATTCCCTAGAAAAAGAGACACATAAGACTCTCCTGGCCTATGCAGGGTCAATGAATCACCCAATTCAGACCAGGCGAATATTCCCTAGAAAAATAGAAACAATAGATTCTCCAGTAATTTTAGGTGTCAACGAATTTCCCAACACATATCACTAGAAAATGAGGCACATAAGATTCTTCAGGACTTTGCCTTGACGATAACTCACCCAATCAAGTCCAGAAGAATCTGCCCTAGATTATTAGACACATAAAACTCTCCAGGGCTTTGCGAGGTCAACGTATCACCCAATGTAGACCAGGCGAATATTCCCTTGGAAAAGAGACACATTAGACTTACTGGGCTTTGCGGCGTCAATGAATCACCCAATCCAGACCAGGCGAATATTCCCTAGAAAGAGAGACACATTAGATTCTCCAGTGCATTACGGGGTCAACGAATCGCCCAATTCCGACCAGGCGAATATTCCCTAGAAAAAGAGACATATAAGACTCTCCAGGGCATTGCTGGGTCAAGGAATCACCCAATCCAAACCAGCCGAATATTCCCTCAAAAAAGAGACACATTATATTCTCCGGGTCTTTGCGGGTTTAACGTATCCCCCAATCTAGACCAGGCGAATATTCCCTAGAAAAAAAGGCACATTAGACTTACAGGGCTTTGCGACGTCAATGAATCACCCGATCCAGACCAGGCGAATATTCCCTAGAAAGAGAGAAACAATAGATTCTCCTGTGCTTTGAGGTGTCAACGAATCACCTAATACAGATCATTAGAAAATGAGGCACATACGATTCTTCTGGATTTTACCTTGATGATAACTCACCTAATCAAGGCCAGAAGAATCTGCCCTAGATTATTTGACACATAAGATTCTCCGAGGTTTTGAGGTGTTGATAAAGAAGAGTCAGCCCTAAAAAATGAAGCTCTGACGTATCAACGAATCACCCAATCCATGTGAGAAGAATCTGCTCTAGAAAATGATTCACATAAAATTCGGCTAATCACCCAAACAGGAGCCTCTAAAAAATGAGGCTCATGAGATTCTCCGAGGCTTTGACGTATCAACAAATCACCCAATCCAGTCCAGAATATTCTGCACTACAAAATTAGGCACATAAAATTTTCTGGGGCTTTTAGGTTCCAATAAATTACACAATTCAGATCAGAAAAATCTGCTCTAGAAAATGAGACATAAGATTCAGCGGGCTTTTAGGTGTCGCCCAATCAACCAATCTAAGCCAAAAGAATCTTCCCTAGAAAATAAGGCACATAAGATTCTCGGGGGATTGAGGGGGTGACAAAACCCCGATTCAAAGCCAGAATAATCTACCCTAGAAAATGAGACATAAGATTCACCAGGACTTTGAGGTACCGACAGATCCCCCAATCCTCATGAGAAAAATCTGCCCTAGAAAATCAGGCACTGGTGCTTTGAGGTACCGACAAATCACATAATTAAGAACAGAAGAATATGTCCTAGAAAATGAAGCATATAAGATTCTCCGAGACATTGACGGATCAGGGAATCATCCAATCCAGTCCAGGGAAATATACCCGAGAAAATAAGTCACATAAGATTCTTCAGGGCTTTGAGGTGCCAACGATTGGATGTTCAGACTAGAAGAACCTGCCATAGACAATGAGACGCATCGGATTCTCCGAGTCTTTGATGTGTTGCCAAATCACCCAATCCAGACCAGAAATATCTACCCAAGAAAATGAGACACAGAAGATTCTGCGGAGCTCTGAGGTGTCGACGAATCACCCAATAAAGTTCAGAAGAATCCGGGCTTTGAGGTGTCGACGAATCACCCAATCAAGTCTAGAAATATCTGCCCAAGAAAATGAGACACAGAAAATTCTGCGGGGCTTTGAGGTGTCGACGAATCACCCAGTCAAGTCTAGAAGAATCTGCCCTAGAAAATGAGTCACAGAAGATTCTCCATAGTTTTGTGGTGCCGAAGAATCATGTCAAAAACCGAATCAGGCGGCAGTAATAAAGAAGAAATGAACATACATGTTAGGGCATTTCGATGTTCCAGCCTTATTTATGGAATAAAGCGAAAACAATCGATAAGTAACTTGGCTTTACCAGAAGCATGAGGAATTTGTGGAATTCAAATTTCACGGTAGTGGCAGTCGTAATCGGAACACTGGGAATGGTCATGTAGAATCTGTGTAATAGACTCGAGGATATAGAAATTCATTGAAGATTTAGAGGAGTGATTATCAACGTCTGTAATAACTCTATTGGAGTGCTATGAACTCTTGAGTGACTAAGAAGTGTTCAGGGTAGCTATGGAGCACCATAATAGTAACAGGGCAATATGATGAATCATTTGAACCTTAAGTGAAACATGTCGCTATACACTCTTCTAGATTTTTTACATTAATGTCAAAATCGCTAAACAATTGCAATTGTGTTTCGATGCGTATTTTTTTTTGGGGGGGGGAGAAGGAGATAATAAGGATTTACTGATACAAGTCCTACTAATTAAGACATACCTGGCGAGGTTGGGGGTAGAAAAGAAAAGGATTCATACTTTACCTGAGCGAAAGAGAATATAACGAAATCAAAGCGGAGTTGTCCAAGATATATAAGGACTTAATTATCTGCAGCACCTGGTATTCCCAAGTAGTCACCCATCTAGGTACTGACCGGATTCGACGTTGCTTACCTTCGGTGATTTTACGAGAACCGGTAATTTTACGTATTATGGTCGTAAGCCGATATCATAGCGGAGTTGGCCAAGATATATAAGGACTTAAGGGTTTAGCATCTTTTCGAATTTGTATTGAGACTGCAATAAGCGCAGTCATATTAAAAAAAATTATTCGTTTTTATCTTGTTATTTTTATTTCTATCCTTTTAGGTTTATTGATGCATGTCAAGGGTCTCCATAAAGCTTCTTTAAAATTTTAAAATTTATTACAGAAGCAAATCAAGAAAGATGTGGAGATTGTTACAAAATGAGGACTGGATATTGAAGTTTTTTTTTAACTAATTTGATCCACCTCTCTATGGGCACCATTAGTTGCACAAAGCACATCAAGATGATACTCAATTTCTTGCCATGTTCGCTGTAGCAGAGCAATGGTGGCAATGGCATCAGTGATCTTTTGCTTTAGATCAGGGATGCCTTGTATCTTTATTCAATACATGATATTTTTTAACATAACCCTATAGAAAGAAGTCCAGGGGAGTGATATCTGGTGAATGAGGTGGCCAGGGAATTGGGCCATCCTTTCCAATCCACCGGTCGGGAAATGTTAGGGGTTCATTTAACAGTACCTCTTTCATCAACTGGATACCTGAAAAGCACAAATGCAATGTGATTAAAAACTTTGATAACTACTGACTACATAGAACAAATCTGATTAAGATATCTCATCAAATTGCTTTTTGTAATATATTTTTTAAATTGTAAAGTGACTTTATGGACACTGTATGTTTGTATATATATATATATATATATATATATATATATATATATATATATATATATATGTGGGGGGTGTCCATAAAATCTCTTGTTTTAAAAATATTACAAAAGCAAATGAACAGACAAATATATGGAAATTGTTACAAAATGAAGAGTAAATATTGAACTAATTTAATCCACTTCTCTATGGACACAAAGCACATCAAGATGGTATTCAGTTTCTTGCCATGTTTGCTGTAACATCGCCATATCAATGGTGGCGATGGCATCAGTGATCTTTTGCTTTAGATCAGTGATGCCTCGTATCTTTGTTCAATACATGATAACTTTAACATAACCCCATACAAAGAAGTCCAGCGGAATGATATCTGGTGAATGAGGTGGCCAGGGAATTGGACCATCCTTTCCAATCCACTGGTCGGGAAATGTTTGATTTAGGAACCCACGAACCTGCAGTACCCCAAGTGCTAGTGTACCAGATCGTTGGTCATCTAGTTGTGGTGCCGCATCAATTATCTTTGTAATATATTTTTTTTAAATTGTAAAGCGACGTTATGGACACCATTTTTTTTCTTTTTTTTTTTCTTTTTTTTTTGATGGTCGTAGCAATTTTTGAATTTTGCCAGTTCTTTCTCTACTCTGAGTAACAAACATACACATTTATTATTATTATTATTATTATTATTATTATTATTGTAGATATTTATTTTATAAAATTAAATTATTTTTTTTACAGTGACTGGGATTATCATTGGAATTTCATGTGGCTTTCTCGGAATGTTGCTCAGTGCTCTGGGGTTATGGATATACTGCAGTCGGTAAGTTTCTACACTCGACATTACACATCTTTTTACTAAAATTTTCACCCAATAAAAGGCCCAATAGCTACTCAAAAGCAGTGTTGCTGAATGAGTTTTGTATGACTATAAGTGAAAGAGGCGATCCTATCGCCCGGCACCTTTGCAAAAGTGACTGAAAACCATCCGATGGGCTGACCTGTACGGGATTCACTCACATGATAGCAGCAGAAATTAGCCTTATGTTCACGGAGATACAAGCATACTTGACAGGAGATAAGATGTACAAAAATAACAGGAAAACCATGGTAAATTGTATGTTAATTTCATACAATTTATTTATATTTTTGTATGTATTTTTAGTTACAATTGTTTTATGGTACATGTAATACAAGGGAGAAATTTACTCCGTAATATTACGAACCATACCACAGAGAGAAGTCAGACACGTGTTGCCCGTAGCTAGGTTCATGGCGAAGAGATTGAATTTAACGTCTTTTGGCGAGATGTCCGTACTTTTGGCAGGAACCGTTTTTGTTACATGCTGGGAGTACTTTTATTTTTTTAATTTTTATTTAATTTACTTTATACAACGTTTTAATGTTAATACTTTCTTTTATTTATAATTTTCATTATTATTATTATTTTATTTTTTATTTTTATCTATTTATAATAATAATAAGAAGAATAATATCCCTACAGACCTAATCTTGTGAGTAATATTGGGTAGACGGAATTGTTCGTCGATGATTGTGCTAGAACGTAGTCACAAGTCATCGTGACCGAGTGTTTGGGCGTACTGACCTTGTTCAAACAGTTGATGGCGCCAGATGATTCAATCTCTCCCGGAAAATGTAACTAAGTCTCGCTCAACATTGGTAGGCTCTGTGGGTTTTGAATAAATCTGCCTGAACAAGCGTCTGGAACAGAGATTGCATAGGCAACCGAGAAGTCAGACATACTCGGATACAAGCGACCAGCCATTATAAGAGTAAGACGTTTACACTCCTCCTCACTCTTTTAAACAGAAGTAGATGTTTATCCTTTGTTTCCTGTTTAGGATTCGGTTTCCGGTTCCTTCTAAAGTCTACTTCAACTCTATATTTCTCACGTCTCTGAAATTTTATTTTTTTTCCTTAATCGGAGTAGATAGGTTCGCCTACTGCCCGGTTCACACTCCTCCTCGTTCTTTTGAACAGGAGTAGAGGTTTATCCCTGGTTTCCTGTTTACGATTGGATTTCCGGTTCTTTCTAAAGTCTTCCCATTCTCTTTCTGTTGTATCTCGTGTTTTCGAGAAAACAGAGGGAAATAAATTAGTAAGACAAACTCGTATGTAAGTAATAAAAATAGAAGGTTTACTACACGCAGGTACAATTAGTAACTGACCTAATGCTAACTCTGTATTTACCTGAGACCTCCCCACAAGGTGGGATGTGGCACAAGGCCGGTTTTTTATGTGGGGCGTTCCGAGCCCGTAGGCTTGGATAAAAATTGCCCGTAGACCCGTACACACGTGGTCGGGTTTGACTACCGCCCCAGACGAGACTTTGCCCTTCGGCATAGCCTCGTCTAGTTTCCTCTCTGTCCGATAGCAGAGAGTCGGACAAGCAATAAGACCTTAGAGCGCGGCTAAGACCTAATGTTAACTCGAGATTTATTACGTATATATACAGCAATTGTGCCACAAGGCCGAAATAGGAGAATGGGTTGAGTCTGGTCGACACTATCTTATACCTAGCTGATCCAATTCCCGGCTCATTCGTTCGTTACAATTTACACAACCACCACAAAAACTCGTCCATCATCGTACACTGCTACAGATACCATAATACAGCATACACACAGGGAAACCTATAAAAACACCCCATGACATAAAATTTCTTGATTATAAGATGATATATAAAAATTTATCGATGATAAGCAATGAGTAGGGTGGGGATATACATATAACAAAACACACAGACTAAAAATAATCGATGTTAGTAGAACCCGTCGTACCTCAAAAGAAATGAGAAAGACTGGCATATTCTGTCTTCAGACAAAATTAGTTGCCTCTCTTGCTAAGGGAGAGGTAAAGTTAAAATAAATACAGACATAGACAAAAATTAAACTGACCCAGCTGAAATGAAAAAAGGGGGTCCAAAAAAAGCTGGGGAGATTGGGAAACTCGGCTTGGATCATAATCAAAGAAGCCAGGGACAACACTTACATTAACTAGGTACATAAGAAGGGTCTATCCTAACCAGGGCAAGAAACCTCCCCGGTGAGCGTTAAGGAGACTTAAAAAGGAAAATCAAGGATAGTCCCATTCACGCGAACCAGGCTCGCCTCAGTCACCCACCTTTCGCTAAAATCTGTCGTTACCAAACGCTTTCTATCAGATCTGATGTTCAAAGAATCTGACCAGATCCTGATGAGAATAGCGTTCACATCGCAAGATTTCCTCCTTCCTCGTTGTCCAAATCACCATTCGAGCCATGGCTAGCAACGACAGAAACACTATCTGTTTCACCCCAGAATACTGAGGCGACACATTGTCACATGCGTTTACACGATCAATGAGCATGAGCTCTTCGGGAGCGATACGAGCCGTCAACTCACCAAGACCGAATGCCAACTCTCCTCAACTCCGCTTATTTATATAAATGGGCGATTCCACTCATTCATGTCCTATATGATACTATCACTCCCAGTAAACTCCCTTGTGCCTTAATGGCATAATCACCTTGATTGGGGTGAATTGATTGAAAAAAGTAATTTTGAGGATAATATAGATTAGATATTTGTTGATCATAGACTTGAAGAGGTTAAGATTGTAGTGATCGGGAAAGCATCTTCTCGGGAGTTTATTCTTCAAAGTAAAAGTACTTGAAAAAAAAAAACTGTGTAGTGAAATTCCTTCTTACCAATGGAAAGAAATGAATGAGGATAATGTTACCCTGTATACGTAAAATGGCGACTCGTGGCTGTAAAGGTCTGAACTGGTGAAACTAAGAAATGCATGAACATTCTCCATGAAAATAGCGATTGGCTTGCGACGTTTCGTCTGTAGGAAAGGGAATGTAGGGTTGAAAACTAATTCATTGTCCATAAACATTTTTGAATGATGTCAAGGCTGGAAATCGACGACCGGACACCTTCAGCTCAGATATGGCAGCACTACGCCATTTTTGGTCTGATCTTGTAAAGACGAAGCATCGCAGAGATAGTCAGGTACTTTCTGGAAGGTTTTCTATTTCACGAAGCTTCTTGCTTCAATTACTTACATAGCCATTAGTAGCTTCCTCAAATTGACGTATTATCGGGTAACAAGCAGAAATAGCATGACCTAAGTGTGATTTTTAGATACGAGATTACTTTTTGATAATGTGACGGACATCTGCATCTGTTCCAGAAAGTTAACGCAGTGGTAGCATCTGTTAGGGTCCTGGCTATAGGCAAATCGTGCCCCCCCTCAAACAAAACATTATGGAAGTATGAAAATACAGTTTTATAGTAAAAATACCAGCAATACAATTTTATGTAAAAAAAATTTACCAACGATAATTATTTATAGTAAAATTAGCAACAATACTTATTTATAGTAGAATTAGGAACAATACCTATCTATAGTAAAATTAGCAACAATGCTTATTTATGGTAAAATTAGCAACAATACCTTTTTAAAGCAACATGACCAGCAATATATTTTAACTATAGTTGAAGACATACAACTGCGTTCAAAATACAGGGCAGTCCGAAAGTATTGTCACTCTGTACCAAAAAAGTCGTGAGAAACAGAAGAACAAGTACTGTAATTACCCATGTATAATACGCATTTTTTTCCAAAAAAATAATAAACAAAATTAGGGGTACTACAAAAAATCTTTAAAAAATTTGCCGTTTCATAGGTCGATTTCAGTTGTGAAAGGACTACTCACCAAAAACATACAGCAATTTGACATTAACATTCGGCGATTGCGACCCCATAAGGATATCAAATACAATCATATGTACCTAACAATACTTACAAATGTAAAATAAAATAAGAATTTTCATAAAACTAAATTAGAATAATATTATTCTATGTTTAAAACCATTTTTAATAAGAGTAAGAAAAACTGGCCATAATGAAATTGGAGAGGTACAATTTATAGGGTTTGATTACCAAAAAAGGGGTGCGTATTATGCATGAGTAGAAGCATTTTCCCACAATTTCAGCACAATTTTAGGGCTGCGTATTATGGATGAAGGCGTATTACACATAGGAAATTGCGGTAATACAGTAATACAAAGCACACGTACTAGATTCAGTGTATTCATTTATAGAACCACCCTTTCGGACCACCCAGTAGCTGTAATTTTTTTCAAATTATTTACATTTCGGCAATAAAGGTTGATATGCCACGAAGCAAAATCAACCAATCAATCAGAAAGTTGACCAGATAACTGAATACTTCCCAATGATATCATTGGTCTACATTCGAAGGCAAACGTTTGCACGTGGATTTTACCCTCCCCCCCACCTCATTTGACTTGGCGCTACTTTTCGTAAATATAAAGATTACTTTTTGATAATGTGATTAACACCTGCATCTATTCCAGAAAGTTGACGTGGTGGTAGCACCTGTTAGGGCCCCGGCTATGGGAAAATCGTGAAACCACAAAACAAAACACTATGGAAGTCTAAAAAAATAGTTTTATAATAAAAATAGCAGCAATACATTTTTATGTAAATAAAAAATAGCAACAATATCTTTTAAAAGCAACCTGACCGGCAATATATTTTATCTAGAGTTGAAGGCATATAGTTGCGTTCAGAATATAAGGGTGGTCCGAAAATCTTGTCACTCTGTACTAAAAAGTAATGAGAACAATAGAAAAACAATACGGTAATACAAAGCACATGTACTGGGCAGATTGAGAAATTACACAGAATTATGAAATTATGAAAAGAATTTCGCGATACATAGCATTAACCAATGTTCTTTCACTAATATCTAGTGCGTTCATCCGACTAGAGGAAAACCAAAGCCAAATTATTATATAGCGTGGTCCGAAAGTCTTGTCACCCCTTACCAAACAGTAGCGAAGACAATGGAACTACGTTTCAGAAATGGGACCGATTAGAAAAAGCAGCTGACGCAAACTGGAGGGGTCGATCCCAGCGTGTGGTACCTTTGAAAAGTGCCTAAAAAGCCAGGCCTTGTGAGTGAAATTGGATAGAGGGTAGATCCTTGGGGCTTCGTCGATGGCTATGCTAGCACGAAATCACAAGTCATTGTGGCCGAAGCTAGCCTTGCTCAAATAGTTGATCGTGTTAGATAGCATGCTCTTTCCCAGAAACTGTAACTAAGGTCTGCTCAGCATAGTTGCAGTATAAACACAAATGCGCCTGATGAAGCGTCTGCAATAGGGATTGGCTAGCCGCTTGAGTAGACGAGTATACGAGTGGCCAGCTATATATATATATATATATATATATATATATATATGTGTGTGTGTGTGTGTGTGTGTGTGTGTGTGTGTGTGTGTGTCCGGTGCAGAATTAATTTCAACTCGGAA
The DNA here is from genome assembly GCA_903632075.3 of Acanthosepion pharaonis. Taxonomy (NCBI): domain Eukaryota; kingdom Metazoa; phylum Mollusca; class Cephalopoda; order Sepiida; family Sepiidae; genus Acanthosepion; species Acanthosepion pharaonis. The sequence goes on along the minus strand of CAHIKZ030005099.1, from coordinate 2,974,643 downwards.
TTAATTTCAACTCGAAACTAATTTTCCCTCGGAATTAATTTCAACTCAGAACTAATTTCAACTCGGAATTAATTTCAACTTTCAGCGACTGTCGAAAACTTTTTGCTCTGCCACCTGACATTTTTATTGGAGCAGATGTAAATGAATAAAAGTAAATAAAAAAAAGTAACACATTATTCATTTGCAACAAAAAAGAATGAAAGTTGCAGGAAAGATGAATTCTGAATTATCTATTAAGGATTTTTAATGCTAAATTAAAAAAAAATTAACACCAACTCTTTGCATTTTGTTTCGGAATACATGGAAAATGATAACTTTGATTTTAAATCGAGTTGAAATTAGTTCCGAGTTGAAATTAATTCCGAGTTGAAATTAGTTCTGTCACTCATTTATATATATATATATATATATATATATATATATATATATATATATATATATATATATATATATATATAGGTGGGTATTTTTAGGAAATGGGAGAAGAAAAAGAAATTAGCTCTTCCTGTTTTTGTTTTATTATTTATGGTTAATGATTAAGGTTATTTCTAGTCATGACCTTGAATTTATATATTTTATTTATTTTAAATTGATTATATTATTTGTTTATATATTTAATTTATTTATTTGTTTTGTATTTTTTTCTTAGGTTTTATATGTTTGTAACTTGAATTATAGGCGATAATGAAAACAGTAGATGCAACAAAACAGAAAAGGGTTCTTAAAATAATTTTTCCTTCGATATTTGTTTAATCGAACTGATGCTCGGTTAAAGTAATTCTGTGTGTAAAACAAAGGGAAATAATTTAAGATTAAGGATTAAGAAGAAAAAAAGGTTCTCTTAGCCACACAGGTTCTAAGAAATATATCATATTTCTGAAATACGGTATATTTGACAGAGCCGCAAGAAAAAAGGAAAAGAAACAGAATGTGGTGGTGCCTTTTCATTGGTCTGTTAACTGACGAATCAGCAACTAGCGAGAACGTAAGATTTCTTGGTAAAATATGTTTCTTTACGAAAATTATCTAGTGAGAATTCTTCGCTTGGCAGCAAACACATGGCCTGCAAAATGCTAGGACAGGAAAATTATTTAATGCATTTCCTCCTCTCTGTCACTGACAAGTAGTCGGCAAAATTTCCATACTGGGAACAAAAAATTAGTCAATAGAGACCATATGCGTTGTCCTATTTATTACTACAAGTAAACCTTTTTTCTGGTGAAAAGTCTTCCGGTTTGACTTGCGACTTTCGTGTATTGACCTGAAGCCGAGGCGGACATAGTCAACTACGAAACGACAACCTTTGCTACCAAAGACCAGTCTGAGCCAAATTTGATATCGTGATAGAGTAACCCCATATTTTATCCTGTAATAAGATTTGTAGAAATTTGATGTAAATTAAAAGCGTTACAGTATTCCTTTGTTTGCCAGCGAATATTTTCTAAACTGATCAGTTACAAGAAAATAAAACGAATAACAGTGTCCGAAGCATTCTTACCTATTTCAGTAAAGAAAGCAGTCATTTATACTAGAGAAATAGTCTTTTTTTTTCATTTCACTCATATGATGATACGTAGTGAATGGAGCGCCCTCCAGGTACATGCGTTCTATCTTTTTCACCCAACGCAGAAGGTTTACCAACTCTGCCTTTGCGATCTATTCAATAAACGACTGGTTGGAATACGTAACGTCAAACTCCGGTATGAGTCTGATATCGAAATAATCTCCTATTGGAACAAACGCCGAAATAGCTTGTTTTGTATAGTTTCCGTTCTTCTTCTTATCAAGTCGTAACACCACACCTATCCAGTGTTGCACACAGAGCCTCACCTGGGGTGTTCAAGTGTGTACAGATCTTCAAGATTAGGGCAAACTAGAAGATGATCCCTAGTTTGTGATTAACCGCATTGGCAGTTAGAATCAACATCGGTGGAAGATGCTCATAATCCCAGAAATTCAAATAGATGATCAGGTGATAATAACAACAAAAATGAAGATATTAATCTTAGGTTGCCACTTAGAAAAGTAGACTTCAAAAGGAACAACCTGATGATTATAAAACAGAAACATTTTGGATTGAGATGAACTATATCTTCCTTTTCTATGTGGGTGTCGACCCATAGTATCACAACACCTTCAGTCCATGTTTTTTCAGCTGCTCTTTGACACAACTTTCTTTAATGCTCAGTACACTGTTTCAACCATGAATTATTTAGTCGTACATTTCCAAACTATTGAAGTCCTTGGGTAGTCATCAAGAAATCCAGAGGAGAGATGCCCAGACATTCATACAATGACACCATGTTCTGTCAACAGGCTTAATGCAACATATTTACCTGATCATAGAATGATGTTTTGGGAAACATGGACCTTTATGCCCATAAAACAATGGAATGTCAAAAGAACGCTCTTTCCTTGATACCACTATTATTTTAACTACCTTCACTCCTTGGCAATGTTTATTGTTTTAAAAAGCAATGATTACAATTGTAATAGCAAGGTGATCGGTTGCCATGTGTCGCCACACGGGCTAAACTACAGGGGACGGGGGAGAAGTTTGTCCCCCTTAACATGCGGCATGCAGGCCCACCGGTGTGTGGACACGCACTGGTGCCCATGAACTAAACCCCAGCTATGGGTTAAATAGCTCCACTGCCTCGTGGAAATCTTCGGGAGAAGAGAAGACTAAGGAGTAAACTCTACACAAATCCGGAGTGGAGCCCCTAAGGCGGATGGACGGCACTCTGTGGTACTTTCCGGCAACTCCTGCAACCGCGCTGGTACCAAACTGTATTGGTTTATCCTTTCCTTTGGACTCTGCTAGCAAGGCCGAGAGGGGGAACTAGACGTCTGGGCAGCCCTAGTTCTCCATACATCCCGCCATACATCCCGCCCAGGCTCGTAGCGCACACGGCGCAACTCCATCGTCTATCGAGACGGGCGGATGTCGAGACAATTGTATTAAAACCTAAACATATGAAAATGAATGGTTGGCTTCACAGTGGCCAGTAGCTGTTTGGAGGCGATTCAGACAGGACCACAAGGGCCAGACATCACTGGACATAGGAGAAAGGCATTCTGTAGGGCTGAGAGAGGGAGCCTGTGTTCTTCCTTGTTAAGGTGGCTCCACCACATGGACAGACACTGACTAAAAGCCCTGTTGTTCAATGGTTCGGCTGAGTGTAAAAAGCAGTAATTTGCCTGACCTGCAGCAAACACTAGCCTCGAATCGACACAATTGAACCGACTGTTGCAAAAAAAAAGAAGAAAAAAAACGCCTGAGTGTTGCGAATTTGGACTAACATGAATCGTACCGTTAGCGCGCTTTTCCCTCCAGAAAGTGCACTAACGAACTGAGAGAGGAAGTGTCTTGACTTAAATGTAGTAATGTCATTTGGATGGGCGGGGGCAGATGGAAGCTGCCGTACACTCGTCGGATATGTCAACCGCTGGGCCCCAACAAATCTACGCTAATCGCTGCCGTTTTCCTCCATTATACGTCCTTAGTAATATTCTTTTGGGCTTTTAATTAGATTTTAATTAATTTTCCTAGACTTTTTTCCACTCTGCAATCTCTTTCCCCACAGTCGCAATGTTGCGTGCTTGTCGCTACTCTATCACTATTTCCATAGCAATTGTTCAGAAGTTCATTCTTTAGGATACGCTATACCAAATCGACGTGGTCGAATCACCCTCCGTATTCCAAATATAAGAAAAAAGTTCCACTCAAACGGCTTTTGTCCAAGAACTGCCACTTTGAAGAACAGACTCCAGAGTGAGTGCTCCCCTTAGCACTACAATCCTAACGTCTTCACGCCAAGGGTCAATCGATATATTTCCCCATATATCCTCATAAACATTACTTTCTATAATTTTCTCTTCCGTTCATATCTCCCATCTCATTCATCATCAGAATTTTGGCTTTAACCCTCTACCTTAGGTGGCTCTCGAACCTTGGGTGGAATTTAGTATAAAAACAACCCTTATTGTCAATGACGAGCGAAGACTTGCAGAAAAATTATCTGATTTTGTTAGCAGAGCGTGGGCCATTCTTTAGATGAGCAATACAAGCACCCCCGCCTTCGAATCAGGAGACTATAAAGTTGAGAGGACCTATCTCAGCGTTTTTATTAGCTGGTGTCAAGACTTTTATCTATTCATCTCCGTATCACGCCTTTTTAGGGCTTACAGCCATATCACGTTGAAACACCAGTTTTTGTACGATCACCGAAGTTAAGCAACGTTGAACCTGATCAGTACCTAGATGAGTAACCACCTAGGAATACCACATGTGGCTGCTGGAATTGATAACTGCTAGGAAATGTTCATCGAAGAGCCGAGTCCCAATTCCAAACTGCATGAGTCCACCTTTTCTCCTCCTAGCTATAGGTTAATTAATAAGACTTGTATCAATAAAACATTATTATATCCCACAAAATTTCTTCCAATCTAAAAATATTTCCGGTCTTTAAATAACCTGTAATGGGTTGATAAGTCATAAAAAATGAATCCCAATTCCAGTGTTTGGACTGTTATATTCGCTGATACGCAAATGCCCGTTGGAACAGTATGAGTCCACCTTTTCTCCCCCTAGCTATGGGTTAATTAATAAGACTTGTATCAATAAAACATTATTATACCACACAAAAATTCCTCTAATCTAAAAATGTTTCCAGGATTTAAATAACCTGCAAAAGGTTGATAAGCCGTAAAATAACGAATCAACCAATCAACCAAAGTATCACGCTTTCTTAATGGTGAGACTTTTAAAAATTCAGCAGAGACTGACTCATCATTAGTGTTAGCAGAATTCTTTTCATCCCAAATCCGAGGTCATTTCAATAAATACTAAAAGAATTAGTTTCATGGGGGGGAGGGGTAAGTAGTTTGCGTAACTGTTATCTTTGCATAAAATAGAACCAGCGAGTTGAGTTCTAACCTAGTCTGTTTGAGAAAGGCATGAATCGTTCAGTTCTCCTTCCTACCCTAGGGGCTAAATAGTATGGTAAAGTGGGCTCTCTAGTCTTGAGTTTAAATTTAAAATGGTAAAAAGTTAAAGAGTAATCCTTCCAAGGAAATCATGGAAATTTTTCTGATAAAGAAAAAGCATCTGTGGAAAACCATGATCATATCGGTCCCGAAACATCATGCACTTAAAAAATATATAATTACATTCTTGATAAAGAAATACAAATACAGGTATACGTCACCCTACATCGTTAATTGCTTCGAGAGGTCTTAGGTCGAAAAACAACTTAAGTCAAAATAACCACACTATAAACTGCAAATAAGCACTTCACATTGCTTATTACTGTATTTATGATATGTAAAAAAATTAGCATATTTTATTATGCTAATTTTTTTTTTGTTTTTGATGATTTTATTATATATATATATATATATATATATATATATATATATATATATATATATATATAGTATACATAGTATTTTTAAAATTTATTAAAATATGATTTTATATGTGTTTATTGATATTTTAGTGTTTTGACATTTCTAATATTTTTAACGGCCGACGTAAACTCGAGTAAAACATTTTTTATTCAGTTCTGGATTAAATGGATAGCAGCTCGAAATGAGATTTTATTGAATAAATTTACTCTTTAGTATTTCAAGATATTTTTTGCGTAATGTTGGTAAATATATCTGTTAAAATGACAAGTCAGTGTTATTTTCATTTTCGCGTAATTTAGACGACAATTTATCCATCGCACCCTGCATATTAAAGTACAGTAAGCGACCACATCACTCCTTACATCTGGCCACCTAACTGACCAAACTGCACTTCACTTGATTATTATGTGGGGCATAGTTGAGTGAGAGACCAACAAAACTCCTTGTAACACCAAAGATGAACTGAAGGCAAGGATTATGGCAGCATTTACCAACTTAAACAAGGAGACCATCCAGAAGAGTTGCAGGAGATTCCAAAGTCGTCTGGAGGCCGTGGTTGAAGCTAATTGCTATTTTATTGAATAAATTTACTCTTTAATATTTCAAGATATTTTTTGTGTAATTTTGGTAAATATATCTGTTATCTGTTAACATGAGATGTCAGTGTTATTTTCATATTTGTATAATTTAGATGACAATTTATCCATCGCACCCTGTATATCTGTTAACATGAGATATCAGTATCATTTTCGTGTATAATTTAGATGACAATTTATCCATCGCACCCTGTATATCTGTTAACATGAGATATCAGTGTCATTTTCATATTTGTATAATTTAGATGACAATTTATCCATCGCACCCTGTATATCTGTTAACGAGATATCAGTGTCATTTTCGTGTATAATTTAGACGACAATTTATCCATCGCACCCTGTATGTCTGCTTCATTTCATTCATTCATTTTTTTTTTCTCTCTTCCAGAAAGAACCAAACAGCCTCAAAGCCAACTTCTCAGGCACTGCCTCCACCGTCTCACTTTTTAGGGAACATCCTTTCCTACTCGAAAACACGCAAATCATTTTGCAAAGGCTACAACAATTTCAGTAATCTCATGCCTTCGACCAATCAGGTGCTAACCCGACGCGATGGTCAGCATGTTCAAATTCTCCGTTCACCTTCTGACGCCAGTGACCATAGCAACCAATCCCCCAGGTCAAATCCAGCGTCATCTTCGGCCACTGTCTCCACCACCATCTCTTCATTGCCTCCGCATGTTCCTACTTCTTCTGATCGAACCCGTCCCCAAGGGATCACCATTTTGAACAATTTCACATGTCTTTAGTCTTTCATTATACATCAAATGTGTATGTAAACATGTATAACTTCGGGTTTCTTTGTATTAAAAGATATCTTAACGAAGAAAAAGACATCAAAGATGACCAGAAAATATACAATATATATATATATGTCACAGACTATAAATGGACTAAGTCCAACAACTATTTTAATATATTTAATTGTTTTGCGTTATTTATATATACACAAATATTTAAGTAAATGCTCTGTTTTATAATAAACAGTATTAACAACATTTACCGACCTGAACGTCCGTGAAATTTCATAGAAAATATGCGTCCGCCAACATTTCGAGGAAAATCATGGGAAGTTTGTAGTTTAAAAACAGTAAACTAACCAGAAGCTCCTTCGTGGCTAAACTGGTATAGCACGTCAGGCTATATGACGGTTCTGTGTTGGATACAAGTTCGATTCCTGTCGGAGGACGCATATTTTCTATGAAATTTCTCAGACGTTCAGGTCGGCAAATGTTGTTAATACTGTTTATTATAAACAGTGCATTTACTTAAATATTTGTGTGTATATATATATATATATATATATATATATATATATATAAATAACATTAAAATATATATGTAAGTAAACTCTTGCAAGTTCTAAATGTACTAGATTATCCAAGCTGTCAAAAATGGCTGTATATATAATATTAATAGGATTAGTCTTCCACATGGGAATTTTTAAGCATATTTTAAATTATAATATTAATATGTAGTAATTATACCAGGGGGGATCAGTTTATTACTTAATAACAATAGAAAAATGATCCCCTACTTTATAACCAATAGAATCTTATATTAATAATAGTTGACACAGGCCATGAAAAATGATGAGAAGGAATTGTTAATTAATTCTTGGGTGATCTGTTTATTACTTAATAACAATAGAAAACCGACCCCCAACTTTATGCCCAGTAGAACCTGATATTAATAGTAGTTTACCCAGACCATCAGAAACGACAATATATTTTGTCATGACATTACTATTTCACATGTGTGTCTTCAAATTTTAATATCCGGGTGATCAGTTTATTACTTGATAACTAAAGAAAACCGGTCCCCCACTTTATGTCCAGTAGAATTACCAGCTTACATATTTTTAAAGTCCTTATGATTATCAGGTTTTCACATATGAGTGTTTAACCATTTGAGACCTGACCACCGCTTTGCCGGTGGTAGAGAAAAATGACCTAATGCCCAGTTACCGGTGGGTAAACACTTGTAACTATTTTTATATCTACCGTGAAACATTACATACCAATTATTTGCGAATTTTGACTCAGAAGCTAAGGCAGTTTTAAAATTGTTCAGGAACGCAGGGTTAAATATATTTTCCAGCTATATTATGCATTTATTATTGAGGTATCAAGGCAACTGTTTGTTGCTTAATATCAATAGAAAACTAGTCCCCCACTTTATGCCCAGTAAAAGTTCTATTAAAACTAAGTTGCCTCGGCCGTGGTAATAGTTTGTTAAGTCCTTGCTATTATTCATAAACTTAAGGAATCAGCACATATACTAGGCCACAAAAATCTCCTGAGCCGACCAAGCATAGAAATGAATACAACATGGGAACCAGTAATAAGGAGTGCCAGAGAAAAGCGATAATAACAACAAAAATTGCAATATGAGCTCTGGTAAAAACGTATAATGATAACAGGAAAAATTGCAATATGAGCACTGGTTGCTGAAGACATTAGGTTTATAATAGCCAGAAATTCATACACAGATGTCCTGAAGGACACATGGCACAGTGGATAAAGGTGTTAGTTAGATCCAGTGACATGGTAATTTTGCACTTTTTATATAAATACTTGTATGGTAAACGTTTTAGGAAGCCTTGCGCTTTGGTACCTCGATTTCATGAATTTAGGCATAGCATTAAATTGGCAGATCGGTTCCATGATTTTACCGTTAAAATTACTAGATATAACCATAAATGCTATTCTGAGAGTTTCACTTATCACCTGTGAAACTCTCTTCTGTTTTTTTTTTTTGGGGGGGGGTCTTGTCAAATATGGTCTTCAAAAATTTAAATCATCCTATTTTTTAATCCTATTCTCGTATTACATTCTCTCCCTAATAATGTTTTCTGAGTTTCATTACACTCAGTAACACCTTTTGCATCTTAGTGGCTTTATCGCCTTGCTTAGAGTGAAATGGTTAAAACACACACACACACACACACACACACACACACACACACACAGATAGAGTTGAAATTAGTTCAAAAAACTGGTCAAAACACGATTTTTGGTGCCTTTGACGGTGCTGATTTTGAAAATGGCCTTAGTTTTTCATGGTTAGCTAACATTTTTGCTGTACTGAAATTACTCATTTTTGGAAAAAAGATCAATTTACCATCTTAGCTGATCGCAACATTTAATTAATAAGGGTCGTAGAACCCCATCAATTTTCAGGTAGGCCGAGCAATTTATGTCAGCCACCTGAAATAAACTATTTTTATAAGAAAAATGTGGTTTTGAGTCAAAAAATTTAAAACAGAAGTACCGAATTTTACCAATTTATCGACAAAATTCAAATTAACTGATAAACTTTATCAGTGAATACACTTTAGTAATCCTGATAATTAAGGTGACATCAAAAAAATGAAACCCTAAAATCTTCTGTTTGATATTCATAAATTTATCCTATCACTTTTATCCCTTCACTACGGAAGGAAACCAAGCAGATTAAGAGCATTTTGTTTTCACAATTGGAAAGAAACTCCAACTAAAGACATCTCAATTGAATGCACCTATTCCATTGTACATGATACTGCTGGAGTATCAAAAGGGATTTAAATAACATTGAACATGACAGACAATCAAGAAAGAGAAAATATTTACCATAGTTCTTATGTTCACGAAGGTTTTATTTCTGATGTTAGTTTATTAAATGATTTGATGAAAATACTTGTTGGTCTCGGTAAATTCAGTCGTGTTATTTTTAAAAACTCAGAGTCTGATTGTTATTGCAAAAATAGTATTTTTCATTAAGCAGACCAATATTTGTTGGTTTAAATACGAATGGAGTGGTTTCTACGGTTTTATTTTGAGAAATATTGCCATCGGTCAATATCATATATACAGAAAACAAATAAAAAATGCATTTTTTTTTTCGAAAAATGGGGCATTTCGGTACAGCAAAGACATTAGCTAACCAAGAAAAAGTAAGGTCATTTTCAGATTCAGCGCCCTCAAATTAGCTAAAAATGATGTTTGATGTATCAACACCATTTCAATTTTTTTTTTGTTGACCAGTGAAATCTGATTTCTGAAACGATTCGTTTAAAGTGGAAATCAAACGTTCAGATGCTTAATTTGAATCTCATTTTTTTTTTTTTTTTTTTACAAATATATATTTTGATCTTGTAAATTTTTTTTTATTGTTGATGACGCAGGATCATCTTGGAAACATGTCAAGTTAATTTTTTTTTCTGCAAATTGCTTTGTATATTCCCCTCTCACATACATGTTATATACACACACGATGGATGAGAATTGATTTTGAGTAATGTGATCGCCTGATTTATCTTCAAATATCGTCAGCGCAGATGTGGATTTTTACTTAGGTTCTTCCACTGGCTTGCGCAGATATGACACTGTTGTCCTCTTTCAGTGGAGTTGTTACATAAATGCTGTATAATGAATAATGAATGACTTCTTTCTGTGTGTGACGTCTTTGAAGATTTTTTTAGGTCTTCTCTACTTAGAAAGACGTGATTACATTCATTAGACGTTCAATTAAATTCTGTGATTTTCAGGCAAATTAACAAAGACAAGTTATATATATATATATATATATATATATATATATATATATATATGAGATAATATATATTTTCATGTATCAAGGACAATATAGGGAAAATGTATGACAAAGTGGGAAAATTTTCTTTGCGATGTGTTTCATCAGGCTAAATTTGTTATGTTAACACGACTAACAAATTTAGTCCAATGAAATCCTAAAGGATAGAACACGTCGCAGGAAAATTTTTTCTACTTTGTTACACATTTGTAGTGGATCTAAGAAGGTTGCGTGAATATTTAAAATTGTGCTGCAAATAAAATATGCAATATCCACAAACATAAATTATAAGAAATGTCCAAATGGTAACGATATTCAATCACGACAAAAAATACATGTTTGAAACAACAGATTAAATTTTATATACACAATTTACAATTTTTTTGTTTGTAATGATGTGTGCAAAGGTATATTTTGGAGAAAACATTCTTTGCTGTTTCGGAAATGTTCAATGTCTAAAAGTTCTCTGCCTTTGATTAAAAAGGTTGAATTTAACTTAGACAAAAGATTTTTCTATGAAAGACATTGAGTGAAAACGTTTGTTGTGTAAATTTTTCTAATCTCTCATAAAGGAAGTTTGTTTCTTTGGCGGCACATAATTCCTGTGTGTATCTTTCGCGTGTGTTAGTCTCAAATGCGATGAAATTTCGTTTACTATATCTATTTATAGTTTTTTTAACAACGAAATCGGCTCCACGGGGCTTGGTAGCTGTTGCGAATTTTTCTGAGAAATGCGTATGTTGTATTTTTTTTATTTTTTAGCCAATAGGATTTCTTGAAACATTTAAATTAGGAATGAATTTGAGAAAGATTTTCTTTATGTCGGTGGAGCCTATTTTTGCACAAATTTTGACTGTTTTCTTATGAAAATTTCTCAAAGTTTATTTTTTATTTAACAACCAATGAAATTCAAGAAAATGTTTGAAATTGAAATGAGGGTTACTAAACATTTGACCCAATACTGTCTTTTGATATATAAAAATAAATATCGTTATATATATATATATATATATATATATATATATATATATATATATATCATGTAATATCAAAACTGTCCAATTGTTAGATTAAGCCTTTGAACCGTTGTATCTTAGAAATGATTAAAGATATCTTACTGTAATTCTCTAAGGTTTTTATAACACTGTTGGACACTCTAAGCTTAACAGAATTATCGTGATGAAATCCATCATAAACAAAAATGACATGTTCATCATTAATTAATCATAGCTAAGGATAGGAAGCTCATGAGGGACTCAAATAAAGTTCAAAGTTCAAGTTCGCTATCTCCAACGAGGTGCCTCACAGGTTTCACTTACGATTTCATTTTCAAGTCTTTTTTCACTGCTCTTTGGACTGTCACAGCTGAAACTCCCCTCTCACATGCCAAACGTCTTATGAATTGAGTTGGATCTTTTGTAATTGATTTCTTTAGCTCTAACTTGAAATGATGATCCTTCTCCCTATATATAAGTATATATATATTTCCTTATCTCTAACTTTAAATGATGATTCTTCTCCTTGTATATATATATATATATATATATATATATATATAAGTAAAATGAAAACGAAAGGAATATAATTCGACTGTACGTAGCATTTAATTTAAAAGACGGCTCAATACAAAGTAAAGCTAAATATTATTTTAGTATATTATAACAAAAACATGTTAAAAGTCATGACGCAATTACAATTGTAATTGCGTAGCAATTTTTATGATGCTTTTGTTTTGATATCCTAAAATAAATCGAAACGGTTAAATGCAACAGCCTCTTCTACTCCAACAGCTTCTTCTCTCTCACTTCCTGGCAGTGGAACTCCCTTCCTCTTACTTACTTCCCTGATAGCTATAGTCTTCAAATATTCAAATGTAATGTCAATCGACATCTTCTGACGCCTTGAACTAGTTCCCCGTCCTTCTCTTTATCCTTTCCTCAAATACCTCTCTTAAGTCATACTCTCTGTAACCCCTTGTGTGCTAGTGGCCTTCCCACCTTGCTTGGGGTGAAATGCTTAAAACACAACACACACACACACACATATATATATATATATATATATATGAAGAAATATACTCTTAATGTGTGCTATATTTATGGGATAAAGTGCTCAATATCATAGATAGAGCGTGTGTAAATATAAAAGTGAACATTGAAGTCAACACTTAGAGCCTCTAAGTGTTGACTTCAATATTCACTATCATATATATATATATATATATATATATATATGAAAGAGAGAGAAGGTGTATGTTTGTTATCCTCATTGTTGATTGGTCAGTCGATCTATGCATTACAACAACGCATCTCTCCAATGATTCTTAAACCCAGAAAAGCTTTGAAAAGTTCTATTATACTGCAGTCAAACATTTTTTTCCTTGGCAATTTGACACTTTCCTCTGCCTGTTGGGACCAGATTTGTTCTTACCTTGTACATGACACAAAAAGTCCTACCTGTTGACAAAATGTTTATATTCAATCTGAATACGCATATAAAACATCTCTAGTCTCATTTGCTAAATGTCTTGTATACTAATATGTGAGAGTTTTTAAAAATAAAAGCAATAATTTCATGTCCTATGTTGAAGCCACTTTTTTTTTTATCATTTCGGGTCATGACTTCTGAGCTAAGTGACTGATTATTAAACAAAGAATATAAGAAACTGAATCAATTTACATTCATTGTTATAAATAACTTTAGATTATTCAAAACAAAAAAAAATACCACAATTTTTAGTATAATAAATGAATAATTCATTTTAAAGTGTTTAAAATCAATGGATTTAGATAATAATGACCAGCTGATAACATTTAAACAAAATCTATGAAAATTGTAACAGTTCATTATTATTAAAAATGTTACATTATAAATGAATAGTAGTAACAGTAGTTGTAATAACAGTAGTATTAGTAACAGTAATAGTAGTAACAGTAATAGTTGTAGTTATAAAAATAGTAGTAGTAGTAGTAACAGTAATACTAACAGTAGTAGTAGTAGTAACAGTAGTAGTAAAGAGGAAGCCATTTAGTGTGATCACTGATATTGAGAACTGGTTATAAAAAAGTTCACATCATAAAGGATTTATAATCGTCCCTCCCGACTTCGTGCTTCGACTTTCATGGCTTCTCTCTATCGCGTTTTTTTTTTCAGATCATTTTTTTCATTAAAAAATCATATTGCGGTTTCTCAACTACAGGGTTGAAAAAAAAACTTCTTGCCGAGATCTCAGGAGCAGACACACATCCGATCCTTTAGTTGATCGAAACAGTGAAAATAATACAGCGGGCACTCAGTTGTCTGAGTCAATTATGCACCCCTGCTTTACACTTGAGGGTCTGACACAAGTCGTGAGAAATATTAAGGAAGTACAGAACATGATTGGCTAATGGGACCCATAAATAGTGCGCGCATTTCAATTCCAGAATGCACCCACCCCCGCCTAGGCCTAGTATGCCTTCAGCAGAAGACGACGCACCACCTGAAGACTCTTCTACAGAAGTCATGATTTAGAGGAGCAGTAACCTTTGTTGTGCAGTACATCTCTTCATCATCGAACAAGTTGCATTATTTTCCTAGGTTCATATGAACTTAGGAAAATAATACAACTTGTTCGATGATGAAGCAATGTACACATAAGAACTTTGTGTGTTATTTTAACGTCTGTCTTATTTTCTCTTATTATGTCTATTGGGTAATAAGTATAAAGGTAACTACAGGGGTGTTATTTCATGCCTAGGGAGCTCTTATGTCAAAAAACCGTATTTAGGAGGTTGTAAACAAGTTTTCTATGCTTTAACTACAAAAATATTTGATTTATAAAGAATCCTACTTCGCGTTAATTCATTTATCGTGGTAGGGTCTATAACTGATTATCAGCGATAAACGAGGGACAATTGTATCAAGGAAACCTCTTATTGTGATCATTAAGGGATGATAATGGATTTTAGATAATAGCCGACCGTAAACAGTAATATTACAACAATTTACATTATTATAAATTTACTAGCTTAAAAGCTGCCCTCTCAGGCGGCATTTAAGCTAGCTCCTGCAGAGGGATCTTCATTGGACCTTCATTACAATAGGTAGGGAGGAGTAGATGCAATAGGCAACAATAAACTACAAAACAACTCAAAACTGATCGCTGCATTTAAGTATTGGATCTATATTTTAGCATACCTTTTAAAAATTCAATGATGATAATTCTGCTTGGCTCGGAATGTTTTTAATTTGCTCACAAAGTCAGGCTGATTCCAAAATGGTATATGTTGTGTGACGCCCTCGAGGAGTAAAGTTGAAAAAAGTGTGACACACTGACATTTGCATTTAATATATATATATATATATATATATATATATATATAATTATTATAATTATTTTTTTTAAAAATATGATTCCATCGCTACATAAGAGTTCTCATGTTTCCAAAAACAGAAGCTAAAAACTTCAATTTAATTATAGAAATTAAATGAAATTAAAGTACGTACTTCTGTTTCATCCCCAAGCAAATTTTGGAATAACAAATTTTGAAATTTACGGAGCTTAATAAGCATATACATTCGTAATATTAATTTCTATAGAAACCGAGAAAACCAATCATTTTAATAAGGGGCGGTAGGGTTTATATTTTCACTGACAACTATTGTATCAACATATTAGTTACTTTCGAAAAGCGGTTAAGTCAAGGTAGGGTCGGGATGCCTATTTTCAAATGAATGATGACATGCGTTCAATGCATATCGTCTGGTCTAATTCAATGACAGAGAGTTTTGGCACTTTTTGTTAAACCGTTAAATTTGTATTTGTATACATAAAGATTTTTTTTCTAAAAGGGTTGTTTGTATATGAATACGCTGTATTGAACTACAATTTGTTTTTTTGACAACTTCATAAAGGTTTTTTTTATGACTGGGTTAAGTTTTAACTCTTATGTAGCGATGGAATCATATTTTTTTTTAAATATAACATAGGGTCTACTTGTGTATTGAGCACTGTTTTTTTTGTTTTGTTTTGTTTTTTTAAATAAAACAAAAATACTAAAGAACTTCGGATTATTAACCTAACGGTTCTTTCCTATTTTTCTATATAATTGCACACACACACACACACACACACATATATATTTGGTTGGATTGATGTGATTATTAGGTTTACAGAAAATAAAAATTTACTTAAAGAAATGAAATAGCTATTCTTTGCCGACATTGTCAAAGATTTTCCTTAAATAATATTTAAATAAAGCTGATAAATGAAATATACATATATATATATTTGATACTTAATAATAATTTTAAATAATTAAAGTAATTCTATTTATTTGTTTTAAAAGAAGTATAGACTATTAGTAATTAGAATTAACAATAATATTTTAAAATTGTCGTTCAATATGACATATTCATATACAAACAACCCTTTTAGAAAAAAAATCTTTGTTTAGAATTACAAATTTAACAGTGAAACAAAAGTGCTGGAAAATTTTGTCGTTGATAAAGACCAGACGATATATGATGAATGGATGTCATCCTTCGTTGAAAAAGGCACCCCTACCCTACCTTAATTGAACCTCTTTTCAAAAGTAACTCATATTTTGATACAATAGTTGTGAGTGAAAAATGAATACCCTACCACACCTTGTCAAAATGATTGAATTTCCTCAGATCCTTACAAACTAATATTATGAATGTATGTGCTTATAAAACTCAGTAAATTTCAAAATAAGTTATTCCAAAATTCGCATGAAAATGAAACAGGACTAGGGACTTTAATTTAATTCTATAATTGAATTTGAAATTTTTAGTTTCTGTTTTTGAAACATGGTAATTCCTGTGTATCGATAGAACCATATTTTTAAATTAGTAAATTTATAATCATTATATATATATATATATATATATATATAAGATAATCCCGGCCAATCTACTAGGTTTCACCCAAACGGATTGTCAGGGTAAATCGGAAATTTTTAGTAGGTGTAGACATAGGAAAGGCTGGTTATTTGAGTAGTTTTTTTTTTTTTTTTTTCTTTTTGTTCAATAAAGTACATCCCCCACCCCATTGTTTGGCTTTATTTATTTATCTATTTATTTTTTTTGTCACGTGGTCATGGTTATTTTGGGTTTTAGCTATAAATTCTGTTCCATAATTTTCCTTTTCAGCCAGCATTACCCTGACAATCTGTTTAGGTGAAACCTAGGTAGGTTTGCCTGGCTCCTTAGAATTATCTTAGGTTTTGCTCTACTTAGTGTATTGAGCACTTTATGTAGTTGTCTTTTTACTCATTTTGGGTTTTGTTTCTTTGGACTTTGAGATTAAACACTGGATGATTGTTTTCGCCTTGTTTTAATGTTCTTTTTTATTCCCTATTTTTCTTTGGGTACCGATTTGTTCTACTGCAAGTCGATCTATCCGAGGTTTTTCCAAACGAGTACCACCATTCATATATATATATATATATATATATATATATATATATATATATATATATATATATATATATATATATATATATATATATATATATATCCAAATGTGAGAAAGAACAAATGGAGTAAAATTCACAGTTCTGCATGCCAGTGACCGAGAGAACTCAATCCAATTTGGAGAGTATATTTATATATATATATATATATCAATTGTTATAAACAACTGTTGTATGGATTTACTTCAAATTCTGAGAATAATCTGCGGATAATTTTTAGTTCAGTTTAAATAAAGTATTTAAGACCTCTTCATTTTGATAATAATAACCGACTGATACAAAACAAAAACTATAAAAATTACAATTTACATTCATTTATAAATAACTTAAATCATAAAAAAATATCTGGAACTTTTATATTAATAAGCAGATAATTTGTAATTGATTTTAATTAAAATGATTGGCAATTATTAATTTCAATAATACCCAGCTGATTGATTCATTCATTTTTTACAGCTTATCAACCCTTTGCACGTTATTTAAAGCCAGAAAATATTTTTAAATGTAAGAATGTTTATTTTCAAGATAATAATGATTTTAGTGACACAAGCTTTACTAATTAGCAGATAGATGGTGAGAAGAAATGGAGTCATACCTTTCCCAAGGGTATTTGTGTGTTAATGAATGTAATGAACCCAACCAGAATTGGAACTCGGTTCTCCAATTAACAATTCTGAGCTGTTATCTATTACATCACCCACACATCCAAATTTAGAGGACCTGGTATTTGCAAACGATCACCTATCTAGGTACTTACCGGGCTTAATTTCAGTCATAGTAAATAAATTTGTGTTTCAACATGATCTGGCCGTAAGCCCTAATAACCAGCTGATAAGATTATTTATGATTAGAATAAACGTTTGAATTATTTGGACTGTTATCCTCATCCTCATTGCCATATTCACAACATTTCGGCCGTTGTACACTCCAGCCTTCTTCAGGTGATTGGAATTTCAAAACGAACACTTTGTTTTGTCCACTGGTGTAGATTGTTCTAGTTTCTTCTGGATGTCTCAGTTATTTCTCTTTAACTCAACTCTCCAAAGGATTTATGGCTCAGTGGATAAAGACATTGGTCAGACCTAAAATGTGAGTTCAATACCTGGCTACAAGCAGTGGTGAGTCAAAAAACTTGGAGAGTTGAGTTCAAAGATCAAATCAGTTCAAAGAATGGTTCTAACCTCCTCCCTGGCCAATCGCATGTATTGGTGAGCCTTGAAGCTGGAGAACATCGACTGCTGCTTGACTTGAAGAAGGATGGGTTCTACCAGGTGTTCAGCATTCAACCAAGATACGTAAAGGGAACTGGTCAGGTGTTCAGTTGTGCAGTAAACCTAAAACCACATCCCAGTCATGACAATGGTGTCGATTAAGATGTCCTACCTATTTTAGTTGCTTTCGCTGTTGAAAGTCTTCAAATGATGTTGAAGATCAAGAGGCAATTGCAAAAGATCAAAAGGATTCAATTAATGCTTCCGTCTTTTAATATTGACTTGCTTTTATTCCTTTAAACCACTGGAGAACACTTCATACTGAAAAAGACAGAACCTTCTTGAAATAGACTTTGGTATTAGGAACATTTAGTAAAGAAACACAAATTCTACAAAACTACAAAAACAAAAAAAGGAATTGGAAAGAAGACATTAATGATTTAGATGCACTTTATTTAGTTAAATCCAACTATTATTTACAATTTCATATACATATATATATATATATATATATATATATATATATATATATATATATATATATATATATATATATATATATATATGATTTCTCAGAATTAAGCTGCAGAAAAAGACGATATGTATTAAGGAAAAAAAGACAATAGGAAAACGATTGTTTTGCTGCTGCATTTCGTCCAATGTGGACTTTTTCAAGGCAAAAAAACAAAATGAATTTATTGAAACAAAATAGCAACTAGAAGTAATTGACGTAATTTTTCAGTTGACCATATGAATATACAATAACATTTCTAAATTCTTCTAGTTGCTAACGACATTTTGTTTGTTGTTTATAGATACTTTGTTTCAATAAATTCATTTTGTTTTTTTGCCTTGAAAAGTCCACATTGAACAAAATGCGTCAGCAAAAACGATTGTTTACCTATCGTCTTTTTCCTTAATATACACACATATATGTGTGTGTGTGTCTATGTTCTGTCAATAAAAAAACATCTTCAGTCAGTAAAGGTTCTTTTCAAAAAAAATTCTTTTTATAATATAGAAAAAAGTGATATAAACAGAGAATATATTAAATAATTGTCGGACTTAATCCATTTCATTATATATATATGTGTGTGTGTGTGTGTGTGTGTTTTCTGTCAAAAAAATAAAACATCTTCAGTCAGTAAAGGTCCTGTTTCAAAAAATATTTTAGATAATCTTTTTTATAATAATACAGAAAAAAAAGTGATATATATATATATATATATATATATATATATATATATATATATATAGATAAGATAAAAGAAAACTCTTCTTTATTGATGATTTCATCGTCTGATGGACTTTATCAAGGCAAATGCCTTGATAAATTCCATCAGAGAATGAAATGTGTGCATAAGAAAAGTTTTCATTTTTTTTTTTTAAATCAATTCACCCCAAGCAAGGCAATAACTCAACTAAAATGCAAGGAATTACTGTGAGTGAAAGAGAAATAGGAGACTTTAGAAGGCACCGGAAAGTCAATCCTAAACAGGAAACGAGGGATAAATTTCCACTCCTTTTCAATAGACAGGGAAGGTGAAAACCAAATGATAGGCAAAACTATTGACTCTTTTAACGATTAGTAAGTAATGAATTAAATATTTTATGTAAATTAAAAAGAAAATCAAATAAAATGATAATCCCTTGTATGGCAGACATAAGCCAATTACCATTTTCACTGTTCCAAGATTGGAAAACCTGGTTCTACAAAAACATCAATAGTTTTTGTTTACAGTACTTCAGACAATTTAAATTTGAATGGAAATCCAACAGAATGGTAAACATGACAGACAAATATATGACAAACCTTTATTTTGATATTTTTCACCTAACAGTGTCATCAGAAATAACTGAAATTAAATTTCAATAAATAAATTTGAAATTATGATTGAAATAAAATTGTTGTTTTTTTCCGATTACAATTTGATCGGCAAAACAAGTAAAAATAATAGTTTTCTAAACTATCATCTAGTTACCTGAACCTCAAATGTCAAATAGGCACTGAAAGTACAGTACTATGGTCCATGTATAAATCTTTATTTTCAATTAAGTCATGCCTTGTTTGGGATGCATTAGTGATTTACTATAGAAATTTACTCTTGTAAATTTTCTGGAGACAACATAGTCTTTTTCATTTTTTAATTGTTCACGTTAGGGTTAAGGTTAGGGGTTAGGGTTAAATATCATGTTAGATAATTCTCTCTTGAGAGAGTCAATTATTGAGATTTACAATGAAGTGATTACAATATTGGCAAAAAAAAAAAAAAATCTCATCTATTCAACTGGGGTTAGGGTTCAGCAATAGGAAACACCCATCTCTTTATTCTAAGATTAACATTTCAATTGTACAGGTCTGTGAATGACTACAAAGAATTTAGGATTTCCATTAAATTTCTAATACATTTTCTTCACTGAATTGTCAAACCTTGACATGTGTATGCATGTTTGGAAAATTGTATATTTGGGTAGCAACCTTTCTTTTATACATGTTTCATTGAATTTGAAAGACAAGGAAATCTTATCATTTTTTTAAAGTGTTTTTTAAAAACATTTTTTAATGTTCTTACAGTTTTCCTTTTTGAGGGACTACCAGAGTGTAGAAAGTGTCCAAAATGATTTCTTGTCCCAAACACTAAATTCATTAGCGATTTTCAAGAGATTTGATGCTAGTATGTTTTTAATGTATGTGTTCTAAGTTGTATTGCATGAAAGTAGTAAAAATTCTAAGCTGTGCTGGAAGAAATGTGGTTGCAATTCCATGTTGGTGTCTTTTAAAAGACCGCCAACAAGTTACTGCTGGTGTTAAATATTTAGAAACATATTTTTTATTCTTTTTTTTTTCCCTAATAAAAAAAGTAAGATGGAGGTTTGGCTTGAATTGTTTTATATAAAGAAATTCCATAATCTTAAGAGGTTGTCAACAATTAGATTTCTTTAGAATGATGGTGTTATTAAAACTTTCTTTTTCTGTGGTCAAGTTTGAAGGATGATTGAAATTTGAATGACTGAAATAAAAGTTTGACAAACTTGGACAGAAAAATATAGAGTGTCAAAAGGATAGTTTTTATCTTGACACTGCTATTATTTTAACTACCTCCATTTTTTTGTCTATATTTCTGAGATGAGGTATTATGTACATTATTTACATTATTCGGACTATTGTCCTCATCTTTGTCGCCATATTTATGTAATAAATATGGCGATAAAGATGAGGACAATAGTCTGAATAATGTAAATAATGTCCATTCTTTTTTTTGTCGTTGTTCTTGAGAATTTACAACAAAAATATTAAAAACTTTATTTCTTAGATTGTTTATTTACAAGAATAATTTTATATTTACAACATTCTAAAAGCTAATACAATTAAAACTAATGCAATGCAATATTTATCATTTACCAATTGATAAAAAATAAATATGAAAAAATTTTTGATTCATAAATTTATAAACATTTACTAATTAAAATATTTGAACCAATTATAACAAAATCCTTATTATTTACCATGTTCTCAAGAAGAAAGAAAATACATAAATACACTTTCTAATAGAGACAGGCATTTGTTTGTGGGCATGAAGGTGCTTTGTATGGCTCTGAGATAACTTAAGTGGTTTGTCATTCTTCTGTTGTTAGTTATTGTTGTCTAACCAATGTAGATAATCAGCTTATGAAAAGAGATATAGTTTTTTACTGGACAGCTTTACATCAATCGTTTTTAGCTTAGATTTGATGGGTGTGTTATTTGTAATTATGAGGTTGGCTGTTTTTAATTTTCTATGGTATATTGTAAGTTTTACATGCTTGCTGGAGTCAAGAGGTGAAATGGATTGTTTAATGATGCATACTGAATTATCACAATCTATTTCTTTAGAACAGATTAGATTTTCTTCTACTTCCACACAATACAACTTAGAACACGAACATTGTAAAACATTAACAATGAAGCCCTTGAAAATGGCTAATTGTCCAAAAAGATCTTGCAACAAGAATCATTATGAACAGTTTCTACATTCTTAGTCCATCAAAAATCAAAAACTGTAAGATTATTGAAAACAATCATAAACTATTTCCAGATCTGTCACACTCATATGTATGAAACCCTTATGTTTAATGTCATTTGCACAAGTAGCTGCCAATTAATAAAGTGTAACAATGGATCAAATGTTTGTGATCAAAGAAAAGAAAGGTCTGCCATTTTAACTTGAATAGAGTTTCATTCAAGCTTGAGTAAATGGATGGCAGAACAAGGTTTAGGAGAGATAAGAAAAAGATAAAATTTATCAAGAGCTACAAAGGACAGGAAATTGTGGAGAGCCATGATCACCAACGTCCTGAAGGGACATAGCACATAGAAGAAGAATACACAAATTGCATTTGACATCCTAGACTTGGGATTTGCCAAACTTCAAGAACAAACAAAATGTAACTTTCTGAAATCCAAAGCACCAAAAAGAAACTTACAAATACTTGGCATCAATTTCTACAATCAAATACTTGGCATCAATTTCTACAATCAAATCTAAAAGAAAAAACAAAAGACTTAAAAAAAAATAAAAATCTTTCTAGGAAAACTAAGAAAAAAACAAAAAAGAACTTGTCGGATAGATTTAGTCAATCAATAACGATTGTTTTCAAAATCTATTGGTCTCATGAAAGCGACATTATATTGTAAATTAAATCAATATGTAATATTATTATAAGTATAATTTCATATTGAGGGTTAAACCCAAAATTATAGTGTAATGAAACAGTAAAGTATACAAGATAAAAATGTGAACACTGAACTATGAAAAGATCTGTTAAATTTGAAGGTGGTAATTGTCGAAGGGAGGTAACTTAATATATAAAAAAAAGGGGAGAAGAAGAAAAAATAAAGATAAAATAAAATTAATATGAATAAGAAGTTAATATGGAGTTAGTATAAATATAAAATTAATACAGAATATTATAAAAATATAAATATGAGGAAGATGTTATAAAAGAAAGAAGCGGATGATAAGTGGGGAGAGAGTAGTGGGGAGAGAGTAAGTGGGGAGAGAGTAGTAAAAAAAATGTCAGTGGGGATAATTCTAATAATTGGTACATTAATTGGTAATTAATATAATTGGTACATTAGTATGCTAACCAGAATCAAAATATTTCAGAAGAAAGTTTTTTCTATGAATGCATATAGTTATAAGTTCACTTTGTTCACCAGGTTGGGATTATTGGTGTGTTTCAGAATGATATGTTTTTTTCCAAGAGGCATAGGTTACATTTTTTCCCTTGCCACCAAAGGCTTTGGTTTTAGTGATGTAATCCCAATTCACCAAGTGTGTAGTAATCCATTTTAAATTCCCAGAAAAATTTAGAGAGTGCCATGTTATTGGAATATTGACTATTGATAAGAGTCGTTTTATGTTGTTAATACTGAATTTTGCAGTGGAACCAAAATAAAATTTAGTTTCACCATTATGTTTAATACTAGCTTTATGAACAATGCCTTTAGACATGCATTTAGAATTTAGTGGGTAGGTACTGTTTTTTCTGCAATAACAATGTTTTTTCAGTATTATTATTACCATGGAGATGGCTTAGACATTTAACATTATTATGAGGCAATATATAAGTGTTCAATGTTTTTAGTACAGATATAGCTAACTTTAATGTTGTTTTTGCTGAAATTTTTTTTCATCACTGGGATATGGTTGAAATACTTATGGATTAAATTATGGAACATTTTACCAATGTTGGCTTTGACATTTTGGTTAAATGAGGAGTTAAACCAAATTATATTGCATTTTCTATGTTTATGCCTATTGTTGTCTGTCTTGTTTTTATCTAAGTATTCTAGTTTAACTTTGTGTTTGCTTTTTTCTAAAGCATCTTCATATCTGGTCTAGTATTTATCAAAAATATCTTTATTGCTAGAGTTAGTTGAACGTCTAAATTGTACTGATTCGTGTAAATTATTTAAAAATCCTATTGAACTCACACTCTTTGGGTCCTGTCACTGGATCTAACTAACGCCTTTATCCATTATGCCATGTGTCCTTGATGACATCTGTGTATGAATTTCTGGGTATTATAAACCTAATGTCTTCAGCAGTTTTTTACCAGTTCAATACCCGGTTAAGAGAGTGGAGAACTTTCAGAGGGGAATTAACAGGAGATAACTGATAACTGACATCCATTAAACATGGCATATGGAACTAGAACAGTCTACCCCAGTGTGTGAAATAAAGGGTTCAGTTCGACATTCCAACCACCTGAAGAAAGCCAGAGCGTACAACAGCCGAAACATTGTAATAAATATGTTGACAAAGATGAGGACAATAGTCAGAATAATGTAAATAGTGTAGATAATACCTCATCTCAGAAATATAGACAGATACTTAAATGTCCCTGTCCTTTCAACGTTCTCTTGATGTGGAATTATAACTAATATTTGTTGTATTTTGTTCTCTCTCTAAATATTCCATTGAGAAAAGTCAGTTAGTCTTAAGAAATCCTTTCAAAAGAACAAAACATCACATAGGTTTTTTTTTTTTCTTTCATTTTTTTCAATCAGTAAACATCTTTGTTAATCCTGTGTTAGTCACCTCGGATTTCTGAAAACAGACAGTCCTCTAGCGTCTGCCTCCCACAACAACTGTGCCACACTACGTGCTACAAAGCCTCACCAACTCAAGAGAGTAGTGGGAGGTAGCAAAAGAAACATGTTAAATACTAAGAATTACAAGTATTTTAAAAATGGGGGGGGTAACAAAGTACCCCATGTGACTAACATAGGGTTAAGTGCAATAGAATGCATGGAAAATTTTAGTCCAGCCAATGGTCTTCCATGCATGTCCGACTCCAAGTTTTCATGCAGATCCAACACCATTCTTCCTGGCATCTGGAGCAGTACATATGGTTGCAACCACCTGTCAAACAAAGAAAGAAAAAAAATTAAAAGAAATGCTTTTTGATGGTGAGAACTTTCTCTAATGAAAAAAAGATTGAAGAGTTCTTTGAAAACTTTTTCACATCAAAACCTGTGAAAATTTAACTCAGTAGTGATGACAATACCACCTGATAAGTGGTAACAAATCAGCGCAAATAATGCTGAATATATTGTAGTCGGTGGGTATTTGGTTTTTCGTCTGGTATCAGAAGATGCTAATGTTGTTGGACCACAATAAATAACGCAAAAACTTGGTTGGAAAATTAAGGCTCAATTTTTATTGACACGTGTGTGCGTACTGAACTTGGAGGCAAGAGAGTGTTCAACTTCAAGTCAACATGATGTTGAAAGAGGGAGACTGAATCTCCTTTCCTTAGAACCACTGCAAAACACGTCTGAATACAATGATTCGAAAGTATCAAACCTAGATGATCTCCTTTCCAGAAGTGGTGGGGTCATAAACTTTGCACATAAGAAACTTGGCGGGGGGGTCCATATGCATTATAGGAAAAAAATTTTTTTTTGTAATTATTATTTATTTTATTTACTATTTAATTTTCATTCTCCCACAATATAATTGAATAAAATTGTACTTTACTTTTTTTTAAGAATAAAATTGATAAACAAAAGCAGAAATCATTTGATTTAACCTCAGAAATTACTGTATTTATCTATAATTTTGTTTATTTGTTACTACGATAGCTACATATATAGGGTGTAGGGACATTCACATTCCAGTAACCCACACTACCCAAAGATATGAGAATCCAGGGCTGACCCTATCTTCTATACTCATCCTAAGACAATGCATTTGTTTTAATTTCCGATATGTAAATATTTCTATAGATATGAAGGAAGATAACTATTTCTATAGATAGAAAGAAAGATATACCCTCAAAAGAGAAAAAGGATATTGTAATACTAAAATGCTGAAATGTTGAAAATTGCATAAAATGTTTAACAGAGATCTCAAAAGAATCCAAAAAGGAAATTGAAAACATATGCAAGACAAGAAGGAAAGAAACTGATTCTAAAAATATTGCAAAGAAAAAGATTTGAGAAAAATTAAAGCAGTAATAAAAAAGTGAATCGACCAAGAAAGACATATTTCAAAAAATTGGTGTTGCAAATGGAAACTGAAAGAAAAGAGAAAGAATATTAAGAACATTGACTGAAAATATTAAAACAACCAAACTTTAAGTAAACGTCATAAAGAGAAAGAGAAGTTAGGGGTTGATTTGCATAAAGTATTCGGAATGATTGCAACAGTTTTCACCCCTCCCTCTCTTATAGTCAGAAGGACACTAAATGCATGCTGGGATATTTTTCTTAGCCAATAAAATGAGATGGCTTGTGTTTTGACATGACTCAGTCCAGTCCGGCAGACTTGCCAAACATTCTGCCTTCGAGCAGAGAGGAACCCAGATAACGCTATGCTGAAGGGCAGAATCACATCAGGGAAGGTAGACAAACCCAGCCCCATATATGCAAGGCCTACGGGGAATCTTTGCCCATGCCTATGGGCTCAGAATCGTCCCACATCCATTGATTCAAAAGTATCAAACCTAGACGATCTCCTTTCCAGAAGAAAACATAAAGAAAGAGAAACATGCAAGTTGGGTGTTGAGTCCCCTAAACTAGCGGGAATGCATATTTATTTTGTTTTAAATACAAAATTGTGGCACAAGGCCGAAGGGGAAAGGCTAGTCTTCACTGACTATCCTGGTCTTAGTTGATCACAATCATGATCCATTCATTCAATACAATATACTCAATCACCACAAGAACTTGTCCATCACCTTCCAATCCAACATGTACCACAATAACACATATTCACAAAGCATCTACAAAACAACCTATGACATAAAAATTTGTGCAGTCCATAATGTCTCTTTATTTATTTTTCTTTTTAAAGTATCGCGAATGATTGCAAATTCTTTTTACCGATTTATGACGAACATCTTGAACGATATGCACACACTGTCAGGTCTTATGCAACTCAACATTTTCACACTAATATAAGAATTCACCAACCAATGCTGGTAAAATATTCAGGACCTATTTATATATTTACACTATAGATTTCTTTAGCTCAATAAACTTCTTACAAGTTCGCCAACTTTCAAATACCTGAAGAAATTCGCATATCTTATCGTTAAATATTTGTTATTTAAAAACTTTTACAAAATATCGTGGTAACAACCAAAAGTATGAATCTAGGTTACACGATTTACATTATTCGGACTATTATCCTCATCTCAGCGGATACAGGCGTTAGTTAGATCCAGTAACAGGACCCAAAGAGTGTCAAACAGTAAAATTGACCTTGCTAACCGAACGTTCCTCTGTGGCCCAATCAGTTAAGGCACGTCTGTGATGAAAGACATGAATTACCCCAGAATTTGAAACAAGCACGAATGTGTTTTGCCTGCAAAGTGATGACAAAAAGAAATATGGCCGCTATTGAAGACGCAATCTATATGCGCCGATCTCGTCCAAAACAAGACGATATTTGCACACATGCAAATTTTGGCCGTATTGGAATAGCATAAAAAGCGGGGTGCCAGCAGCACGATTGAATTGGAAGTTATTCGGCAGATTGCATGCAATAGAGCTGGATGTAGGAATTGAAAGACGGACAAAGAAGAAGTCGAAGTAGGCATGGTTGAATTGGTGTCTATTTCACAACCACCCAGTGTAATGGCTGAGAAAGAGTCATGCAATCCATTTCCTTGAGGCGACCAAAGAAGAAGTAGAAAAAACAGCTGGTCTGCTGGCGAGCACTGCACTTTTTGATCCCTCCCCACCACCATTTTTTTTTTCCTCTACAACGTCAGGCTATATGACGGTTCCATATAGGATACTGTTTCGATTCCTGTCAGAGGACGCATATTTTCTATGAAAATTTCTCAGACATTCAGGCCGGTAAATGTTGTTAATACTGTTTATTTTAAACAGAGCATTTACTTAAATATTTGTATCTATAAAAAGAATGTATAAACATAAAAAATGTCTTAAAAAATAATTGTCAGACTTTGTCCATTTCATAATAAATAGATATGCCATAATGTATTTTACATGCACTATGTTGTTAAACGGCTTTCATACAATAAAAAATATGTAAAACCTACTCTTCTTAAATGAAGTTATCTTCATTCAAAATAGCAAAGAATCTAAATTTTCTTTATTTAGATTTTTTTTTTTTACTTCTGTATTTGAAATGTTATTCTTTTTTTAGTTGTTTTTATTGTCCTTGATGAAGAACACGTCCCTAGACAAAGACCTCTCCCGTCTTGGCTTTGATGATGTTCACCCAGTTCTACTGGGCAGGACATATAGTCAAAATAAAAGATGAAAAACTCCACAGGAATATCATTCTCTGTATGATGGAGTAATGGACAGTGGCTTGGATTGAGGAATCAGAGAGCAGAGTTTGAATTCCAGTTGTATCAGTTAGATCCAATTACATGCTAAAACCCTTGGGTAAGGTATGAATCCTCATCTTCTACCCGCAGCTATGGGTAAATAGCAGGACAGACTATGTTCTATAACCTTGGTTGGAAATTGGTCTACTGCAGAAAGAAATGGTAACCTACTGCGAGAAGAAATTTGCCTCAATCATGTATTGAAAGATACTCGATTGCCTAAGCGTGGATTACACATGGCACATAACTGACTGGTTCTTCGGAAACAACTATAGTACAAAGATACTCTGAAAAGTTCAAGCAAGCACAAGTTTGCTTGAACAATATCAATCAGATACAAATCTGGTTGCTGGAATGAAGGGCTGACACATCCATAACAAAATGGTGTCCAATCCATAACAAATGGGTGTGTCCAATCCATGAAAAGGTAGTATCCAATCTATGACAAGTGGTACCCAAAATCCATTAATAGTAATGACAAATATAAGACAAAGCTATGTCCCATCCATATCAAATGTTGACGAATCAATGACAAATGCCGACTAATCTATGAAATCTAATGAAAAGGTGTCCAGTCAATGACAGAGAGGGGTTTCTCACCCATAACAAATGGGGAACAATCCATGAAAAGTAGTGTCCGGTCTATGAGATGTCGTAGCCAGCCAATTCATGTCAAATGGTGTCCAGTCTATGAGGAAAAGAATTCGTTATAACTTTGTCCACATTATGTACATTTTTGGTACTTTTGTGCATGAATAAATAATCTTTCTTACCATTCTTTTCCGTTTTCACTTTGCACTTGGGACAAAGTTTCGTAATCTGGGCAATGAGGGACAAACTCTTTTTTTCCCACTGACACTTGATTAAAAGATTACTGCTAGGTAATGAGGACTGGAAAAGAAAAGAAAATACACACTGAAAAAAAATATCTATTTTTCAGAACTGATCATAATATAATATAATAATATATAATGAAAACTGTAACGTTTTCTTTTTCTCTGTCCATAACAATGAACTTGCCCATTGTCAGATAATTATTAGCAATCTGTTTTCACTACTAGTGAGTAATAGAAAAATTTGTTTCTTATAGTAATATTATGCATGCTTTGAAAAACTTGTAAAATAGATATTAAAGGAATTATAAAATTTAAAAAAAATATAAAATCCCACATTTATAACACAAAACATCATACACAGAGTCACTTGAAATGATTTTCAAGTTATAAAAAATACTTTTTTTTAATTTTTAAATTGAAAAAATTTTGAACAAAACAAAAGGGTGCTGAAAATTTTTAGACCAGAAATACTTCTCAAATTCTAAACAATAACCAAACATGAGAGTTTTGAGTGGAATCTCAGTTCAGTAACTTTTAAGCATCACTGCATATGATAGACTCTTTTGTTGATTTCAACGGCTCAGTCAGTTTTAGTAATATATTGCCAGAATTGATTCTAGTGGTGAAGACTTGTGTAGAACCAGCCAAACTTTTGAATGTAATAACAGAAATGCTCTGACCTTGCTAACCGAATGATCCTCTGTGGCTCAATCGGTTAATGCACGTCAGGCTATATGACAGTTCCGTATAGGATACAGGTTTGATTCCTGTCAGAGGACAAATATTTTCTATGAAAATTTTTCGGACATTCAGGCTGGTAAATGTTATTAATACTGTTTAAAATAAACAGAGCATTTACTTAAATATTTGTATCTACAAAAAGAATGTATAAACATAAAAATGTCTTAAAATAACTGTCAGACTTTATCCATTTCATATATATATATATATATATATATATATATCTCCAGGTAAAATGAGAACAAATGGAGAATAATTCCACTGTTAATACAGAGTAAAACTAAACAATATTTATTTTAGGATATTAAAACAAAAACATGTTAAAATTGCTACACAATGGTAATTATGTTTCAAAACTACAAATGTGTCTCCTCGGCCGATGGTAAACAACTGGTAAGTGAACAATTAATTTAATTTTAAATGTAGAATACTTTCCTCTTTTTTCAAGAAAAAAAAAACAGAATTAAAGGTAGGAATTGTAGGCTTTACTGTGATTAACCAATCAAAGTCAACCTACACTAAATTTATACTCACTGAAAAAATTTTGTTAATATAGGTCATGACATGAAGTTGTCAGCATATAAATCCTAGACAATTTTATTATGGACAAATACAAATGGTTACATTATTTCATATGTATAGAAGTCTAGTGTTCAACTTTCCTTAGAAGTAAAACGAAAGAAGAAGGGAGGTAATTTAACAAAATGCTAACTAGTTATATGCTCAGTCACATTCCTTCATAAAATTTTGTAGTTGATAAATAAAAGCCCAATTTAAGAAACTGATATTTAATTTAACTGTTTAAAAA
This sequence comes from Acanthosepion pharaonis, assembly GCA_903632075.3. Lineage (NCBI taxonomy): Eukaryota > Metazoa > Mollusca > Cephalopoda > Sepiida > Sepiidae > Acanthosepion > Acanthosepion pharaonis. The sequence goes on along the minus strand of CAHIKZ030005099.1, from coordinate 2,943,635 downwards.
AAAAAAACACAGATCATAAATACAAACTACTTTGGCAAATTAATATGCAACCATTAAATAAAGAGCATCCATATAAGATGTTAATGATACTAATTAATATACAATGTTAATAATACTAACTAAACACCTGTACATGCATACAAGATGTTAATAATAAGTAAACATCAATACAGAGCTACATCAAATCAAAATGAATCTTACAAATAGAATAATAAGCCATATCAAGTGTACTGCAGTTCATCTACTGATTATTACTATAAGAAAAAATATTATCAAATTCAAAGTTTAAACATGTTGTAAGGTAAATGATAGGCCTACAATTTAGAGTTAATTCACTTCTTTGGTATAATAAGAAGTTTTTATCAGAAAATCTGATAATGTCTAATTTTTCCTGTAAGCATAGAAAATTTCCCTTTCCCCTTCCATTCTGCTATATTTGCCCTTTTATTCTACTGCATTCTTTGCAGAGTCCATCACTTTTCAAATTCTTCATATCTAAAAAGATTCTGCTTTCTTATTTGCCACAGCTAACCTCCCAAAACGTCAACATGACAAAAAAATATAATTGATAGCTAAAACACAGATATAAACTTACCAATTCACTGCTTTCCACGGGTTGTTGATGTCCACACTCACCAAGATGGCTATCACAGGAACAGTGACGACAAAACTCATACTATATCAAGAGAAGATTTAAAATAGAAATTATTTTTAGTGGCTCGAAGCTTCAACATCATTGATATTTAGATTCCCAACTCATTTTCTGTCTGAATTCCTGGGATGAGTAGTTATCATTATTTATATTTGCTCCAATATCCTGATTTTTTGAATTATTAGCTTTGAATCAGATATCTGAAGGAATCAGCTCATATGCTAGGTTATGACAACTTCCTCAATAGACTTAGCATAAAAATCAATACTATATAGGAGACATTAAAGAAATAGAAATGACAGCAAAGCTTCAGCAGCAGTGGTAACAAAAGATAAGTAGTGATGAAGGAGATCAAACATAGCAGCAACAGCAGTCAGGCAAGAAAAAACATTAAGTTCAAGTTCTAGGTTCAGGATTGCCCCAGAACTAACGGTGGTTTGCAAATCTAGTGGCATAGTAATTAGGAGTTCAATCCCTGGACTAGTTAGTACACTCATAATCAGTAATTAAGCAATACTACAAAAGAACAAGAGGAGATATATCCCAATCTACTCCATAAATTGAATAAAGGGTTAAATTAGAATTTCCTCAAAGGTCATCCTGATTAACAGAAACCTAAAAAAAGCCAGAGGGGACAATGGCCAAAATGTTGTGATAATAACAACAAATACGAGGATATTAGTCCAAATGGAAGTAATGTAAATAAGTTCATTTTATTCACTATCAGATACATTTTAATTTAATCCAAATACAGGTGTGGTTTGGTTTGTTTTACAGCATATAGACCTCAATGGGTTATTTGATGCTGACAAGATTTTTAGGATAGATTTGTATAAATAGATTAAACCCAGTGAGTGAAATAAAGGGTTCAGTTCAACATTCCAACCACCTGAAGAAGGTTAGAGCATACAACGTCCGAAACATTGTAATAAATATGGCGACAAAGATGAGGACATAGTCCGAATAATGTAAATAGTGTACATAATACCTCATCTCAAAAATATAGACAAGTCTTTGAAACTATTCCAAGACCCCAAAGGAATCTCTAATTTACCATTATTTACACTATTTACGTGCAGACTAAACCAACACCTTAATCCACTAGGCCAGTGGCTCTCAAACAGTACAGCATGCCTCATATGTGCGTCGGAAGAGGATAGCAGGTGAGATGGAATGATTGAAAGACAATCAAAGATTTAGAAACAGTTTCAAAAAATTCATATGCCAAAAATAAACATGATTTCAAAATTTAAAATATTATTACGGATTACTTGTAATTGCATGCATGAGTCCCAGTAGAAATAGTTATAAATAATTATTGACTGATTTTATCATTGTGATTTTTTCATTATATCAAGTATTAAGAATATAGTAACTAGGGTCTGCAAATTGGAGGAGAGAGTTATCAATGGTTTGGGAATGTAGTGACATAGTAATTGTGTATTCAATTCCTGGGCTGTGCAGTGTGTACTTGAAATCAGTAGAAACAGGACAAGCAAGAACTGAACAGTTCTAAAAAAAAAAAAGAAAATTAAAATTAAACAAGATATCCCTAGACTTGGGTAATGGAATGAGAACAATCTACACTTGTAGAGTAATTAAAGGGGGTCTGCTTTGAAATTCTCTGTAAATTACTCAGACCAACATCCACTCGATGAAGGCTGGAAGGTACATTTGGCTAAATGTTGTAATAACAACAAAGAAGAGGATAATAGTCTACAGGTAAATAGAAAAATTGAAGATATTTTAATGAAGTCTTATCAATGTTCTTTCTTCTTTTATGTGACGTCTCCCTTCAGGATGTAGGCAATCATGGCTCTCCACTTTGTCCTATCTCTTGTAAATCTCAATAAGTTTCATCACTCTGCCACCTCCCCCAGACCACATTCTGTCATCCACATGCTTACGCCCGCCAGATATGTCGTGCGTTGATTTCCTTTGTCTCTCTTTCCCTCTATTCAGATAGAGGAATCAGTCAAATTAGTTACATTCACTTAGGTACAAATACCCTTTGGAAAGGTATGAATTGATCTCTTGTTCTTCCCTCCAGCTATAGGTAAATAGTAAGATAGGCCAAGTCATATAACCTTGGGTGGTAACCAGTCTAGGAGAAGGACAACTCTGAATTCAAAACTGTATGTAACCATAGCAAAGCACATACTATGCAGCTAATGACCATGGAGTTCACAAGGACTATGATCCCAACTATAGTTGGCATTCATTCATTCATTCATCTTTCTAAAAAGAAAAATCAATAAAATATTGATTTACCTTTAGAAAGCTTCATTCAGTCTTGCCCACTCACATTACACTATTTAGTTTCTTTCTTAAACTTCTTGCAATGTTAATCTTTTTGTTTTATTGCTTCTACTTTATACAAATTCTTTTATGTGACGTGTTCCTTCAGGATGTAGGTGATCATGGCTCTCCACTTCTTCCTATCCCTCTCAATAAGTTTTGTCCCTTTCTCTCAGACCCTGTTCTCTGATCCACTTAAGCCTGCTAGGTATGTCACGTGTTGCTTTCCTTTGTCTCTCTCTTTCCCTCTATTCACCCTGTGACTATCAGATTCTCCAAGCCCCCCTTTCTTATGTCCCAGAAATGTCATCTGCCTCTTCCTGATGTTAAGTATAAGCTTCCTCCTTGTTTGCATCCTCTTTACAACCTCAGTGTTGGTCACATGCTTGGTCCATGATATCCTTAGCATCCTTCTGTAGAACCATACCACTGTTGCCTTGAGTCATCTTTGAGGAGATTGTCCAACATTTACTACCATAAAGTAGGACAGATATTATGTAGCACAGTTCAGTACTCTCTTCTTTGTTGCCAATAAAATCCTCCTGTCTCATAATACTCTGTCTAGCTTTTTGGAATGTGTCTTTGGCCATCCTGATACATCTTTGGATCTCGGCATCGCACTTAATGTTCTGTCAGAACACTTTCCCGATAAGGGAATAGAATAAAATGATTAAGTTTTAACTTAGTATAAGCTCCATTGCCCACTATTATTGAGAAATTACATTAGTCACACTAGTTACCAAAACCTGAAGTAAGCCAGTTAGTGTTAATCTTTTTGTTTTATTGCTTCTACTTTACACAAATTCTTTTATGTGACGTCTTCCTTCAGGATGTAGGCGATCATGGCTCTCCACTTCCTCCTATCCCTTGTAATTCTTAATATGTTTTCTAATTTTGCTACTTATCACACTCTGTTCTGTCATCCACTTGCTAGGTATGTCACACATTTCTTTCCCCTCTCTCATTTAGTACATCTGTCCATCCCCCCCTTTAAAATAGCCATATATTAACCCATCAAAACTAAATTTTGGAGAGAAGTGCAGATAGGTAAGGCAGTACAAAGCACAATTGGTTTAACCCTAGAACACTAACCATCAATTAAAGTTACACCACTACTAACCATGGGTATATCATACCCGATTTTGAAAATATCAAAAAAAATATGAAATATAAATCTTTATTTGAAATATTTTACATGCAACCACTTAAAACTTTGTACTTTGAGTTAACATTAATAGTAACTGAAAAACATATTTAGGTAAGAAAATTAGGTACTGAAAATTGTAATTAAAAATAGAGAAATTTGCACTGGGTACTATATACCCATGGTTAGTGTTCTAGGGTTAATGAGGGTGCATAAAAACTGTGATGTATTTTTCCAAACAAGTCAGCTTATACAAAAATTTCATCAATGCGAAATTGAAAGAAATGTAGAGTTTGTAAAATCTCGACAAAAAATTTTAGCGATAACTTCAACAATATTAAATAATATGAAGATTTCAACATGCTAGTCTTAATAAAAAGTGGATGGAGTGATTTGTTTTTAATGGTTCACAAAACTTTTGCAGGTTATTTAAAGCTAGAATATATTTTAGATTATAATAATTTTGGGGGGAGATAATGATTTACTGATACAAATCCTATTAATTAACCCATAGGTGGGGGAGAAGAGGTGGATTCATACAAAATAATAATTTATAATGTGGATATAAAGTGAGGGATCCATTCCATATTGCAATCGATATATAATCTGATCCTTCACTTTGTGGCCGTTATAGTTTCTATACATTTATATTCCAGAGAAAATAAATCTAAAAGACATGTCAGTGTAGCTAATCCATATTTCATTGACTTCTTTTCTATGTCTTATCAACATTTTGCAGGTTATTTAAAGCCAGAAAATATTTTTAGATTGTAAGAATTTTTGGGGAGATAATAATGATTTACTAATACAAGTCCTACTAATTAACCCATAGCTGGGGGGGAGAAGAAGATGGATTCATACCTTTCCTAAGGGTATTTGTGCATAAGTGAATATAATGAACCTGACTGGAATTGGAGCTCAGCTCTCTGATTTCTAATTCTGAGCCATTATCTATTACGCCATTTGCACATCCAAGCTTACAGTGCCTGGTATTTCCAAGCAGTCACCCATCTTGGTAGTGACCATACTTGATGTTGCTTAACTTCAATGATTATAGGAGAACCAGTGTTTGAACTTGATATGTTCGTAAACCAATAAAAATTGGAAATTAATATATCACATTTGATAGCCCAAGAGACACGTGCATATTAGAACTGACCAGATGGGATCACAGAGTCATTGTAAACTCCACAATCCTTTCTTTAGCTGCATAGTATGCACTTTTCCAGGGATACATACAGTGTTTGAATTCAAAATTATCCTTCTCCTAGACTGGTTGCCAACCAAGGCTAAAGAGCTCTGTCTGTCCTATTTACCTATAGTTGGAGGTTTTGAATTCAGAGTTGTCCTTCTTCTAGACCAGTTGCCCACCCAAGGCTATAGGACCAAGTCTATCCTGCTATTTTACCAATATCTGGGGCAGAAGAGATAGATTCATGTAAATGAATGTAATGAACCAGACTGGAACTCAAACTCAACCCTCCGATTCCTCAATCCGAGCTTCTATCCATTACCCCACCATGCCTATTAGATGCAGCCCTATTCCTGCAGGGCATAGTCAGGAAATCTGTAGCGTATTTAAGCATGTAATGTTTAATACAATCTAGCATTACATTATACAAGCCATTTAGCAAAACGTGAAAATATTACTGTATATAAAAAGCAAACTTGAAAATATTACTGTATATAAAAAGCAAGCTTGAACAGTTGAACGTAAAACACACCCACCTAGTCAGCATTCTTCTTTGAGCAATTTATATGATGAACATATTTCTCTGCAGCCTTAAAGTTATGTTTCCCAGTTAGTGTTTTACCATTACCAGTATGTCCTTTCAGTTGCATCTCTTTCTGTAGTTTCCAACTGGTTAGTAATAGGAGTATGTGGAGGAATATTTAGGTATGATGTATCAACTGGTACCAATGAGTATTGCCGGTATTTGATTGTACTCATTCTTTTTACAGTACCAGTAATAATAATAATAACAGCAATGTCTTCTAGGGGTTGATGTGTTCTGCATATCTGTTCATGAGAGAGAATGGGGTGGTAACAATATAGCTGGGTGTCAAATGTTGTTTTTTTTAATTATTTTTTTTTTATGTTTGAATAATGAGGTAGCCTAGTCTACTTGGGAGACATCTAGATACCTGGGGAATGCTCTCAATTGAGAAGGCTGGGATACCCAAACCTGAAGGTATTTCTATCCTGCAAGATCAAAAACTGTAACCGTATTGTACACACTGAGCTGTGGTACATGTAGCTGGTATACCCTTATCTGACTGGGTGTCATGATGGGTACATTAAGCTCCGTATATTTGTATCTCAGTGTCATTTTCTTGATGTCCTGTTCTCACACAAAATAATAACAACAACTAGTAATAGCCATAAAAATTTCACAACTTTTACTTGCATTATTTACATTACTCAAACTGTTATCCTCATCTTCATTGCCATATTTACAATGTTTCACCTGTTGTACACTCCGGACTTCTTCAGGTGATTGCAATTTCAAACCAAACCCTTTATTTCGTTCACCAGAGTAGACTGTTCTAGTTCCACATGCCATGCCTCTTGCAGATGTCTCGGTTATTTCCCTTTAACTCAACTCTCCAAGTTTTGATTCACCACTGGTGTGGCCTGGTATTGAACTCACAACTCTTTGGGTCTAGTCACTGGATCTAACCAATGACAGGTTCAGCTCGAAATTCCAATCACCTGAAGAAGGCTGGAGCATACATCTTGATGACAGTCTGAATAATGTAAACAATGAAAGTAATCATAATACCTCATCTCAGAGATATAGACAGATATTCAGTTTTTCTATTTCAATTTTTTGATGAATCTTAATTCTTAATTTAGTGATTGGATAAACTCCTTGCAAATTTCACAATTGTAAAATACCCACAGAAATTCCCCCATTGCCTCATTAAATATTTTAGCTTAAAAACTTTGACAAAATATTGCAATAACAATACCAAGTATGATTGCAGGTCATTATTTAAAGAAGTAAGAGGGTACAAATAAAAAGATTTAAAATTGGCAAGTTTTTCTATTTCACTGAAGCAGAACTTAAACACGTGGTAGCGTTATCAACTCCTTTATCTTCCCTTACTTTTTCTTTCATTGAAACCAAACAGTGTCTATGATCTATCTTCAAACTGGGTCCGAGCAACCTCCTAGGTGTGGGTGAGATGATCAGGAGGAGGGGGGTGAATATAGTCAAAGAGTGAAATGGTTCTTAAGCTAATGATTGAATAAGCTCATGGCGAGTTCTACAACTATAAATACCCATGGAAATTCCCTCATTGCATTCTTAAATATTTGAGGTTAAAAATTTTGACAAAATATAACAACCTTAAGTATGAATCCAGGTCATTATTTAAAGAAGTAAGAGGGTACAAATGAAAAGATTTAAAATTGGCAAGTTTTCATATTTCACTGAAGCAGATGTTAAACACAGTATTAGAGTGGTACTGCCTCCTCATTCTTTCTTTCCCCCTTCATTTCCCTAAAAGTAAATGGCGTCTTTCTTCTGTTTTGTGGACCAGGAACAAGCAAACTATTACCTACCTATCCTTGGAATCAAACAGCAATAGCCATTCATTTATCTGAGGTAATGGCAGTGTATAACATATATGTTAAGGAAGGAACTGGAATATAATATGATAATGAGATCATTTGATTAAAGAGTATTAAGGAGTTAGTCTACATATGTTGTAATGGTAAAAATGCAGTTGACAGAGAATGTTAGGGATAAAATTAGCCTACAGGAGACCTCAACTTTGCATATGAGATATTTCTTGAAAAAAAAAAAAAAAAAAGTTTTTTATATGCTGTCAAATACAATAAATATTTTGGTTTTTCCCTTAAAAATGAACCAATTGCCATGAATTGAAAACGATCAAATATTCCTACTTGCTGCATTTACTTACATGACAGGAAGAACAATTGATTGTGCTAGCATCGGTTTCAGGCATCAAACCTTCTCCACATTTTGGATTGGGACATAAGACTCCACCTTCTTTTAACAAAAATTCTTCTGTACCAAAATTCTTGAAGCGTTCATACTGCAAATAAAGGGTGCTTCATTAAGACAGATCAAAGTCAGCAGTAAATAAATCGGTGTTGGTGAAAATTTATTTATTTCTCTATTGGATCTTATTTAAGTCTTGGCAATTATGTGTGAAAAATAATATCGCTCAAATATCTGAATCTGAAAGAAAATGAAAAAAATCATTAGATGCTTAAACTTATTTTGTATTAAAATCGGTCCAAGTTATTGGAACACCCTTTACAAATGGAACCCAACAATTTGCTTCATTTACACAAGCATGTCTACATAGGTATGGTTTTACTTATCACCAAGATGCTACAGTCAATCTCCTGCAAAAAAATTGACCAATATTGACTACAGAAATGGCCTAGCTTTCACTGCAGATGCCATTATCAATGCTGCAGTTGTACTTCATCTAGAAAATTCTGCAAACAATGCTGGACTCTATGTCAATGTCTTTAAAACTGAATTTGTAAGCTTCAACCAGCAAGGCTCAATAAAAACTGCCTTGGGAAACTCAATAAAATCTGTCAAATCTTTTACATAACAAGGAAGCGAGATAAAAATTCTACTGAAAACGATGGGAAAATTTGTATTGCTAAAACCTGGGCAGCCTTGAATAAAATTGAAATAAATTGAGCCCCAATCTATTTAATATTTTCTAAGACTATACTTTGCTCATTTATAAATGCAAATGTGATGAGATGGACACCAGTCATTTAAGCATTCCATACCACATCCCAAACGAATCTACCAATAGAAGACAGCAATCCTGACTTTCCCTCCAGCCTGATTTGTCTTTTTACAGCTTATCAACCCTTTTAAAGTTATTTAAAGCCAGAAAATATTTTTAGATAGTAAAAATTTTTGAAGGATAATAATGATTTACCAATAAAATTCCTACTAATTAACCCATAGCTGGGGGAAGATGTAGATTTGTAGCATTACCATGGGTATTTTTGCATAATTGAATATAACAAACCTGACTGAAATTGGAACTCGGCTCTCTGACTTCCAATTCTGAGCCATTATCCATTACACCACACACACATCTGAGTACACAGTGCCTGGTAGTCTCAAGCATTTACCCATCTAGGTACTGACCAGGCTAGACACTGCTTAACTTCAATGATCATACAAGAACTGGTGTTCCAACAAGACCATCCTTCTTCGAACTTTGTTGACTGGTGCTACAGAATCACCAACAAAGAACTGTACCAAAAAACAGAAACCACATCACTTGAGGACTACCAACAGTAGCAACAACTAAAATGGATAGCACATGTAACTCAAAGAGAAAATAATGACATACTCAAGATGATGTTATTCCACACTACTTCAAATAAATGGTTACGAAGGAACCCCCACCAATATTAAAAAGAGAGACAACAGCTACAGGACTTGAGAAACCTATTTTCCTGAAAAGTTGTTTTAAGAGATAAATTAAATAAATTTCTACTGACAGCAGACTGGATGATCGGTCAATGAATGCTGAATGTTTCCTTGTAAAGAAACAGCTAATATTACTATTCTTCTTTTATGTGCAGTGTCCCTTCAGGACGTAAGCAATCATGGCCCTCCACCCCTTCCTGTACCTTGTAGGTCTTCATAAGTTATGTATTTTGTTATTTCTCCCAGACCCTATTCTGCTATTCACTTGCTTAAGACCGTTAAGTATGTCACATATTGCTTTCCCCAGTCTCTCTTTGCCTTTATCCGCCCTGTGAGTATCAGATTTTCCAAGCCCTCCTTCCTCATCACATGTCCCAGAAATTTCAGCTGCCTCTTCCTGATGCTAAGTATAAGTTGCCTCTTTGTTTCCATTTTCTCCAAGACCTCATCATTGCTTACATGTTTGGGCCATGGTATCCTTAGCATCCTTCTGTAGAACCACATTTCTGTTGCTTCAAGTCTCTTTTGTCCAGCATTCTCTGCTATACAGGAGGACAGATATCATGTAACAGTTCAGTACTCTATTCTTTGTTTCGAATAGAACTTTTCTGTCTCATAATACTCTGCTTAGCTTCTGGAAGGTGTCTTTGGTCACCCTAATACTTCTTTGGATATCAGTGTTGTAATTACTATTCATTTAGAATACTTCCCAGATATTTAAATTTCTGTACCTGCTTGTGTCCTGACCCATAAATTGCATTTCGGGCTCATCTTTTCATTAATGACCCTGCATTCTGTCGTCTTGTAGTTTATGCTTAGTTCCTTCTTCTTGCTCTCCTTTGCTACCTTCTGCAGAATGTTTTGTACTTTCCTTTCCATGTCTGCTATCAGTACTGTGTCATCTGCATATATTATGTTGTTATGATTGCGGCCGCCAAAGATCTGATCCACTCTGGTTGTTAAGATTGCGGACGCCAAAGATCTGATCCACTCTGGTTGTTCTGCCTGCAGCAGATATAAGCATAGTATAGATATCATCTTCTAAATTCTGTATCCCTTCAGGATGTAGGCAATCATGGTTCTTAACAACTTCTGATCATTTGTAGCTCTCAACAAGGTTTGTCTTTTCACCATCCATCCCACTTCCTGTTCTGCCAACCATTTCCGTAAGCTCGTTAGGTCTGTTACTGGCTGTTTTCCCTCTGCCCCTCTTGCCTTCAATATGTCCTGTGAGTGTCAAATTCTCCAAGCCTTTTTTTTTGCATTATGCCAAGAAATTTCAACCATCTCTTTTCAATTTTAAGTAAAAGCACCCATGGTATTCTCAGCATTTTAAAGTATAATCTGAGTAAAAAAAAAAAACATACAAGTTCTGATTGGAAAGCATGAAGATTTGTCTATGAATATTGTTGTTACATATGGTTCGGTGTTCAGAATTTCTTGATAAAATCCAAAAAAGAATCAAATCAGCAATGTTATTGGTCCTAACCTGGCATCTCAGATTGTCACTCTCCCACCACAATAAAATTGCTATCCTGTGCCTTTTCTATAAATCCTTTCATGGTAATTGTTCAGATGAGTTCTTCTCTATGGTACTTGAACTTTAAGAATTTAAACACATTACAAGATTGTTAGCAAAAGGTCTCATCAAATAACAGTTGGATTGGCTCAATGCAACTGTAAGTTCTCTGCTAACAGTTTCTTCTCTCGCACTTTTCACTTGTGGAACATCCTTCTGGCTCCATGCTTTCTAGCCAAATTTGATCTTCAAAAATTTGAATCCAATGTCAATCATTATCTACTGTTTTCCGAATTACTCTTCTATTGTTCTTGCTCTTTAGTAAGGTTTCTGTTTTCTAACGCTTTCACACCCAGTAAACTCTTGTTGCTAGCGGTGAATTCAATTAAAAAAAAAAATGAATATATATATATATATATATATATATATATATTTAGGACCTTGAATAAGTTATCACTCATTTTTCATGAAAAGTAATGTTTTATTTACAAAAAATTAGTAAGAAACATGTCACTGAAAGTATTGTTCATCGCTAACCACTAATTTTTCTGGTCTTTCTGACAGCATTTGAATTCCACATTAGAAAAACCACATGCCTTTTTGGCTGACCACAAGTCGACCGATTTTTTGGCATCTTCATAAAAATGAAAGTGCTTCTCAGCCAGGCCATGTGCCATCGATTGGAACAAGTGATAATCAGATGGGGCAATGTCTGGTGAATACAGCGGGTGGGGTAGGATTTCCATTTAAGCGTTTCCAATTAGGTTTTCACACATTTTGCAACATGTGGCCTAGCGTTGTCATGTTGTAAAATCACCTTGTTGTCTCTCTGCTCATATAGTGGCTGTTTTTTCTTCAATGCTTGGCTCAAACACATCAATTGCAATTGATAGTGATTTCCCACAATGGTTTCAGCAGCTCATAATAAACTACACCCAGCTGATATATATATATATATATATATATATATATACACAGCCAAATAAAGAGAAGGTCAGATTAAGAATCCACAGTTCTTTAGCATTTACTTTTTATAAAGTGCCCAATACAACATAGAGCATAATATTTTGATAATATTTTTATTTAAAAAATATTTTACATCATGACACAGAAATTTCTATGTTTCGGAATTTTAAATTTGTTCCATTATGTTTTTGCAGTAACATCGCTTGATAATGAAACAAATTTAAAGTACTGAAACATCAAAATTTCCATGTTGTGATGTAAAAATATTTTTAAAATAAAAATATTACTAATATATATATATATATATATATATATATATATATATAAAGGTAATAAATATGTTGGTATATAATCCAAGCGGATCCTAGTAATATAAAATATTAAAACTGATCCACAAATAGAGCTCAATTTATTTATTATTACAGAGCAAATAATTAGTACACAATAAAATCCAAATTCACCTCATCTGGGGAATAAGCTTCTTTTTTTTTCTGTCACAGTTAAATTTCTAATTCTGACACAAACTCAGTCTATATCAGGGTTGAATAAGACTGACAAATTTTGTCAGTTGAAATAAGCTTATTCCCCATATGAGTTGATTTTGGATTTTATTGTGTACTATATATATATCATGCACAGACACATCTATTTAAGTATAATCTGATTTAAAAAATTATTTTCTCACCTCTTCAGCTCCAAGGACATGAAAATGGTGCACTTCCTGAATATAGGAATTTGGGCAGTGAGCTAAAATATTAAAATAAAATACATTTGAAAAAAATTAATAAATTCTGCATTGGTAAATTTCATGTATTTTAAAAGAAGTCAATAGATTTTTATACAACTTAAGCAGGAACATTTCTGGGCTGTTCTTCTCATAGACTGGTTGCCAATCAAGGCTAGAGAGTACGATCTACCTTATTATTTAACCAAAGCTGGTTTCCCAATGGTATTTTTTTGTAAAAAATGGATGCAACAAATGCCAATAACTAATTATACTACATTAATGACTAATGATATAAGGTTGGTCGATTTAGTTTGATTAATTAGTTTAATTTACTAATATACATAAAAAAATTAGAATTATATCTATTTCATTGAAATTTATTTTTTTACAGTGATGTTCACACCCAGGAGCCCCTCAGGTTAGAGGGTAACAGAGTAAAAGGCAAAGTTTATGTGGATAGAAGGGGAAGATACCTGTTAACTCAAGACTTGAACAGGTTAAGATTGTAGTGATCAGGAAAACATCCTGTTGGGAATCGGTTCCACAGAGTTGGTCAAATGGAACTTACTTCTTACCAATGGAATACAGAGGAAATGAAAGTGACTTACTCGGGTGGAAATAAGCCATGTAGTTCATCTGAGTACTTTCGATAGAAATAGTGATAAAACAGTTAGAGGCTAGAGACATTTCATCTGTGAGAGAAGGGTTGTAAGGTGGAAAAATAATTTGTCACCTGCAAAGACGTTTTTGGGACTCTATCAAGACTGGAAAGTGAGTGCCAGGTAGCTCCAGTCCAAATATGACAGCAGTACTCCATTTTAAGCCCAATCTAGCTCTTATAAATGTGGTGGATAGAATGAGCAGTTAAATATGCTGTTAAATATTTTAAAAAAAAAAGAAATCTGATTAACATTTTGTAGGGGGGGAGAATCTCAAACACTTTGCCTCTTCTCCAGTTACCGTATTAAACCAGCTTTTCTTGAAAAGACACATACATCAGTGGATTCCACACCAGAAGTGTAGCCTAGTATATAGCCTGATGCAGTTACCTCCCTTGTTAAACGGATTCATTCCGGTAAAGTTACCTTTTCAAAAGAGTTACATTTATTTCTAATTGATACGATCATTATCTTGGAAAAGGGTCTTATCATAGCCCCTTCACTACTCCATTCACATGATCAAGGGCATACGTTATATATCTTCGTGACCTTGACCTTTTTTTCATTGTGTTGTCCACTCCTTTCAATTTAAGTTCATTTAAATTCATAATAACCCTAATGTCTTTTTAGTTTCATTTACATTTAATTTTTCAATGTCAAATATTTCCTTCAAATCACACATGCTGAAAACATTCAATAATTTCAAAGATTTCATTATACTAATAATATTTGAAAGAAACAGATGAAAATATAATTCAACTAATCCTCTGTCTTATAAAAATATTAGAAAAATTTCAAGAAAAGTTTTTAAAAATAACTAAAGTGATGCTAGTTTTAAAAAATACTCTAATATTACGGGAGCGGGAAGCAATTAGCTAAAAATTTATTGTATTAAAGCATCAAAGCAATGATAAATTTTAAACTTTAAATCAATGGTTATTTTGTTAAAATCCAATAAAATTAAATCAATTTTAAATTTAGTTTTCATTGTTTTTAATGAGTTTCATGTCTCAATATTATCTGAATAAAAAAAAGAATCAAATTAGTAATAATAATTAGAATTAATTACAATTGTTAAACAAAATTAAAGAAATCTAATTTATGACAGGTCGGCATTGATAAATTACAGTAGTTGAACCCTCTTAACCGTGGAGAGAAGTTTTGGACAACTTCTATCCGTGGTTTACAATATTTTATGATTCAGAGCAGATTTTCGGTTTTCCAAATGAAAAATTTATGATTTAAATTCTCTAAGGATCCTGCTTTTAACTAATATAAATGAAGGGAGAAGTGAAATTTAATTTCTCAAAATTTCATAAAGTAAGTGGGGGTAAGAGATGAAAACAAAAATTTTTTTACCAAGATTTTCTAAAAACAAAATTTAAAAAATAATTTAATTTATGTATGAATAAGTCCTGAAAATTTCATTAAAATCTGACAATTATTTGATTTTTACAAGAACTTCCAAATCAATGCATTTTTCACCAAAAAAAAAAAAAAAAAAAAAAAAAAAATTCCCATATTAACTTTTTTAAATTTATTGTTTGTATAGAAAGAATTTATATATGCCTTCAAAATTCAATTGTAAGTTAGAAAGTCTACAGCATTCATAATAAGCATTGTTGTCATTTGATATTCCACATTACTACAAATTAGAGCTGAAAAAAATTATGGAATTATTTAAATAAGTTAAAATAATTGGTTAATTAGATTTTTGTAAAACTGTATGAAATTATTTAAATAAGTGGAAAAAATAGTAATTTTTCTGAATTAATTTCTATTATTAATTAGAAAATTATACAAATATTTCTCTCATTGTCAGTTCTATATAGCTATGCCCAAAATCGGAAATTCAAGTGGACTTGATAAAGCATAAGGACAAAAAAAAAATCTTTAGAAAATAAGATGTCTTGCTGAAAATATTGTTTATGCAGAAACTTTAGAGGTAAGAGAACTTCTATGGCACCTTTCTTTTCTCTGTTCATAGAAATGATAGTTGGCTAGTTTGTTGAAAGTTTTAAAACAATATATACTGACATATATATATATATCAGATTAATTTGCATAAAATAAATTCTAAAAATTGAATCAATTCAATATAATGTTTATTTCTATAAAAACTTGTCTGTTTTTCTATTTAAATGAAAAAGATTTAGTGAATTAAATGTTTTTTTGTTTTTTTTATTTTATATACTCTTTATCAATTCAATATTTGCTGTGGGATTCTGGAGAAAATTCTAAATACTTTCAGACAATTTCAAAGATTTCTCAAAGAATTAGTTTCCATTTCTGTAATATAGGCTAAATTCCAAAAATTTTATTCAAAATTATTTTTATTTTCTCTCATCGTCTGCTCTATGTAGCTATATCTAGAGTAGAAAATACAATTGGATTTAGAATAATGACATAAGGGGCTTTAGAAAATAGATGTCTTGCTGAAAATGTTCTTTATGCAGAAATTTTAGTGAGGCAAAAGAACTTTTATAACAACTGACTTTTCTCTGTTCATTGGGTGGCTATTTGGCTAATAACAACGTATGAGGACAATAATCTTAATGATGAGGAATTATCATTATTTTGAAATATTCAAATGTTTCTCTCATGGTCTGCTCTATGTAGCTATGTCCAGAGTAGAAAATACAATTGGATTTAGCATAATGACATAAGGGGCTTTAGAAAATAGATGTCTTGTTGAAAATATTGTTTATACAGAAACGTTAAGAGTAAGGTAAGAGAACTATGGCAGCTTTCTTTTCTCTCTTTGTAGAACAGATGCTTGGCTAGTTGAAATAATTGCTAAATCTAGAAAATGCCTTTAGTTCCCAAATATTTCAGCAGTAATATGCTGGTAGACTGGTATGTTGATTCCTTGTGCTTCAGGTTGTAGGTTTAAATCAGGGCATTGTTCAATCAGTTTTATATATATTCACTTGAGTATAACAAAATCAAATACAAAAGTGACAATGACTTATATAATGAAATTCTGATTTTCTAAAACTGAACAACAAAACTAGGGTTTAACTTTACATAATAAATAAAAAACCTTGCAACTCAAAGATTTTTACCAAATTCTAATTCTTGGAGGTGGTTTTTACCAAATCTGGTAATTGACACCAAATTTTAGTTTGGATCTTCTCTCCAGGCCAATACTATTAAGAAGTCACCTTTTCAACAAATTGACCTCAGTGAGATTTGCATGGTCTCATTGTCAGAATGCTAACATTCTAACCCCACAGCCATGTCCTCAATTTTACTAAGTTTATTGATAGTATAATTAGTGGAAAATGTCAAAACAGCCAATCAAGGAGACCGAGTTTTGTGGAAAGATAATGAGAACTTGTTTGCATTTTCTACCTGGACAGCGAAGTGTGTAGCCATATTTTTCTGTCTGTTGAAAGCGTCGCTCATTCAAGCAGATGACACAGTAAATTTTGAAGCAGTTTAAACACATTGTGTGTTGTCCATCACAGGGGAAGACAATGACAGGTGTACTGGAAAAGGAAAAAGAAAAAAAATCAATACATAACAATGGCAATCATTATATAAAAAGTGTTTAATTATTTTCTAAAAAACACAAAAAATATGAAAGTATACTTTTGTATATTACAGATATTTTTCTAAGAAAAAAATTTGGCTTAAATTAATGTTCTATTAATTATTCAAACTTGTAGCCTTGTTATGCAAGGTCACTTTTATTACATCTAATAGGAATGAAAGGCTACATTTTTTATATGTTTTCTACCATACATTATACAAATGCTCCCAGAAGAGTTAGCAGTGATGTCTTTCTGGTTTCACTAATAAGTGAGGTTAATTCTTATTCTTTTATTGTCCTCTCCCCTTAATAGTATATTTTTCTCATATTCTCTAACACTCAGTAACCTTTTGTAACTTAGTGGCTTTATTGCCTTGATTGGGGTGAAATGATTAGAAAACAACAAAGACATGCTTGTTTTAGCAATTTTTCAATTTTGGCAGTTTTTTCTTTTTTTGTTTTTTTTAAGTATTTTGATGATTCTACCATAATCCTAAGAAAATCTTCCATTCAAATATATTACTCCATGGCATTATTTCATCTGGTTTCTTGATAGGTTACTTGAAGTAATTCACTTCCTTTAGTGTGGAAAGCTGTTATTTAACATTTTCTTTCTCCCTTCCATTTTCTGTTTCTGGTAATATATTTCCTTCAAAATTGTATTGCTGGTAATAGATAACTATTTGCCCATAGCTGGGACTCTAACAGGTGCTACCACCCTGGGTCAGGGTGGACCTGGGAACACCAGCAATTAAGAGGTGGTTCAACACTCCTCAAAACCTCCTGATCAGAGGCCTTGCTGCTGGACATAGTTTAACGTCTTACACAGGACGCTGATGTAGTTTAATGTCTTACCCAGGGCACCTACCCCATATATGGGTGGACCTGGGATCAACAGCAATTAAGAGTGGTTCCCCACCAAAAAGAAGACATCTGATCAGAGGCCTTGCTATTGGACATGGTTTACCGTCTTACCCAGGACACGGATGTAGTTTATAGTCATACCCAGAACAGTTGATGAATAGGGTTTCTGCTTTGTCATATTTTAAGATTATGACACTGTGGACAAACTTGTGAATCCCAAGTTCTTTGACTCAAAAGGCAGAAGGTTAAGAGAAGGAAGAAGGAAAATTACACAAGAAAAAGAAAGAAAAGCTTGCAAAATTCATAAGTATAAGCTGGGAGAGAAAGTTGTTCAATTTGTCCTGGAGGGATATTATATTAGTCACCATTGTTTACAGACTGATAATTGTCATCCATTAGTTGGTGAATCAGGAAAGTTGTAGTGAGACATGGAAAATGAACTACAGATAAGTCAGTTGTCAGTCAGCACAAGAAAAAATTCTTCTACATCATAGACTGGAAGACAACACAACAAAAGTACTGACCGGCTTAACATTCAGAGCAGCAGAGGCCTTTTCTGATCTGAACTAACAGTTTGCTAAATGATGTAATGAATATGGATACACCTAGGTTCCCCATCACAGCAATATGATTGGTTGGTGTCAGCCATAAATACAGACTGAGGTGGAGGTACAAGACAACACTTATTGCCTACGTCTATTGCCTACCACTACGACAAGGACCAGTCCATTACGGTTACCTGCTAGATTGTCCTACCTGGTTACAGTAGTCAACAACCACTTTGCTACTTTGAACAAATATATCCTTTTCCGGGATATATCACTAAACATAAACTACAAGTCTTAAATCCTAAAGTGCTTTAACAGATAAATTTCAAGAATTTGATGATTTTGCAAAACGCCATATCTAATATAACTTAACATCAGTCTTTATATGTGTGTAAAAGAGAATCCGACCCAAAATGCCTGAACTGATTACAACCAAACTTTGTGTATGAAATAATTCGCAAAGTTTAACAAAAGTGAAGGCAAAATAAAAATGGTAAGTCAAAAGGGCATTTTTCTCTTGAAATTGCTATTACCGTATACATATTATTTGGTTTGGTTTGGTTTGGTTTACGGTATATCAACATCAATGGGTTATTTAATGCTGACAAGATTTTTATTGCTGGTAATATTTTGTTTTCCTTCAAAAGTGTATTGCTAATATTTTTTTTTTCTTCAAAAATTCATTGCTGGTAATAATTTTTTACAAAAATGTACTGCTGGTATTAAAACCTATTTTTACACTTTCATAGTGTTTTGTCTCCTTTTGGGGAGTTAATTATTTGCCCATAGCTGGGACCATAACAGGTGCTACCACACTGGGTCTGGGTGAACCTGGGAACACCAACAATTAAGAGGTGGTTCCATGCTCCTGAAAATCTCTTGATTTGAGGCCTTGCTGTCAGATGTAGTTTATCGTCTTACCCAGGATGTTATATAATTCAGTAATTTCTATTGTTTCAAAATGCTATTTTTAGAATTTTAATAAAATCATATCATATGGATCTGTATTCATATTTTTCTTCTTCTCGTAATTAAACATAACAACTTCAGATTACTTCTTATTTTAATTTTCCAAAGGGGCTTCATTTGGCCATTCAGTTTCATATAATTTTATTAAAATTTTAAAAATAGCTTTTTAAGATTATAAAAATTACCAAATGAGTAAATGGCAATAACAGGGTCAAGAGAAAAATGCCCTCTTGACACAGCGTTTTTTCTTTTTAGTTCTATGTTAAGCTTTGCCAAAGAGTTTTATGTTGCAATGAGATTCAAGGAGTTCACAATGGTTCACAAAAATTGTTTACTAAAAATATAAAAAACATATTTATTTACTTGTTTGTTGGTTGATATTGGTCAACAAAACTTTCAAAAATTTATGTAGAGAAAAATTTTTGTATGTAAAAAAAAAAGAGAACACATTCCTAAAAAAAATTTGAATCTGACTATTTCTGAGAATGTAAAACAAAACACTAAAATTTAGCACATTTTATAGAAAATTTCAGGAATGTTAGAAAGAAATCTTAGAAAAAGAAAGACCATAATATGAATGTATTAACTATTGTATAAATACATAATAATAAAAATTATATTAATTTTTTTATTATAATAAATGCGTTTACTTAAGAAAAAACAAATGTTTAAATGAAAACGTCACCGTTTGCTATTAAATCCAAGGGAAATAACTCATTCCGAAATATGAAAATTAAAAAAAAAATATTGGCCAGGGTTGATTAAATTTGCTTAATTTAAGAGCCACATGCGAACCACAAGACAAAAACGTTTCGCTGTAACCCTTGAAAACCTGAAAATTCTTTAATTGATAAGTTTCCCACCATTCTTTTCTTCAAGACTAAAGAACAACGAGAAAAGAAATGACAAAAGGTGAATGAAATTCAAGAAAATAGAAGATGGCAATTGATGTTGCATTTAAATTTTTGAAGATTGTAGTCGTCAGGGAAGCAAATAAATGGAAGGGAGTTCCACAGAGAAAAAGAAAATTGTTAGAGTAGAAGTGAAGGTTACATTTAACTATTTCAACAGTAAAAGGAAAGGGCCTAGTAGCATGCTTAAATTCACGTTGTCAGGGCACCAGGAAAAAAAACTTGTCAGAGCAAATGCCATGAAAATATTTGTAGAAAACACAGAGGGAAATAACATCACGTCTATGGTAAAGTAACTGAAGTCGACATGCCTGGTCAGGATCGATTACATTAGTGATCCTTCTTTGGATTTTGGCGGGCAGGGATCATGAAGGAAAATTTTTTATTTGACTTTACCTCTGTCCACCACAAAATACTGAGGTCATAATATCAGTGGAAAAGCGTTAAAAGCACATAAATCATGCTACTGTACAATAAATAAGAATAAAAGTATATAAAATCATATTAAAATATATACATTTACAGTAAATGTTAATATAATCATCATAAATCCTAGAGAATGAAATATGAAAACATCTGTGACTCTGTGCTGTCGTCTTATTTAGAGGTCTTTAAGAGCTCAATATTGGCATTTTCCATTGTATGGAAAATGGTTAATGCTTTTCAAAAGTTATGCACACTTGTCACAAAACTTTTGCTCCTTATCATGTAATCCTTGAAGAAAAGAAAAACACAGTTCAAGAAGCTCTTGACCAGTTTCTTATTAAAAAGCATATTGAACCCCAACAGACAGAATTAACTGTTAAGGCTGATGATCCATAGCCATGTACGTCCGCAATGTAAATAAAAAAATTGAATGTAAATATTGGTAAATTTAACATAAATTAATTTATTTTTTACTATTGCAAAATAATTTTAATAACTGTATTTGTTATTTACAAAATCATTTTATTTTATAATGTCTTACAGCAAACCACATTTACAAATAAAAAGTCTGTTATGTACTGTAAAGATCACCAAATTGTAAACATTTACAAGTATGCACGTACATGTATTCATAAATTTAGAGTACTTTTTTTCTGCACTATATTAAAAGCTAAAATTTATTGGTAAGCTTAAAATAGATTCTTATTGACCATATATTATTAAAAATGCATTTATAAATAAAATACAGAAGTGGGAATGGTTATTTGTGGTTAAGCCTAGTCAGTTATCAGTTATCTCCTGTTAATTCCCTTCTCCAAGTTCTCCACGGTAACCACGGAGATACAGTAACTATCTGTTCCCACCTATCTAATCTTGAACCCCTCGACTGTGTAGAGCCTGATTGGGTACCCGGCTAGAGCTTTGTGACCATCACTATCTTATCAACATTTACATTTTTTTCTACCTATATTTATATATATTACAAATTAAAACTAAGCACAACTGACTATTAAAGGATGAAAAATTTTCACTGTTTAGACATAATTCATGGGTCTTTTTTTCCATGCAAATCTAGATTTCTTTTGCTCTTGCTAATTCTTAAAAAAAAAAAAAAAAAGAAAAAAAAAACTATATAAAATTCACTATTTTTTATCCATGATGTTGAATGTGTTAAAATTCTTCAACTTTTTAAGAAAAATCTCAAGTTGATGTTAAAAATTGCTGCAAAGCATTGTTGATTTATTTATTCCAAAAGCATCAGAATTCAGCCAATAACAAATTTGAAGCAGCTTGAATTCTGTTGCATGAGTTATTTTCTCACATTAAAATCAGTTCATAATATCACATTCAATGAGTAAGTGGAGGGGTAATTTTCAGTGATGGGGGTAAATTTTTACTGCCCCACACTTTGCCTTGGCAATTGGTCTGCATCATGAATATACATACCCTGGTTTTCAAGTCACTCTTCACCACTGGTTAACAATACAACTGATTCTCCAGTCACCTGCTGAATCAGGCTTTATTTAAGAGCCATTTTATTATTATTTTTTGTTTCTAACTTTAAAAGTAAATGTTTATGATTTGAGTAGATGATAAATTAAACATGTTATTTCTATGCAAAAATAGATTTTATAAATTCATAAATGCTTTACTTACTGGACTTCAACACACGTAATGCAACTGATGCGTCGAGCATTGTTGCGGATATGTTTCAGTGGCACTGAATCTGCAAATGTGTGCCTTTGTTTGCAATGAAAAATGAATTTCTGTAAAATAAAAAGAAAAGAGATACAAATGGCAACCAAAAAGACTATGTTTTCATCGGCGCAAGAATAAAAAACGGTTCAGCATAAAACCCATAGGAAGGGCAGATAAACTCTAAAACACAATCTTTAAAACACATTAGTATGGCACAATGTTTGACAAGCTCACCTGGGTGATCCATTTATGATGAGTTTGCTCCTCACTGGGTGCCCCAATACTTTTGTAACAAACAAATTAAATGAAACAAAACGAATAATTCCATTATTATTTACTTTTTCCTGTATGTTTCCAATGAAACATGACCCAGTGCACATGTTAGTACTTTGCATGTCCATTCCATGATGTTGTTCCTTGCAGATTGACCACAGATTCTCAATTGGATTTAAATCAAGAGAGTTTCCGGGCTAGTCTATAGTACTTTGATTTGCTCACTGGTAAGGAGAATGTGGACAATGGTCGTAACTAATTGACAGTCGAGATAGCCTCAAATTTTTATCACACCCAGGCACGGGTGTGATAAAAATTTGAGGCAATCACAGATGACACAATATTTTTCAAGGCCAAACAAATTTCCTCATACACCCCAAAAATAGATTCATATTATATTTTCTCTAGCCCCTACCTCCCTCTCTCCATATATATATATATATGTGTGTGTGTGATAATGATATACACCCCTGTTCAAATTGAAACAAAATTAATAATTCCGTTATTATTTACTGTTTTTTTGTATTTTTCCAATAAAATATGACCCAGTGCACAATATTAGTACTTCGTATGTCCATTCCACAAAGTCTTTACTTTCAGATTGACCACAGATTCTCAATTTGATTTAAATCAAGAGACTTTCCAGTCTAGTCTAGTAGTTTGATTTGCACGCTGGTAAGGCTTCCCAGTTGTACAATGTTACAAATTTTTGTACACTTCCTTGGAGTAACAGACATCACAGACAATGGCCACAAGACAACTAATTGACAGTCAGGACAATAGTGTCTGGGCGTGATAAAAATCTGATGCAATATTTTTCAAGGCCAAACAAATTTCGTCATACACCCCCAAAAATAAATTCATATTACTACGCATCATTGCAAATGACCTAATATGAGGAAAAAGTAGAAATCGATTACACCCTGTTCACTCAAGTGGCTCTAAAACTGACCAAATGGTGAAAGAAAGGAAGTTAAAAATGTTGTTTCAACTACTGTATTTGACAGCATAAAAGATGCATAGTTATATAAGACACACCCTAATTTCATCAGGGAAAATCAAGAAAAAATTAGTAAAATTATTAGTAAATGGTACAGCCTAGGCTATATTTATGAGGTATTATTTTGGTTAGACAAGCCATGATTACAATTAAATGAAAAATAATAGGAAAAAAAGAACACGAACCTATAAAAACTTTATTATATCCAAAGGTAAGAAAACAAAATAAAAATCAAGCAATTATTACAATTGAACAAAACAGTACAGTTACCATTAATATTTTATTCATCTTCAAATCTATTAAATTTGTCATCTTGATTATCAAAACTCTGATACTCATTTTCAATACTACTATCATTGTTGTTAAATAATTCATCTTCTGCTCCATTGAGAGTATTGCTAATATCACACGTTTTAAAAGATTTCAAAATTTCCAGTCTAATATTATTCCAAGCTTTCTTCACCTATTCACAGATTTGTGCAATGCTGGGTCTTTTTATTCTTCCAGTAAGTGTAAGGTCGTGATCAGGCAATGTCATCTACATGTTCTATTGCTCCTTCATGTTTAAGTCTAAGCTAATAGGAGTTGCCAGATAGCTAATTTCGACCGATTATCACAAATTTTAAACCTCCATATGGCATCTAAGATGCAGGGGAATTTTAAAAGATATTTTTAGTAAAAAAACATGTGCAGCTTACATGCCGTCAAATTTGAACAAGGATGTAGATGAGGAGATTTCTCATGACCCATTAGATTGCCTTGAAAAGAAATTCCCTTTCATGACCTTTAGAACAACAGAGTTTATTTTTGGCAGTGCCCTCTCCTTTTCAAGCAGCATGGTACCAGCAGCAAGGTATGATTTTTGGTCTTACTGATGAAGGGGCACTGTTGTTCATTCTAATACAAGGCACAAGAGCCACTCAAAGTAAAGGGTTACTGAATGAGGTTGTTGAAAGTAGATAATGACTGACACAAAACTTGAAGATTGTAGTGATCAAGAAAGCATCCACTTGGGAGCCTGTTCTACAAAGTGGCCGTTCTTGGGTAGAAGCTGTCTGATTGGAACTTTCTTTTTATTAATGGAACATAAAAGGAATACGGATGAACCAACTGTTATACATCATGACGGTCGTCTTTGAGTCTAGAATCCAGAGGTTAGCAGTGAATATTTCGGGGACAGTAGGAAAGCATAGTTCAGGTTAGCAGTGACAAGTTGGCACTGGTCATTCGGGTAGGGTAAACAAAAATGGCCGCCTTTATACACAATGGATAGAATGTTCTGCATCTTCTGGTTAACCTTCTATTGGTAGACTATAAAGTGAGTCAAGGCATTTGGACTAACTCACTAGTTATATATATATATACATACATATACACAAAAAACTGTATCACCAACTTTGCATGAGTGGCATGGCAGGTCTCAGGTATGAAATTTCGAGCAAGTGGCATGATGGAATATAGCACATCCAAAGATTTGCCATGGAAATAGCAAAGAAGTAGCAAGAGGCTAGCAATGTTTCGTCTGTGGGAAAGGGGTATATAGCGTGGAAAATAATTCATCACCCACAAGGCCATGTAAATGGTTGTTGTAATGTAAGTAAAAAGTCTGTTGAGATTGAGAGAGGAGGAAACCCAACCGATTACTCTCCCAGCAACTAAGGGGGTCATTGGCAGAGAGGGGTAAGAGACAGGAGGTAACGAAAATAACACTGCCTTGGAAACCACAGCAACTTGAGGAATAAAATGCCCATGGGACTGACAAGATATCATCTCTTGCCAACAAGCTTTTATTGGCATGATGCATCTTACAAAGACCTGGATCTTGACTAGTTGCAGAGGCCTGTATCTAGACATACCAAGCTGTCCTGCTACTTATAGGAAAAACCTGGATGTAGCTGATGTTGACAAACATGCCTGCACATGATGCGAGGCCTCTTTTGCATCTATATTGATGCACGTTCGCCAAAATACTTTCCAACAATGTTGAGGCTGGAATACTCCATTTTTGGTCCGATTTGACTCTTGTAAAGATAAAGCATGACAGGAGGAGTCAGATACTTTCTGAAGCGGTACAAGGGACCAGGCCATTTTCCCAGCCTCTTTAGCAATGTATTATATATAAGAGTTCCACTTGATGCCTGGGGGAAACTTGAGGCCCAGTAAACATTCAAAGCAAGCTGCCTCATTAAGAGTACAATCACTGATCATGACAGAAAAAAAATTCAAGGTCTGCTTGGTGATGATGGAATGTTAATAGCTTGGCTTTGGAGGTACTCAATGTTAAAAGCCAGTTTTTACACCCCGCTACCCATGACCTGATAGAAAGAAAAAATTCATATATCAAATTGCATGAAGAGTTATACATCACTTATTTTGATTAACTTAGTGTAACAGTCACCAAATTGACTGATATATATATATATATATATATATATATATATTAGTAATGATAAAAGCGTTAGTTATATCAAGTGACAGGATCCAAAGAGTGTGAGTTCAATACCCGGTTAAGGCAGTGGAGAACTAGGAGAGGGGAATTAACAGGAGATAACTGATAACTGACATCCATTAAACATGGCACGTGGAACTAGAACAGTCTACCCCAGTGAGCGAAATAATGGGTTCAGTTTGACATTCCAACAAACTGAAGAAGGCCGAAGCGTACAACGGCTGAAACGTTGTAATAAATATGGCAACAAAGATGAGGACAATAGTCCAAATAATGTAAATAGTGTACATAATACCTCATCTCAGAAATATAGACAGATACTGAAGGGTGATAAATATGGCAACAAATATGAGGACAATAGTCTGAATAATGTAAATAGTGTACATAATACCTCATCTGAGAAGTATAGACATGATAATATTTGTATTTCATATGAATACTATATTATGTTTCTGTTTATGTAGATATAATAGATAAGAACTTGATGAACAGTTTCAGAATGCTAGTAGGAATCTAGTATCCCGAAGCTGTTTGTCAAGGTTTTATGTATTATATTGTGGTGAACAGCCACATAGAAGCAAACGAGCCAGATTGGCTTGCATCTGGTGCAAAAGAAAATAAGTGTCTTATCTCAACATCCGGCATGTGACATCAGCATTTTGCTCCTTGAAAATGGCATTACCCTCCCATCTAACTATTCCAGCAGTATGTGCTGTAACAAGGATTTTTTGTACAGTTTGGCATGGTCTGACCAATAGCAAGTCATGTGCCGATTGGTCGGACTGGAGGAAGCTATTTGCCTCGGGAACTGAGAACAAAAGTAAAGAACACTGATTGGTTGGTCAGCCATGGTGTTAACCTGATAAAAGAGGGCTGAAGCAGTGAGAAGGTAGAACAGTTTTATGTTGGTGAAGTGTGTGGAACGCAAGAACATTGGATTGAACAAGCAGTATTTTGTATTGCACGAATAATGTCC
Organism: Acanthosepion pharaonis; assembly: GCA_903632075.3. Taxonomy (NCBI): domain Eukaryota; kingdom Metazoa; phylum Mollusca; class Cephalopoda; order Sepiida; family Sepiidae; genus Acanthosepion; species Acanthosepion pharaonis. The sequence goes on along the minus strand of CAHIKZ030005099.1, from coordinate 2,916,577 downwards.
GAGGGATAGAGACTCATTTAACTACAATTATATACATAATTTTTGAAACACAGAGAAAGTTTTGTTAGAAATGAGAAACACTGGTACATAGAAATCTGTAACAAAACCATCACCAGTCAAGGGAGTTAATCCATTTCCGGTTGCTGAACTGGTGAATGTGACAACTTGTCTTACTACCATTTTTTTTCATTAATATCACACACCTCATTCAACATTACCATTTTGTTAACTGTAAACTTCTCTACCTTGAGCGGCTCTCAAGGCTTTTATTGGGTGAAACTTAGTATATAAAAAAAAAAATCACTTACTGCTTTTGTACTATGACAACTGCTACACTGACCCTTCACAACAGGACAAGCAAGTACATCTTCACGACATTTCGGTTCCTGAAATAATGAAACAATTAAAACAAAATAAACGTAGATGTAGGCAAAGAAAATTTCAGTTTAGTTATAAAAATTGAAACTTATACCAAAATTTTCTATTAAATTTACTTTCAATTTGTAATTTTAATATACAGTATTTCCTACCACTTATTTCTCCAAAAATCACCTTCATTTTTTAACTTTGAGGTTTGATTATCAGACTAACATCTGAACATGCCTGTCTGAGCCACAAGTCTCCTAATGACACCAGAATTAAATATATGGGATTATAAATGATTAAATTATGATTAAAAATCAAAATAATGATAATTTAACTTGTTAGCAACTTGATCTAAAATATGTGCTGGGTTCATCTTAAGAGATATCAAAGTTGATGTTACATCAGACCATCAAAAACCCGGGAACCCTCAAAGGGATGACCTAGAAGGTAACCTCAAAGCCACCAAGTGCTGAACTGGGCCTCAAAGAATATTGGTGGGTGTGGCAACATAAGCAAGTGAACCCAGCTGAATTTAAAATATACAAAGACAAGTCAACTAGATATAAGCTATAATAATTCCTAACCTATATGGGGAAAGAGAGAAACTCTGAAGTAGGTACCTCCAAAAAAAAAAAAAAAAAAAAATTATCTCAGGTTTGAAATGATTTTTAAAAAATGAAAAGTCTGTCTTGAAGCTTTTATTTCAGTTTTAATTTCAAGCTGATAGACGTGTGATTTAAACGAAAATTGGGTGGTAGGAAAAATAAATTTCCACTCGAATCTGTTCCCACTGACAGCTAACATGGAAACTGGAACAACACTTTGCTCGGGACTGTTTCCCGCACACCGTAAACAACAGTACTATCGTTCTTTCTCTGGAACATGAGTATAACCTTCACCAGTCTCAAAGAACAAAACTGCCCTGAAACAAAAAGTTAGTTCTTTTTATCCTTCCTCGGTCTCTGGCAAGAAACCGAGATCTCTCGCTTATGCTAGCCTCATTCTCGCCGATAATGCATGGGCTGTGTCACTTCAACATTGATTGGCCAAAGTTCGCCTCACATGTCTTTTATGTCTACAAGCACATGTACAGACAATTCGCCTTCTCTTGCTTCAGCTAGGTATATCTATACCACAACAAATTAAATTTAATATTTCCAATGAGCAAAATACTTTGCTGTATTTCAAAAACTAATTTAAATTGACTGGAAAGAGTATTTTTTTTATGCTAAAATAGCTGATTAGCATTCATTTTTCATCATCTTTCATCACAATGTAATCCTCTTCATTAAAAAATCTTCAAAAATAAAATATACTTTTCTGAAACTTTACTTGAGGAATATTAGTTGATTTAAAGTATAATGAATCTGATTTGAAACAAATATTTAGGTAACCTCAAAGCAAACCATGTTTAAAATATCACAGAAGTGCATTTTTTAGCCCAACAGTGGCTGTTCTGACATGTTGACAGCCTGATGATAGGTCTAATGTCATTCTACGAAGATATAATTTAGGAAAACATAATTTAAGAAAATTACGTGAGAGTCTTTTTTATATAATTTTTAAGTACTCAGTAACCTTAAAAATTTGGGAAAATATTCTCTGTAATCTAACGTTTTATTAAATTTTAAAAATGTTGACTTTAAATTTACTAAATTTATCACTCAAATTTTCTGATGATGTCATACTTAAGAAAAATGGCACATTTATACACAAAAAATTCAAAATTATTTTTAAAATATTGATCATTAAAAATTTATATTAAGCTTTTCCATTTATGATTAGTAAATATAGTTTTTATTTAATAATAAATCATTTAGCCTTATATTCTTATTACACATTATTGTCATTAAATCATACTTATTATAAAACCAAGGTTGTGTGTGTGTGTGTGTGTGTGTGTGTCTACGTTTATATATTGGATCGGATTTCCTACATTTTTCAACCGATTTCAACAAAACTTCACAGGACTACATAAAAATTACCTTTATTGGTGGTTCTGACAGCGCCAAAAATTGAAAAACACAATTGTTTTTGCACAAAATCAATTTGAAAACACAATTAACAGGCATCACAAGAATGAAAGGGGGGCAACTCATATTGAGTTATACTTATAAAACCCAGGTTGTTAGTGTGTGTGTGTGTGTGTGTGTGTTTTTTTATATATGGGATCGGATTTCCTATATTTTTCAACCGATTTCAACAAAACTTCACTTTTTTGGCAGGTAGTGTTTCTTATTGTCTTGCACACTTTTTTCTTTTATTTTTTACATTCAGAATGCTTTAAAAATTCCATTTACAAGACAATTGTTTATAATAAAATTCTATTCAATTGATTAACTCATAACGATTGAAAACAATGTTTTTGTTTGAGTTTGGATTTGACCAATTGGTAAAAAAAACAAAAAAACAAAAAAAAAACAAACAAACTAATTAAGACATGCGTGTCCATCAACCTTAAACAATAATCTTTGTCAATTTTATTTTTCAGTCTTTATGATGGTCGATACTTGATCTATCTCTTACTGTTACATCCCCGGGCAACGCCGGGCTCTACTGCTAGTTACTAATATGGAACCGCTTGTTTCACACAAGATACCTTAAAAAATGGTATGATGGATTAATCCAATTTGCTCCTTTTTTATGAAAAAAAAAAAGAAAAAAAAAATACCTTCATGGCATATTTGACAAATATAAATAAAGATATAATTACATTATCTCGATCAATCAGGAAAGAATTTAATTCATGACATGTTAAACACAGCGTCCGAAGTTTAGAAGCTTGTATACTCTTGCATATTGGGCAGTAAATGAAGTAGTCAGATGGAGTCAAACTTGAGATACCTGAAATAAATGAAAGCAAATATTAATTTATAAAAGAGTATATATAAAAAAAAATTGTGTTATATTAAGCGTGTGGTGGCAGAACAATGAAGAAACAACAGAGGTTTAAGAAATAAACAATTGTATTAATGAAAAAATACAACAAATGATGAATTGGTGTAAATGTCTCTCATTGAAAGAAAGTAGAATTGTAGAGTCGTCTGCAGAGGCATATGGTAGGAGAGGGTTAGGGTTAGTTGTGACTTACTGCAGCGACAGCTTTTGACGAGTTGTCTTTGGACATGGGAGGCCGCATTACAACGAGCATTGTGAATCCTGGCTGTTGTGCTGACCGACTGCCAAAGATGTCCCTTTGATGAGCTTTTATGTCCTTTTCTTAGGCTCAGATCAGCTCCGATTTTTATTTTGTCTCTTTCGGCGGGAGTGGATGCTATTGGGTGGAAATTCTGGATTGTATTTTTCTTTGAGTGTGTAAATAAAACAGAAGGTATGTGCAGAGCCAATGCGCAGTTGACAAAATTTTTAGTTAAGTTTTGCGTTTCAGAGCATTCATATCTGGCCAGTGGTGGAAATTTGTGTAACATGAATCAGAAGTAGATCTGGCTTTAGGAAGATTATAAAACAGTTGTTTTGAACATTAAAAATCATTCTGTGAAGCTCATTTTGAAATTTGTAAAGTGTTAAACCAAATTGGAAACTAAGAGAGAAAATGATATGGAAATTCTTATAAATTGGGACAATATTAAGCAAATAAATAAAATGGAAAAAATTCTGTGTAAAATGTTTTATCCTTGAGAAGAATTTAATTGGGCCAAAGTAATACTTATATTGATGGAATTATATGTAGGAAGGTGCAAGGGAGATAAAAAACGCGAACGTCAGTTATAAATATGCACAAATATCTGAAAATGTTAGAAATCTGAAATTCAAAATTTTTCTTTTTTTGTTAGATGTGTCTGGACATGCCTAGCTGATTTCTTTCAGTTTCCTTATGCTTTTATTTAATAATAAAAGTGATAAAAGCAAGAGCAGATACGAGAACTTATCGTCCGGTTCACACTCCTCCCTGGTTTTTCAAACAAGAGTAGAGGTTTATTTATTATTATTTCCTGCTTGGGATTGGGTTTCTAGCTCTTTCTAAAGTCTACTTCAACTCGGTTAGACTACATAACCAGACACGCCTAAAAAATTAAAAAAATAAAAAGTTACATTTGTAGAATATTTTAGTACCTATTTCTCAATTTCAGGCGATAAGTAACATTAGCCTTCAATTGCTTGAAAGCATAGCAGTACTAAATTTTGAATTGACTCTCTTTGCACTGGTAGGCAAGGCTAACCGAGTTTGTTTTTTTGTTTTGTTTTTTTTTCCTCTCCAAAAGTAGCTCCTGCCCCAATCTGAAACACATTTTAAATGTTCAAGGTATCAAAAATAAAAATAAATGTAAATAAATAAATAAAGCGATAAGTGAAAAAAAATTTAAAAAACTTAAGAAAAAAAAACACAAACATATGCTAGATGTTATCTCCCTTGCTTTTCAAAAACGTACATTGTTATCTCCCTTGTTTTAAAAAACCTAAAAAAACGTAGATCTTCAGATGTTTTTTTTATTATTACTTCAATAAAAGATAAAATTGAGAAATCGGTCAAAGGATTAGCATATCATCTGAATCGCTCTCAGTACCTAAATACCCCCCCCCATAAAATGCTCCTTTTAAAAGGCAATTGAAAGCAACACATTTTAAAAGATTACAAAAAATTTGGGGTAATTTGCTTTTTAAGCCCCACGCTAACTATGAAATAAAAATTTCCTGAATAGTTATATTCAGGTGTAAATATACATGCTTAATTCGAAAATAACAAAGAAATTTTGATAAAATCTACTGTTTTGGAGTTATCAACAATAAAAGTTTGGGCTCATTTGCGTCGCGGCAGCCATTACTAGCATTGTTTGTATATATTTCCTGCGGAATAGTCTTGACTCTTGATCATTTAAAAAAGGGGAAAATCTTGGGGGGGGGGAGAAATTTTCTAACCTTCCGTAAGGCCATCTGTTAGAATAAACAAGAATTGTTTGGTTTGTTTTGTTTTACAGTATAATACCAACTTCAGTGGGTTATTTAATGCTGACAAATTTTTTTCCTGGTAATATTTTGTTTTGTTAAAAATCTATTTCTGGTAATATTTTTTCCTGAAAAATGTATAGCTGGTAATATTATTTTAAAATATATATTGCTGGTAATATTTTTTTTCAAAAATATATTGCTGGTAATAGTTTTTTTCTTCGAAAATTTATTTCTGGTAATTTTTTTACAAAATATTTCTGGTATTAAAACCTGTTTTTACACTCTCATAGTGTTTTGACCCCAGTTTGGGGGTTAACTATTTGCCCATAGCTGGGACCCTAACTGGTGCTACCACCCCAGCTCAGGGCAGACCTGGGAACATCAGCAATTAAGAGGTAGTTCCACCGTCCTCAAAACCTCCTGATGAGAGACCTTGCTGTTGGACATAGTTTATCAGCTTACCCAGGACGCGGATGTAGTTTATCGTCATACCCAGGACAGTATCAATCTAGAAGCAGAATCCTGTTCATAATATCAATAAAGTGTCAAATTGATTTACAGAGTTATTCAATTTGCAAACAAAAACAGACATTTTTAGTGTAGAGGGTTGCAAAAAGATTTCTTTTAAATAAAGAACAAACAGATATATTTTTTAACTAATTTATGTACAAATATTTACATAAATTAATAAAATTATGTATCCATTTATTCTTCATTTTTGGCAAATAATTTTTAACCCCAAATATTTGTGCACATGCTTCTACAAAAATGTTAACCAATATACTTTGAAAGAAATCCTATAGAAAAAGTTTTTAAAAAAAAAGTTCAGAAAAATGTTAAAAATTCAGAAAATTAAAAAAAAAATATGTAAATATCAATGATGTTAGCAGTTTCTAACTTAATATTTATAAAGAACTACTAGGCTTGGTTTGTTTTATGGCATATCAACACCTCAATGGGTTATTTAATGCTGACAAGATTTTTATTGCTGGTAATATTTTTTTTTCAAAAATGCACTGATGATAATAATTTTTCCTCAAAAATTCATTGCTAGTAATAATTTTTTACAAGAATGTATTATTGGTATTAAAATCTATTTTTACACTTTCATAGTGTTTTGACCCCAGTTTGGGGGTTAACTATTTACCCATAGTTGGGACCCTAACAGGTGCTAAGAAAGCCGGAGCGTACAACGTCCGAAACGTTGTGATAAATATGGTGACAAAGATGAGGACAATAGTCCGAATAATGCAAATAATGTAATAGTATGTTAAATATAAAATATAACACAATTAACTTATAATATGATTAAAGTACGCACATTTACAAAACGATATGAGCTTGTTTTTGAAAAACTAATCTCTCTCTATTGGGCCTAATTTGAGATAAACAAACTCTCATCTCTTCATTAACACAAAGAAGACTTTTCTTTTTTTTTTTTTTGACATTTGTCAGAGCTAAAAAGGCAAAAAGCAGCCCTATGACAAAAAAGGTCCAAATATATATATATATATATATATATATTATATATATATATATATATATATATATATATATATATATATAAAAAGCACTTATAACATAAATATGTTATAAAAGCACTACAAAAACTACCATTTTGCTTCAACACTTCTGGTGTCTTATCAAGTGATGATGTTGAATATAGAATAAAGGGTTTTAAAAGGTTCAAATCAATCAAACATCCCTCGCTATCAAAATACAAGTATATGAGAATTCCAAAAACTTGACAATGAACTAAGGTTATAATAATTATTTAATGCTTTAATGTTGGGGTTATATATATATATATATGAGAGAGAGAGAGAGAGAGAGTTAGAGGGAAATAACTGCAGATTTTAAGTCAGAACATTATCATTGATAACTCTCTCCTCCAATTTGCAGACCCTAGTTACTATATTCTTAATACTTGATATAATGCAAAAATATCACAATGAAAAATTAGGTCAATAATTATTTATAACTATTTATACTGGGACTCATGCTTCCAATTACAAGTAATCCATAATAATATTTGAAATTTTGAAACCATATTTATTTTTGGCATATGAATTTTTTGAAACTTTCTAAATCTTTGATTGATGCTCAATCATTATGCCTCACCTGCTATCCTCTTCTGCTGCACATATGAGGTGCACAGCACAGCTTGGGAACCATTGGTCTAAAGAATGCTAATGTACAAAAATTATTTATTTCCAAAATTAATTTTTCCTATTTTTTTTACGTGTGGACCACTCTATTAAAATAAGGTGGTAATGGTAATTCAATCATAAAGGAAAGGAATCTGGGGAGAGCCATGATCACCTAAAATTTTAATTACAGATCAAAACACGTTTTATGTTTCTTGTTTTTTGCATTTGAAAGTTAGATATAATTTTTGAGATTGTAAATGATATTATCAAATCCTGTTATTTTTAATTGTTTGGAATAAAAAAAAGTTTTCAAATAAATAAATAATGATAATTGTACTTACTCTGGGTACTTAACTGGAATGTATCTCTGGGATCAATTTTTATCACATGCAAATTACTTTCATTTTCTAATTTCAGATCCTGTTCAAAGATAAAAAAAAGAAAAAAAATTTAAAAGTTAGAAAATGTCCATCTCTAGAATTTCGTGTTGGGGATGGAAGCAACTAAGAATTTGCATACTAAAATTAGTTTGCATGATTTTCACAATGGGAAGGGGGCATTTTATAGGATGGGGACTTGGCAACAAGCCTGTTTAAAATTAATTTTGATACTATAGGATGCGATGGATTAATTGTTGTCTAAATTACACAAAAATGAAAACAACACTCACATCTCATTTTAACAAATATATTTACCAAAATCATACAAAAATATCTTGAAATACTAAAGAGTAAATGTATTCAATAAAATTGCCATTGGCTTCAGCCACAGCCTCCAGATGACTTCGGAATCTCCTGCAACTCTTCTGGACAGTATCCTTGTTTAAGTTGGTGAATGCCGCCATAATCCTTGCCTTCAGTTCATCTTTGGTGTTACAAGAAGTTTTGTTGATCTCTCAATCAACTGCACCCCACACATAATAATCAAGGGGGTTGCAGTCTGGAGTGTTAGGTGGCCAGATGTAAGAGGTGATGTGGTTGCAGAAACTGTCTAACAGCCATGACTGGGTTCTCCTGCTTGTGTGGATGGTGCAGAATCTTGTTGCCAGTCATAAGGTCTTCCAGCAGCCATCTTCTTGACCCAAGCCAGCACTACCTCCTCAAGGCACTTTATGTAGGCCTCTGTGTTGAGTCTGAGGCCTTCATCAACAAATTCAGTTCTTTTCTTTCAGAGTGAGTTTTCCAAGCTGTTGAACGATAATCACCATTAGACTCATCCAACTCTTCCCGAATCCTCAGCGCTGTCCTCAGATTGACACCCAAACACTCTGAAATATTCATATTGAAGCTTCCAGTCCAAATGCCAAGAAGTACAGCATGCTGTTTCCAAATTTCTGGTGGAGTGAATTGCGTCATGGTGCCTTTTTTCTCACAGCCAGTGCCCAACTGACCATACTATGCTGTGCAGTTGACAAAATCAAAAACAAACAATGCACGTGTGCAAACTTAAAAGTATAAAATGGCGACAATTTACCCATTGCACCCTGTACTTAAACAGATAGGTATATTTACCCAGCCTCCTTAGCAAAGCTGTGCACGGCACAAGGCTGTTCTAATGGGGAGAGTGCCATACACATACATATGCATATGGGCCAAGGACAAAAACTGATTTTTTGACCAGCCCTCATGAACGTGACAGTATTACAATGACTGAACCTCTTTAGTGTCATGAGAAAGGTGCTTCTGCAAGGTTAGAATCCCCAGGGCTGAGCAACTTCGCCCATCTAAAATGAGGAGAATTGTAGCTTCAATTACAGCACAGCGGACATTAGCCACATCTCAATAAACCTTCACCACATGTAAAAAATATGAAAAATTTGTAGTGGGGATAATTTTTATAGTTTAGAATTTGGGAGATATTATTTTCTTATTGATTTAGAAGATTTCTGTTAATAAGTTTTTTTTTAATCATTTTGCCCAAAGAAAGGTAATAAAGCCACTACAATGCAAGGGGTTACTGAGTGTTAGAGAATATGAGAAAACTAAAAGGAAAGAATTAAGAAGAAGAAAGAACAATAAAAATTTTTTGGAAAAGTTGACTGAATTAAGACAAGATAGTTCCATAACGATTGACATTTGCATCTATTTCAATTTGGGGAAAGTTCATCAGAACAATTACCATGAAAGTTTTATAGAAAGAATAATTTTATGGGGTGGAAAGTGACTAAAGCTGAGATGCCAGGTTAGGACCAATAACATTGCTGTAATATATATTCAAATAAATAGAAAATTAAATAATATGCCATCTCTCTCTCCCATGATAGCAGATATTTTTATTCCATGCCCCAAATACTATATATTAATTATATATAATATATTAATTATTATATAAGATCAGAATGTTATATATTAATTATTAGGTCGTTGTGACATTTAGTGTTGTTATTAAATTTCAGTCAGACAATTATGTGCCATGGGGAGGTATTCTAATTTTTATGAGTGTACTTGTTTTCTAATTTGACTTTAAAGAATAATTTTACTGTAATATATACAAATAAATAGAAAATTAAATATATCCATCCCCAAATACTGATAAATGACTGACAAGGCAGATTTTTTTTCCCACAGTCAGTTGCCATGTCTGTCCTCAGTAGAACAGTTGCCATCCAAGGCTATAGAACCCGGTCTGTCCTGCTATTTACTCTTAGCTGGTGGAGAAAGAAGAAGAGGATTCATACCTTTCCCAAGGGTATTAGCATGTAAGTGAATATAATGGATTTGACTAGAATTCAAACTCAGCTCCCCGATTCAGTTATGTGCCAAGCATGATACACGCTTAAGCGATCATGTATCTTTTAATACATGACTGACGAGGCAGATTTTTTCCTGCAGTAGGCTGCTATTTCTTTCTGCGGTACACCATTTGCCATCCAAAGCTATAGAAGGTCTGTCCTGCTATTTACCCAGAGCTGGGGAAAAAAAAGAAGAGGATTCATCCCTTTCCCAAGAGTATTAGCAGGTAAGTGAATGTAATGGATTCAACTGGAATTTGAACTCGGCTCTCTGATTCCTCAATCCGAGCTGCTATCCATTACTCCACCATGCCTCCTCATACAACAGTAGTGAGTAAAATGTTAAGTAAAGCAAACTTTTCAAAAGTAAGCAAAAATTGAAAATTTCAAAACTACATCTGTTTATTTTAGCAAATACTATCAACCATTTCAGCCTCGTCAGTTGTTTGCAATTTCCTACTAATGCCCTTGGGAAAGGCATGAATCTATTTCTCCCACTTCGAACTATGGATAGACTGGGTTCTTGAATAGCAGCCAGACTAAGAGAAGGATTAGTCTTACTTACTGTAAAGATGACAACGGAAATCAGTTCCAATATCTTTTAGTTACTCTCTTCTGGTTGATTGATTCCCAGTGAACTTTGATCTTCAAAAATGTAAATGCAATGTCAATCGTTATCTTCTGTTTTTTTAATTCTTGTCCTTTTCTTGTCCTCTCTCCTTGATAGCAGTTTTTTCTCTAACATTCACTAACACCTTGCGTTCTAGTGTTTTTATTGCCTTGCTTGGGATGAAATGATTAAAATGTATTTTGATCAGAAACTAAATCAATTATGAAAAATTTAAATGCTTTTGAGATATTATTTTTTGCATGAAATATAGGGTGGCCCTGTTAGCACCACAACTTTGGACACAGCACCTCACCTAAACTCATGATATCAGTAATTGGATCCTAGAAGACTGGCATAGTGGTCTAATGAAACGCTGTTCCAATTATTCCAGGCTGATGGTAGGGATTGGGTGAGGCACAAACTCCCAATTTCAACAAGGCACTCTACAGACTGCTGATAGTTCCATCCATCATAGGGTAGGGTGTATTCATGGCATGGGTTGGGTCAATTGATCTGCTTAAATATGTCATTGACCAATGATTGATATAGTTCACTGATTCATGACCATTTCTATACATTCATGGACTGCATGTACCCAACCCTGATGGAATATTCCAGCAAGATAATGCAGTCATCAGGTTCAACTTGCACAGAATCGGTTTGAGGAACTGGAGACTTCCAATGGATTGTATTGCTACCATATTCATCTGACATCAGCTCAATTTAGTATTTATAGTGATGGTGGAGAGGTTTATTTTCATGCAAGAACCTGTACCTAAAAATATCAGGAAGCTGTAGATGGCTTTCAAGATGGCATTGCTCATCATCTCTCCAAAAGTCTTTCAGCCACTTGGGGAATCGATAACATGTTGAGTTATTCACTTTGTGAACTTGAGGCATGAAGAAGGTGGGTATTACATGATACTGGAACCTATCCTATGACTTTGGGCACATCAGCTGGGAAGAAAATAGCTGTTTCTAATTTAGATAAATAGCACATTGAGGGAGGGCCAGATTATCCTGTAGGCCTAGTATAGGCTGCAGCCTAGGGTCCCTCAAGTTTGGTTATAATGCTCGCTTTTCTTTTTCTTTTTTATATTGAGAGGAGAATATGACTTGGCTTATGACCAAAAACTATACTGTCCAAATCAAAATGTTATACCAAAATTTAGCTTAGTATGGTACAAGGCCAGAAGCACTGGGTACCTAGTAAATATCAAATGTTGGTTAATCTAAACTTCTGATCTTGTGCCATACTATGTTAACTTTAGTAAAATGTCTATCTTCTGATTTGGGTTGGGTTATAGGTGTAACCCTAAGTTCTATGCTAGCAGTTTCTTCTCTTGCACTTCTCACTTGTAGAACTTTCTTTCAGCTTCTTGATTCCCAACTTGGATATTCAAAAAATGTAAATGCAATGTCAATTGTTATCTTCTCAATTCTTGTTCTTTTATTGTCCTCTCTCTCTCCTGAGTACATATTTTTCTCCTCTTTTCTAACACTAAATAAACCCTTACATCTTAGTGGCTTCATTGCCTTGCTTGGGGTGAAGTGATTAAAAAAAAAATTCACAGGTATGAAAGTAAAGGAATGCATGGAGAGCTATGATTGTCTATGTCCTGAAGTGGCATGGAAGGAATATACACCATGGGTGAAAAATTAGGGGGATGTAAGGCAAAATTAAAAAAGACAAATGGCATTCAAAATGATATAATATTAATTAAAAAAAAACAAAAAAAAAAAAACAGAAACTTTGCCATGAACAATCAGATGTCAAAACTATTATTAACCTTGAGGTATATTTTAAATAAAAAAATGTATAGAAAATTATTTAAATGAAATGATTCTCAAAATTAATCATTCCAAATAATGGATAAACTATTTCTAAATAATAAGAAAAAATAAATGTGTATATATATATATATATATATATATATAGTTCAACAAACATCAAATAATAATAATTTTTATTAAATTACATAAAAGTCAATAGGGAGTGTCCATTTTGCTATGTAAATTGATTGTAAATTAATACCCTTGGTAAAATTATGAATCCATCTGTTCTCCCCACAGATATGGGGGTAAACTAAACAGCAGGATTGGACATACTGGGTTCTATAACCTTGGATCGCAACAAATCTAGTAGAATGAAAACTCAGAATTCAAAATTATATGTAGCCCTAGCAAAGCACATTATGCAGCTAAGGACAGAATCTTTTCCTTGATTCGATGATCCCGACTATGGTTGACTTCTTTTAAATTAATCTCCCTATGGAAGCCAAAAACAAATTATGATCAACATATACGACATGCTTTCTTTAAAAGAAAAAAAAAGATAGAAAATTAAAATAGATTACGAATTTCATTTTTTTTTTTTTTTTGTATTTTAAAGAAATCTGGTGATCAGTTTGGTTTTCGTAAGGGAATTAATTTACAAATTTACAAACTGAACCCTATTAATTGTTTTTTTTTAAATTAAATTATTTATTTTTTAGTTTATTAACCATTTCATCCCAACTCAAGCAAGGTGATAATGCCACTAAGACGTGGTGGGGGTCACTGGGAATTAAAGAGAGTTAAAAAAAAAAAACTATAGTGATTAAAAAAGACAATAAAAGAACACTAGCTAGATGATTCAGGAAGGCAGAAGATGGCGATTGGCATTGCATTCATTTGAAAATGGTAGGCGGCAGGGCAGAGGTGTTTTTATACTTTTAAGGGGAAAAAAATGTGATTATTTCTGTCCACAGTACCTTTTTTTTTGTTGTACTATTCTTGCCTATTTTGTCTTCATTATTTGTTTGTTTGGTTTACAAATGAAACAAATATTTTAAGACAAATTTCATTAAAAAAAAAAAAATTAACTTTGTTTTATTTTTATGGGACACAGAAAGTCAAAGGTAACCCGACCCAAAATGAAATAGTATACCAAAGAAAAAAAAAGTGAATGAAGCATCCTATTTGAATTGTATTTAATTTTACTTCTCTACAGAATCTTGAAATTAAAAAATATACCAAACAAAATATTGATCAATTCTTCGACATTTGGATTAATTTTTCTTTATGAATTATCACATCAGCAACATGTATTAAAATTTAGAAAAATAAATATTTTGTTTTTAAAATTCAGAAAAATAGACCTTTGATTTTTAAAATTTAGAAAAATAAACATTTTATTTTTATTCATGTAAAATTTAGAAAAATAAATATTTTATTTTTAAAATTTAGAAAAATATTTTTATTTAAGTAAAATTAGGAATATAAACATTTTATTTATGTAAAATTAGGAAAATAAACATTTCTATGTAAAATTAGGAAAATAAACATTTCTATGTAAAATTAGGAAAATAAACATTTCTATGTAAAATTAGGAAAATAAACATTTCTATGTAAAATTAGGAAAATAAACATTTCTATGTAAAATTAGGAAAATAAACATTTCTATGTAAAATTAGGAAAATAAACATTTCTATGTAAAATTAGGAAAATAAACATTTCTATGTAAAATTAGGAAAATAAACATTTCTATGTAAAATTAGGAAAATAAACATTTCTATGTAAAATTAGGAAAATAAACATTTTCATTTAAGTAAAATTAGGAAAATAAACATTTTTATTTAAGTAAAATTAGGAAAATTACCATTTTCATTTAAGTAAAATTAGGAATATAAACATTTTAAAATTAGGAAAAGAAACATTTCTATGTAAAATTAGGAAAAGAAACATTTTAAAATTTAGAAAAATAAACATTTATTTTTATTTAAACGGCTATATTTTAAAATCTAGTTTTAGTTTTGAAAGAATAATCTATTTACTTTACATAAAAAAACGTGAAACAAATCATTCACATTTTGATTTAAGAAGAAACGTTGTTAAAGTAAACATGAATATTTTCTGTACTGGAAAGACAGAAAAAAGAAGTCGATTTTTTTTTTTTTCCATTTAAAATTTATTTGGACATCCATAGTTTTTACGATTATTTAACATTTTTTCAACATATATGCATTGAATAAGAATAAAAATAAATATTTATTTACAGACCTGTAATAAGGCATTTTCATCAAGAGGACATCCGCAATAAACTAGGCGATAATTATTAAATGATGAAGTGCGTGGTTCATTTATTGGCAACAGTTGGAATTTTTGTAATGCCGTAGCTTTTAGATCACCTATAGACAGATTAGTGGCAACTTTAACAGTATTGGAAATATGTCTATATTTCACGTTTAATGTTAAAGTTTGGTCAACGTGTCGATCCGAAAAGGAAGCTGTAGCATCCATTTCCAGTCCGTCCTCAAATTTCTGCAGTTCTTCCGCGACAATGTCCTTTTCGCCGTTGTCAGTTTCACAGAATAAATAAGAATTGTTTTCTTCACTTACTTCAGCCACTTGCCTCAGCGAAGGTTGTCTTTGGGGGGAAACGATTTGCCACATCAAAAACATTTTTTCATTATTATTAATTAAATGATGTAATAAATTAATAAAAAAAAACAAAAAAAACTCATAAAATAATAAAAATATGTTTTGATCAGAATTTTCCTATTTTTTTAAGAAAATAAAAGTACATTTTTTTTTTTTAGGCAAACTTCTGGATAAAGTCTTTTTGCTACATGCCACAGAAAACAGTAACACTTACTTCCTTTCCTATTTTCAATAAATTAGTCACCCAAAGAAGCTAAGTTGAGGCGAAAAAATAAATAATGCGACAATATGCAATCAATAACACTTACAAGAAAGGAAAAAAAAAAAAAAAGAAAGAAAGAAAGAAACTTAGTTAATCTCACGTAGACAAAGTCATTGAAAATGAAATACAAGCCATGTTACTACTGTGTTACAATGAAGGTCAACATCTGTCTGTAAAACTGGTGTAGATTTGCTTATTTTAAAAAAATCATATTCACTCACTGACTGCGAGAATACTTTGTTTTTACGGCGACTATATTTTGCTGCTTCTGGACGGGAGGCTATACCCAACCGCAGCAAAGAAATCTATTTACACAAGCCCACAAATGGGTGGTACCTAGTGCTGAATTTTTATTTTAGGGATAGACTTTAACAGGCAGGTGCCTAGGGCCTCAAAATCTAGGTGCCCTCCAGCCAAAGGTGTATAATTTGACACTGTCATAGGCCTTTCTAACACATGCTGCCATAACTCATTAAACAACAAGTAATTCTAAACACCCGTCATTATCCTCGGCTTTTTACTCAAACTGTTTCAGTTTACTTTAATTGAACGCTCTTTCATTATCCTCTACTCGTGAGAATGGGAGATTTGGAGAGACCTCACAGAGGGCATCTCTTCATCTAAATCCGTTCCTGTTGGTATACAAAGGTGAACGAATTCCGTTGCTTTGTCTGACTCCCTCAACTGATTCCCGTACTAAAAGAAACCCAGTAGCAGACAAAGTTGCCTTTAAGTTTTTGATCTATTTGTAACTATACAATCAAAATCGGTTATTTAATAACGAATAACACGGTTAAATGAAAATTTGGGATTAAAAAAGAAAGGCCAGAAACGAAACGCAAACAATTTATTTTAATAAATATAATATTGTTGGGTTGACTTTCCTTTTTGTTTCATTTTTCTTCTTTAATGTCTCTTCAGCACGTGAATGATCATGGCTCTCCACAATTTCCTATCTTTTGTAACTCTCAGCAATATTTGTCTTTTTAATATCCCCCTCACTCTTTCCTTGTTCAACCACTTTTTTATACACGCTCATGACAGGTTACTCAGTTTCCTATCTTCCCCTTGCTTTCAATATGCCCTGTGAGTGTCAAATTTTCCAAACTTTATTTCCTTATGTGTCCAAGAATTTGCAAATCTCTCTTTCTGATTCTAAGTATGTCTTTTTTGCTTCCATTTTCTTTAAGAGTTCCTTGTTGTTTACATTCTCTGTCTATGGCATTCTCAGCATCCTACCCTAGAACTACATCTCTTTTGCCTCCAGCATCCTCTTCATTTGTGAGAACACTATCCCACATTCAATGCTATATAGGATGATTGATTTTACATAGCAGTTCAGCTATATTTTCTTTGCTTCCAACAAACTTTCCTTGTTTCTTGATACTTTGTTTAGCTTTTGGAAGACATCTTTTTGCTATTTGAGTGTGCCTTCTGATTTTGGCATGATATTTTTCATCCTATGTACATTATTCAAATTATTGTCCTCATCTTTGTCGCCATATTTATTACAACGTTTCAGCCGTTGTACACTCTGGCCTTCTTCAGGTGGTTGGAATGTCGAACTAAACTCTTTATTTCGCTCACTGGGATAGACTGTTTTAGTTCCACGTGCCATGTTTAATGAATGTCAGTTATCTCCTGTTAATTTCCCTCTCAAAGTTCTCCACTGCCTTAACCAGGTATTAAACTCACACTCTTTGGGTCTGGTGACTGAAGAGAAAAGGGAGATCACCACCGTCTGTGGGATCAGGTTGAGATCATAGACAAAGAACAAACTTAAGGAATGTGTAAACTTAAGGAATCAGCACATATGCTAGGCCACAAAAATCTTCTGAGCTGACCAAGCATAGAAATGAATACAATATGGGAACCAGTAATAAGGAGTGCCAGAGAAAAAGCGATAATAACAACAAAAATTGCAATATAAGCTCTGGTAAAAACATACAATGATAACATTAAAATTGCAGTATGAGCACTGGTAAAAATGGTGTTGAAGACATTAGATTTATAATACCCAGAAATTCATACACAGATGTCATCAAGGACACATGGCACAGTGGATAAAGGTGTTAGATCCAGTGACAGGACCCAAAGAGTGTTAAGGCAGTGGAGAACTTGGTGAGGGGAATTAACAGGAGATAACTGACAACTGACATCCATTAAACATGGCACATGGAACTAGAACAGTCTACTCCAGTGAGCAAAATAAAGGGTTCAGTTCAACATTCCAACCACCTGAAGAAGGCCAGAGCATACACTAGCCGAAATGTTGTAATAAATTTGGTGACAAAGATGAGGACAATAGTCTAAATAATGTAAATAGTGTACATAATACCTAATCTCAGAAATATAGACAGATTTTTCATCCTGTGAAAATACTTTCCGAATATTTAAACTTCTGTACTTGTTTGATTTTGACCTCTCCAATTTATAGCTTACATTTTGGGATTTTTCTCTTGCTGGCAACCATATATTCTATCTTCTTAGAATTGATAGTTAGTCCTTTCTTCTTGATTTCCTTTACTACATTGTCTAGGAATTTCTGCATGTTTCTTTCTATATCTGCCACCAACACGGTGTCATCTGCCAATTTTATATTTTTAAGATTACCGTCTATACTTGCAGATAGGTCGCCCCCACCGGATAGGTCACACCCCTGCTTTGTGGCTTACCGCTTAATAATTGATGATTTACTTTTGACTCGCGGATAGGTCACACTATAATCTGGGGAGTTATGCAGCACTTTTTAAACATAATAATTATCAGATTTCTAGCTTTTATTTCAAAACTTACAATTATTAATACACTTTTGCAGTTAAGATACATTTTGTCAATCATCATGTAAACTAAAAGGAAGTAACTATTGTACTGATATTTTATAAATAACACTTATTATTTTTATATCGAGTCAAAAAAAATAAAAATAAATAACTACAGAAGAAAATGTTATGGTATATTTAGAAAAAAGTGTCTATTTATATATCAAGTTACAGTTTAAAAATTCATTGAGAACTGAATCCATAGCTTTAAGTGTTTATGGGTATCATTTCCAATTTCTCATAAATCATGATGACAAGATAGATAAATTTTCTTTTCCCAGAAAAATAAACTTGATAAGTCCTGGGATGAAACCGGTTGTTTTTTTTTATTATTATTTTTTATTTTTTTATAAAAAATACCTTATGAATTTTGCTTTTCCTACCTATTATTAAATTCTGTACCACAACAAACTTATTTAAATACTTTTTATATAATTTAATATTGAATTATTTTTTGCAAAATAAACAAAATAGTCAACTTTTATTATATTCATTATATATATATATGTATCATTTCTGGTATAAGTTAATATTATCATGAAATATTACAGGTACATGACATTGAGAAAAAGAAATGCCAGTTCACCATATAAGATAGATTAAGAAGTACTGTACTAAGGTCTTCTAGTATGTTGCCACTGTTGTACATTTAATTTATTATTTTTGTAATCTTACCAATGCCTACAAAATTTTATTTCACTAAACAGTCTGAAACCCATCCTTTTTGATTAAACACTCATCACTACCATTACAATCTGATCTAGTTCCTGATGAACTGAAATATAGAATGATGTGCTTAGGTTCACTATAATGTTTGTGGGCGTCCTGGGTAAGATGATAAACAACATCCGTGTTCTGGGTAAGATGACAAACTATATCTGACAGCAAGGACTTGATCAGAAGGTTTTGAGGAGCATGGAAATACTTCCTAATTGCTGATATTCCCAGGTCCATCCTGACCCGAGGTGGTAGCACCTGTCAGGGTCCAAGCTATGGGAAAATAGTTACCCCCCCTTCCCAAACAGGGTAAAAACACTCTGAAAGTATAAAAATACATTTTAATACTTTTTTGGAAAATTTTTTACCAGCAATACATTTTTGAAATTATCAGTATCACATTTTTGGAAATTTTTGAATTATCAGTATCACATTTTTGGAAAAATATATGTATTACCAGCAATATATTTTTGTAAAAAAAAATATTACCAACAATACATTTTTGAAAAAAAATTATTACCTGCAATATATTTTTGAAAAAAAAAAATTATTACCAGCAATAAAAATCTTGTTGTCATTAAATAACCCATTGAGGTAGATATGTCGTAAAATAAATCAAACCAAACCGTTCATGGCATGGTGGGTCTTAGTGCTGAAGGCTAGGACTGGTGGCACTAAGGAGTTTGTCTGAGCACTCTCCATGAAATTAGCAATATAGCAGTGTGAGGAAGTGTATGCAGTAACAGCGAGAAAGAGCTTGTAAAGTGGAAAAGTAATACGTCACTTACAAGGATGCTCTGTTTATTTATAAAAAAAATATACTTAATTTCATTTAGCAGCCTGAATAATAAAAAAAAAACTTAAAGAAAAATATGTGTTCTCTGGCAGGATTTGAACCTGTGTTACTCTTGACAGGTGAAATCATTGTTAAATTCACAGGTACTTCAGAACACCTCAGCCACAGAGTGTGTAAACGATTGAAAGAAAGTTGAATAGTGCCTTATAAAAGCAAATCAGTTTCAGACCCGCAAAATATTCATATTTGCTTCAGTTCATAAGTTTGAGGACACCTCTTCATCATTTTTTTTTAAATTGTCCCCAAAAGTAGTTGTTTTGTAATTTAAATAAGAGGAAATTATTATACATGGTTAAAAAAAAAAAGTGAGACATGATTTTTTAATAGAAATTTTATGCCAAGAAGAAAAATAGCAATTTATGATTACATTTTGCTCTCATCAAAATATCTTCTTTGAGACTTGATTACTGATGTACAAATTTTTGGCATTCATTGCAGAAGTTCCTTAAAGTATAAGTTTGATAATTGGTTCCATTTTTTTAATGAATCTAAGAGCTCTTTTTCATTTTCAAGGTTTTGCTTTTTTGTCAAGTTGATCCCATGCTACTTCTGGGTTGCTTCAAACTTTTGAACTGTAGTATATATATATATATATATATATATATATATATATATATATATATATATATATATATATATATATATATATATATATATATATATATAAAAGTCATTCACAGACAGACTGTTTTGCTGTTTCACAGCTCTGCAGTGTGGCTAGACATCCGGTTGCCTCTAGCTAGGATCGAAACCCGACTGAATTGGTAAATTCACCTTCATCCCTAAGCCGTTGGTGCACGGCAGGGATGAAGGTGAATTTTAGCATATTTATTTTTAGATAAACACACACAGTGACCGACAGTGACTCAATTCGCTTTTGCCGAAGAGTCTCGCTATATCAGCCATAATAGTCACTGTTTACAAACCCACACCTCCTCCCCAGAGAGCTCAACTGAAATTAATTTTTCAGGAGCCAATAAAATAAAACCTAAAGAGCCAGGGAAACCTACCTAGGTTTCACCTAAATGGATCTTCAGCTGGCTCTTTAGGATTTATTTTAGTTATTCCTGCTCTACTTAGCATATTGAGCACTCTACATTTAGTCTTTCTACTTGCTTGGTTTTTTTTCTTCTTTGGACTAAAGACTTAAGGCACTGGTTGGTTTATTTCACCCTGTTTGGATGTTTTTAGTTCCTTCTTTTCTTATTTCCAATTTTTTTCTTGGCTACCGATTTGTTTTGACATATCTACAAGTTGAGCTATCTGAGGTTTTTTACCAAACAAGTATTACTATTAGTATGTATATATATATATATATATATATATATATATATATATATATATATATATGTGTGTGTGTGTGTGTGTGTGAACAGATTCTTAATGGTACAGAATTTTATAACAGCAAGGAATAAGTAAGTTTTTGATGACATTTTAACTAAAAACTAAAATGACTGGTTTTGACCCAGATCTTATCAAGTTTATTTTCTGGGTATATCTTAGTGGACTAAAAGGAGGGAATGAGGCACCCCCCCCCCCCAAAAAAACACTAGAGTCCAATCACATTCAAACCCAACAAGCAATTTCTCTGTTTGCAGAGAGAAGGCTTACGAGATCTAATGTAAATGGACTCCAATGCTTTAAGATGAAATATTGAGGGTCACCTAGACAGAATGGTAAAACGGTCGACACTCAAACCGTACACACATTCCCTACTGTTTATAACATGCTGTGCTATGGAAGACTCAGATGTATTCACCAGCTGGCTACCACTAGTGGCCGGATTCAAAATTCTGGGGAGTAAATGTTGTTTAATTCTGAAATCCAAACGTTAAGATGTTCTACCTATGTAGTCATATCCACAACTACACTCAAATTTATACACAACGGAATTGATAGTGGATAGATCAGGGCATCCGGAGACGTCAATTAACATTACATTTGAATAGTTGGAGATTATAGCTATCAGGGAAACAGGAAAAGGGAAGGGAGTTCCGCAGGAGAGATGTGCGAGACATGAAGCTATTGGAGTAGAAGAGACGGCTACATTTAGTAGTTTCAACAGTGAAAGGGTGAGAGCGGGATGCCAGCCTCGTAGGACGCTTGAATTCATGAAGTCTGGGAACCAGTGAAAGCAGCTCATCGGAAAGTATTTGTAAAAAAGACAGAGAGAGGCAACGGCACATCTGTGAGAGAGCAACTGTAGATGAGATGCCAGAACAGGGCCAATTATATTGCATATCCGCCTCTGGAGCTTATCAAGAACCCCGAGGCAAACAGAAGGGGTTCCAGACAATATATGGCAGCAATACTCCATGCAAGGGTGAATGGTTGATTTAGAGATTTGAAGGATTGATTTTAAATGAATACAAGCATGTTTTAATTTATCATACAACATAAAAGATTATTGTCTGTTGGTGCTTTCAATCATGTTTGGAATGACTATATTTAGTCACCCCCCACCCCCCACGTGGGCATCATGTGGCACAAGGCCGGTTTAACATGGGATCTCCAAGCCTGTGGGCTCTGCCAAAAATATACCCTTTGAACCCGTATACATGGGTTCAGGGTCAGTTTACCTCCTTGAAAGAGAATCTGCCCTTCAGCATAGCCTCCTTCGGGTTCCTCCCCGCCCGAAGGCAGAGAGTTCAAACCGATCAGCCGGTCGACCGACATCGACTTGAACTACTGACTGATGGACTCATGTTTGGAATGACTGCAAAAACATCCTCCTTCCCCAAATTTATAGACAAAATGGACGGATGCATGCTGGGATTTCTTCCTAGCCTATATGATAGGTCACTTCTCAGTCTCATCTACCATATTCTTTCTTGTCTTGAAGTCAGAACACTGCGATCACTTGTCTGTATCTCTTTTGTGCATTAACATCAATCTTAGTTTGTAAACTGTTTTTTGTCCAATTACTGTTGCTTTGTTGACTTTTGTCTTGTATACATTGCTTGCTTACTATCAACACTGTGTCATCTGCCTATCTTATTTTGTTAAGTTTGTGACCACCAATAATGAATCCAGGTAGGACTTCTAATTCTCTCATAATCGCTTCACTGTATAGATTGAATAAATCCAGTGAGAAGAAATATCCTTGTCTTACACCCCATTCTATTTTTGTATATTTTGTGGTTTGCTGCCAATATATGTTCTGGATTATTCTAATACGCTTTCCAAATATGTCATGTTACATAGCAGTTCCAACTGTTGGTCCCAGTCCTGTATGGGAATAGATATTTATTTGTGCGATGGTACAAAATGTAGCACAGGGCCAAAAAGGGGGTTGGGGAAGGACGGTCTTCTTCTGTCTTAATTCTAAACTTAGCTAGTCTCAGACATGGACCCAAACATACCAACAATATTCCTATCACCAAAACCACACATTCACTCCTACCTTTCTTACTACGTCCACCATAATACCTCAAATTCTCTATGAAATCCTAACTAGTCACTACATGTACATTTCAAAGTCTGTGGTTGGGTGGGGAATAAAAACAACAATTTAAAAAAAACCAATGATTATTTACAATATGAATTAATACTATTTACATGAAAACAAAATAGGGTTAGTAATAAAAAAAACCACAATCCCTAATTGTGGCAGAAACATCAGTTAACTAGACAAAAAAACTGCGGGATTATAATAGTATAACAGTCTTGTATGGGAATGACTGTAAAAATAACCCCCTCCCCATATTTATATACAAAATGCGCAGATGCATGATGAGATTTCTTCCTCGGCAATAAGATAGGCTTCTTGGTCCCATCTGACTTAGATCTATTCTTTCTTGTCTTGAAGTCAGAACACTGCAATCACTTGTCTGTATCTATTTTGTGAGTTAACAACCATTCTTAGTTTGTGAAATTTGGACCCTATTACTTTTGCTTTGCCTTGCATACATTGTTTGTTCAGTATTATATTTGCCCCGTTCTTTTCTTTTCTTTCTCTTGTTATTGATTATTACAAATTTTGTCATTTCTATTTTGGGGGCATTTCTGCTAATTACATTTAACACCAACAAAAAGAAAAAATAATTTTAAAATCAGAATTTTCTCAAATTCTTATTTTAAATAATATAAATTTTAAGGAAATTGATTAAACTATTATATACATTTGAATTGTTTTTATTTCTTTAAGAGGTATCCAATTTTTTGACATAGTGAGGAAAAATGTTGATGACCCTTTTGAAATGTGTGTCCCATCAGACAGTGACTTCTTTAAGCTATAGTGGGTCAGCCAATTTGTATTGGTTATAAATAGAAATAAAAACTGACTCTCTACAATTTTTACAATATCAAATGTAACAAGGACAACAACAAGAGAAATAATCAAGTAGAAGAAAATGTGAATTTGTTCAACAATAAATATTTTTTATAAACACAACAAATACATAATATATAGTGCAAAAGTTGATAAACACAATAGAGTTCTTTGGTGTGTGTGTTACTGAAAGAATTTGAGCTACTGTACTGTATGTGTGAAAATGACAAAGGTTTAGTTAGCTATATTTGTTTTTTAGGAAAATTAAACAGATGTTTTTTTTTTATTAAATAGAAAAAAAGTATTGTTCTTGACTCACTGATTGTTATCGGTCATTAACCAGAGATTCTTGTGGAATGGAATATTTTGTGGGAGTGAGCGTTAAGCCTGGAGATGGTTGACAAAGTTTGTTGTTGTATTGAAGATAAAGTTTGTCTCCGTTGCTGTGTTGATTTCCAATGAAGTCAAGT
The DNA here is from genome assembly GCA_903632075.3 of Acanthosepion pharaonis. NCBI lineage: Eukaryota > Metazoa > Mollusca > Cephalopoda > Sepiida > Sepiidae > Acanthosepion > Acanthosepion pharaonis. Next base: position 2,891,993 of record CAHIKZ030005099.1, on the reverse strand, counting down.
GAATTGGTTTCAATATTTTAAGTGCCCACTGACCAAGTCGCGTCGAAGTTTCGTTTTATTAGTTCTCTTGGTCATGTGGGGAGGCTCGTAAACATGTTTACATTTTATGGCGTCAACTAGAGGTCAAAATTTGGGTCGGTACCTTCGGACGTAGTTGACGCCATCTAATTAATATTTTACAACCAATCAAAATACATCAGTTATTATATTTGGCTGGGAGCCTCTATGTGTTTAACTTGCACAAAATTTAAGATTTAAAAAAATGTAGGAATCTGATTCTACAAAGCCATTGTGAATGTTAATTAACATGTTTCATTTAATTCCATGAAGTTTTTCTTTTAATTAATAAAACAATTGTTATAATTTAGTGTTTATTTTAAGATAGGTCACTTCTCATTCTGATTCAACATTGTTCATTCTTGTTTTGAAGTCAAAAGACTGTAATTGCTTGTCTATATGCCATTTGTGAACTTTTTGCCTTATTGTTGTTGCTTTGCCTTATTACTGTTGCTTTGCCTTACTACTGTTGCTTTGCATTATCATTGTTGGTTTGCCTTACTACTGTTGCTTCATCTTATTACTTTTGCTTTGCCTTACTACTGTTGCTTTGCCTTATTTCTGTTGCTTTGCCTTATTACTGTTGCTTTGCCTTACTACTGTTGCTTTGCCTTATTGTTGTTGTTTTGTCTTATTACTGTTGCTTTGCCTTACTACTGTTGCTTTGCCTTATTACTGTTGTTTTGCGTTATTACTGTTGCTTTGCATTATTGTTGTTGGTTTGCCTTACTACTGTTGCTTCATCTTATTACTGTTGCTTTGCCTTATTACTGTTGATTTGCCTTATTGTTGATGCTTTGCCTTACTACTATTGCTTCATCTCATTACTGTTGCTTTGCCTTGTTGTTGCTTTACCTTATTACTGTTGCTTTGGTTTATTGTTGTTGCTTCACCTTACTACTGTTGTTTTGCCTTATTATTGTTTCATTGCCTTATTTTTGTTGGTTTGCCTTACTACTGTTGCTTCACCTTACTACTGTTGCTTTGCATTATTGTTGTTGGTTTGCCTTACTACTGTTGCTTCATCTTATTACTGTTGCTTTGCCTTGTTGCTTTACCTTATTACTGTTGCTTTGGTTTATTGTTGTTGCTTTGCCTCATTACTGTTGCTTTGCCTTATTACTGTTGTTTTGCCTTGCATATATTGTTTGCTTGCTTAATATTATTTTTGCCCTATTTTTTTGTCTTGTTATTGTTTATTGGAAACTTTTTCAATTCCGTTTGGTGGACAGTTCTGCCACTTTTTGTTTTTATTTCCTTTTGCATCCTTTTCCATAAAAAAAAAAAAGATAGAAAAGAGAAAAATTTAAACTATATGCCAGTGTTGTTTACAACCATACATTGTTGATTCTCATATCCAAACTGTTTCTATCTACAAATACTTTATCTCCAATATTAAGTACCCCATGCCAGAAATATAGCAAACTTTGAACAATGTACTTACAAAAAAGCAGAAACATTCTCCCCGCTCCCCTGGTGTAACACAATCTTCCCATCCCTGTCTTAAAGGCTGATGAATGAAAATATAGGATGAAGTAAATATTAAAAAAAAAAAAGAATTATAAAAGCTATTATAAGTAATTATAGAAGGTTTAACTGCCATTTTTGACAACAGCAACACATTGTCATCTGTTAGCAGAAAACGTTTTATTGGATATTTATACTTTTGAAATTGTCTACTTTGTGTTTGAGTCAGTTTCCTTTCAAATGTCACTATATGATAGAAAGCTCTATAAAAAAAACCCCAAATACCAGCAAACTTCGACCTTCATGCACACAAAATATCAGTGTCAAAATAATAGCAGTGAAAAATCATCATTTAAACTGCTTTCTTCCCTCAGCAATGTTCATTGTTTTAAAAAGTGATGATTAGAATTTTAATAAAACCTAAACATATGAAGGTGAATTTAAACATTATCTTTGTTATTGAGAACTGAAAACAAAAATAATAAACATTATTTATTTATTAGATTGTTTATTGGAATGTTTGGCAAAACATTGGCTAAATAGTAAATAATAATGATTTCCTTATAGTTGGTTTACATATTTTAATAATTTAGTAAATGTTTATAAATTTAAGTTTATAATTTATTTATAAAATTGTTTTCATATTTATTTCTTTATAAATTGGTAAATGGTAATTGTGTTAGTTCTAATTGTATTAGTTTTTAGAATGTTGTAAATATAAAATTATTCTTGTAAATAAACAGTCTAATAAATAAAGTATTTAATATTTTTGTTGTAAATTCCCAAGAACAAATCACAATGTATAAACTCACTTTCATCATATCTTTAGGTTTTATTACAATTCTAATCATTGCTTTTTAAAACAATAAACATTGCTGAGGAGTTTAGTTAAAATAATAACAGTTTCAAGGAAAAAACCATTCTTTTGATACTGTTTTTTTGTGGAAATGAAGGTTCAAGTTTGCCCAAAATAGATTCATATTATGGTGAACACATTATCAGAACATATTCTATCAATTAATCAATTGCAGACTAAATAAAAAATACAACAATCTTTTTAATGAAAATTACTAAGATACAATATGACTCCTGCGTGGATACAAACTTAAAATAAAATAAAATTAACTGATATGTCAGTGTTGATGTATTGTAACTGTTTACCACAGGGGTTTACATGGCGACTTGAATAATACTTTCTTAAAGTATCAAGGTTACAATTTTATACAAAGCCAAATCACACACTGACCAGAGTAATCTGAATCCAAAACAGTGGAAACCGTTAGTTTGTCCTTGGAGCTTTCTGTTGCCAGGTTTATTGTAACTCATAAATCCAATATTGGCTTTGAATATTTTGTCCTCATTTCCTTTGTCAAACATATGTTGGCAATTTTTAGCCTAGTGCACAGTAGATCCACAAATAGCACATCTAGATGGTTTACCATCATGTTCTACATCCAGCAGCAAAACTTCTGATTGAAGATTGGTTGTGCAAACTTTATATTTCTACTTTTTTGTAATTTGTGTAATAAATGTGTTTTTTTTTTTTAAATTTTATGCACCGCTTGAGTCTTGTTTGTAGTTTTGCAATGGTGTAGCTAGGGAGGGGAGATCAGGGTGGTCCACCCTGGATGGCAATTTTTGCTCACGGTGAGTTTTCAAAAAAGAATAAAATATTAGAATAATTTCAATAATTTTTCCAAAAAAAAAAAAAAGGGAGAAGATAGGGTTCAAATGAAGCCAATTTGTCTTTATATATAAAAAAAAAAAATAAAAAAATAAAAAAAAGTCTCCAAAACGTGCTGTCAGCTGGTGGGGATAAACCCCACTTTACAAGCCGTGAACAAAAGGTGTGAAAAAAAAATTTGAACATTTTTAAAGATGACTTGATATGAGGTTGGATTAAGTGAATTTAGTGAATCCAAAGTTTTTTCACACTTACCAGGCTTTGGTGTCTGTTCTTCAATTTTGAATTTTCATGTCTGTGAACTGTTAGTGAAAAAAATTAAATAAATAAGTGTGAAGCGACTGCTATGCTTTTCCACACCCACAATTTATTTGTCTGCAGTTGGCTAGTAAATCAAAACTGTTTTTCTATAATACAATTTAGAAATCGCAGTCATCCCTTTGAATTTTTCGGTCATGAACTTGCTCACATGTTTTTTGATACAAAATCAGTAATTGGTCAAATTTTAACCAATCAAACATTTTAGTGCTAAATCAATTTTTCCTGTGTTTTTGCAGGGAACCTAGTTTTAAAAGAAGCAATTTTTCCATAAGCTGCCAGAAGAGTCCGGCTATTTTCGCCTGTCCACACAAATCTACTACTTTACTCACAACATTTCAAATGCATGCACAGACACAGATTTTTGTAACACATTATACATATCTCTGTCTGTGACTCAGCCAAATTCATGAACCAGAACTCTATTAATTTCTTTAAACAACACATTTTGTGGCACCATGCATCCAGGCGATTTGAAAGATATATTTATAGATATATGATTTGCTTTTTTTACGGTTTATCAACCATTTGAGGATTATTTAAGGCCGAAATGTATTTTAGGTTTTAAGAATAGTTCTTTCTTTTTTTTGCAAGAGGATTGAACCGCCATGCATTCAGATGATTTGGAAGAAAGAAAGAGAAAACGAAGAAGAGGGAAAGGAAAAAGTAATACGAGACGGGTCATAGGCGAACACACACACACACGGCTTAAGAGACGGGAATAAGAAAGAAAAGGGTTATTTTTGATAGATATCAAATGTCGAAAAGAGTTTCATTTCAATGACAATGAGATTGAGTGGGCGAGGAGGTGTACGAGAAAATATCTAGGTCACCTGTGAACAAGCGTTGACCGATTTCCGCTTATCCGCGAAAAATGGAATTGTGTTATCAAGAGATGTCACCAAGGAAGAAATCCATTTTTGAACGTTAGGTTTTGATAATTGACGAAACACAGGCAGTCTTGGCTGGATATGGAAAATTAAAATCCCACCCAAGTAGTTTCACTGGCTAAGTTTTTCTTTTGACAGAATAGACTTTGCCCTGCGATAATAAAAATTTTGTTATCAACACATGAACCGAAGGAAACTGACATATTTTTATTTCTGCTTTGGGAGACGCCAAATTGGCGACAAACTTGGAGAAAATTCCTTTCTTAGACCATGTCAGATAATCCAGCTGTCCAGTGAATTGACGATAAACTGCTTGACAAACGCCACGTGTTGAACAAAGAGTTGTCATATTATCCGTTCATGATAACGGCGATTTAATTAATTTTTTTTAGTTAAGCAAGGTATTTCTTTTCCAAAACAAAGCCACGGGTTGTTCACGCCCGACTAAGACGTCATTGGCCAAGTGGATCACATGATGCACGAAGGAGGAGGAAAGATACCCGACCAGGACCTCATTGGCCGAGAGTGGTCACGTGACGCACGAAGAAAATCAGTCGACGCCCCTATCCAGAGTATAAGTATGAGAAGCCGCTACGAAGAAGTGGGTAGGGCAGTTCACGCCCCTCAGAAGCCTGGTGAGAAAGTGGGAGTGAGGAAAGAGTTACCAAAAATGGAAAAGAGTGGAAAATCCCTAACCAGAAATAAGAAGGGTGGATATGTATTTAGAATTATCGAAGAACCCCTGGCACCGACAGACCCACCCCGGTTTTGACGGTGTCAATAAAAACGAAGCTCCACCAGACAGAAATCAGTTCAGCCCCGGACGGCAGAGATGAGTGCCCAGTAGTTCGATCGACCCAGGCGGGCAGAGAAGAGTTCGTTTGGCCCTGAGTGCCGAGTTCAGCCCCGGACGGCCGAGATGAGTGCCCAGTAGTTCGATCGACCCAAGCTGAAGAGAAGAAGTTCGTCGGACTCTGGCAGGCAGAGTTAGTTCAGCCCCGGACGGCAGAGATGAGTGCCCAGTGTTGAAACCGCCTCAAGATAGCTGACCAAGATCCACGCAAAATTTTGGACTCTTCTTCAACCAAGAACAATTAGTTTGAAGAGCGACTTAGAACCAGACCACAGAAATAAGTTTTTTTTTCACTTTCGTCCAAAGACACACCAAACACAAATTTCTTAGAGAGCAGACAACTTGAAGCGTTAAACTTGCCTAGTGAAAGCGACGTGCCACAATCCACGGAACGGGTCGGGAGGTAGATGCAGTCCTATGTACCGAACAACTAGACATAAAAAGTTTGTTACCTTTTTCTTTGATACTTTGAACTTTTTGAGTTTTCATTTTATTTTCTTTTATGCATATTTGTGTGTTATCACCCCCGTTGAACTCAGTTTGCATTACGGCCCCAACCCCTGTTTGATCTCGTCTGTCTAAGATCAATTCACAAAGTGGGTAGGCAGACTGGAGATCAGTGCAGTTACCCTGGTAACCAGGCGTTGGAAGCAGGTTGGGAACGGCGAGGCTGATATCAAATCTAACCAGATTCCTACCCGAATCACCAAAGGGTTAGAACGTCACGCTTGGAGCAGTGACACCCAGATGGAGCAGCGAGGAGCGAACAGCTGGCGCCGCGGCGAAGACATCACAATTGGTGCTGTTTAGGGACGCCACATCTGGTGTCGTGGCCGGGATAGGACCCTGGAACAACCACGTCCCAACTGGCGCCGTGGTAGACCAGGATAGAACGTCACAGTTGGCGCTGCGACCGGGGGACGATGTCACAATTTCTTAATTAACGGTATTCTATTCTAACAGCAGTCTATTCAACATAGAATCCTGAACATTCTTACTCAAGAGAAACTTTCGAACATTCAATCATAAATCAGAATACAGTTGAAGGGGAACAATTTTTTCCCTTAATCATTACACTTCATTGCATGATTGTTTTCTATGTTAAATTTCATTATATATTTATTTGTTGATCCACATATGGAGTTTTGTTGTTTTTTTTTTAATCATTAAATGTACAATAGATATATACGCTAAGAACATGCATTACAAGTGAATCAATTGTTTTTTTTATCTTATCATAGACCTAGATTTATCGTTACTTTTCATAAATTATAAAATAGATAAATAAATGGAAATATTTCTGATGCTTTGAGGATATCACATGCATTCCAATTTTTTTCTGGAAATATCGAACAGAAATTTAAAAGAAAATTGAAAATTAATATTTTTTTTTGTGTAGAAACTTCATTTAAAGCTCAAAAATGGATATTTTTTTTGATTAAATTTATAAGTTTTCACAGTAGTAAAACAATCTAATGCATTTGATGTAATGAATATGCATACACCTGGGTTACCCCCTCACAGTAATATGATTGGCCGGTGTCAGCCATAAATACAGACTGGGGTGGAGGTACAGGAAGGACAACACCTATTGGCTAGGCCTATTGCCTGCATCTATTGCCTACCACTACGACGAGGACCAGTCCATTACAGTTACCTGCTAGATTGTCCTACCCGGTTACAGTAGTCAACAACCACTTTTCTACTTCGAACAAATATATCCCTTTCTAGGACATATCAGCATACACAATTCCAGAAAATACTTGTTGAAAACGCAACTATACTTAAACATGAAAACATTAAACAAATATTCTTAAATGCCTATAATTAGTAACATATGCCATTGGTTTATACCAACGGTTTCCCATACTTAATACTTTTCAAATTCACTCTCGCATGGTCATATGTGATGTCATGAGCTGCGATGCGATTTTCACTTCCAGTGTCTCCTATGCACAAGTTTGTTGTTGCTTGGAAATCTTCCATGTAAACAGAAACAGACTTATTATTGTTTTGTCCGTGTATTGCTTAATATATTGTAATGGAATTGTCATCTTTGATAATGGCTTATGTAAGCCGAAAGCTTAGATACGATTAAAAAATACATATCAATATTGTGATTTTCTTTCTTCGTTTAATGATAATGTTATTAAGCTTATCAGACGATATGAAAAGAATTTACATAAAATAAATAGACAACACTTGTCTATATTATTTAATGAAACATGTATCAATATATATATTGGTCTTTGGACTTGCATGCTAGACGATTACTTTCAGCTAATGTACATGTTCTTGGCTCTTTCTTTTTTTATACCTTTTTTTTCCCTTTGGTATTGGTTTGATTATTTGCAAATCAAGATACCGAAGGTTTTCAAACAGTATAATTTCTTATACTTATAAAGAATATTACTACTATTAATATATATATATATATATATATATATATATATATATATATATATATATTATAAATAAATTGATTTAAAATATGGTTTTCCGCTACACAGTTCTAACCATGTTTCAAAAATGGAAGGTCCGAATTTAATTTTGTAATTAAATTAAAGACATTAGTTCCATTTCATCCTCAAGCGAATTTTGGAGTAACTTATAAAATTACTGGGTTTTAAAGACAGCAAAAATCATAATTCACGTTTCCAAGGAAACAGAGAAATTCATTTCAACCAGACAAGGGGTGTCTGGGTGTTCATTATCGCTGTATTTTGATGTATCAGTTATTCGTTACGTTTTGGTCGGGGTAGGGAGGTATTCTTCAATGAAATCTGACATCCGTTAAATGCATTGTCGTCTGGATTTTTTTTTAAATTTTATTGTTAATGGCAAAAATTCTTACGGCATTTTTTCTATTTGTATATTTAAAGAATTTTTTTTGGGTGGGGGTTTAGGTTAGAATACGTTTTATTTAACTACAATTTGAAAAATATTTTCACTTTTAATTTTTAATATACTATATTTCTTTTAAGAACAAGTAAATGTATTAGAATCCCTTACAGTATGTAGAGTTATTTTCACATCAACTATAAGTATGTATATTATTAGGTAACAATTTTTTTTTTTTATATTTAAAAATTATTTAAGTAAACTTTATGACAATGACACCAAAAATAGCTAATTGATTTCACTGATTTAAGAACACCGGATTATATATCTTACTGTTCTTTCTTTTTATTTATATATACATATATATATATTCTTTTTACGATATTAAAAGAAAGGTAACTTGTTTTTGTTCATATACCCTGTGTTTTAAAGAAAAACAAAAACACATTGTACTTTTAATTCACATCATTTTTTTTATCAGTTTTTTTTTTAATTATTTATTTCAATTTTAACAAGTGAGGAGTCATAAATTAAATGCCACATTAACAGAAATATAGTTTGTTTTTCTTTTAACAATTAAAAAAAAAATGAAATGTCTTTTTAAATTATTTTGTTTTTTTTATGTAGTTATTGGCAAAGAAGGAGACTAAGAATTAAAAGTCTGATAAAATTAATATTACTTTTAAAAACTGAAATAAATGTTATACTTTTTTTAAATTCTGAGTCTTTTTGCTTAATAAAAAACTTCAACTATTCAAACAAAAAATGCTGATATGTCCCGGAAAGGGATATATTTGTTCGAGGTAGCATTATTTAACGAAAAAATATCAATGGAAAAATTCCACACACACACACACACACACACACACACATACACACACAGTTTTTTTTTTAAATAAATAAACACAAATGTCCTTTTATGTCAATTTAACTCTGTCAGGATTACATAGCCAAATTTATTACATCCTTAAAGAAATGGGTCAAAGTTGAAAGGGAAGCCGGAATTAGTGGGGGATCTTTTGATATTTGAGATCTTGAGACATTCTCTGGTGACAGACAAATCCATAGATTTGTTTGAATAACAATTAATTAAATCAAGTCCTGTTTGTAAAAGTCTAATAGTAAACTGGGTGTGTTAAGTAGCAAAATTATTATCTTGGCAAATGTGAAATTGGCTTGCCAGGTTCAAATCTTAACCAAGTCCGTTTTGTTCACTTTGCACTAACGGACTCAGAAAAAAGGCATAAACCTATCTTCCTCCAACCATGGGTTGAATATCAGGGAGGACTAATCTCTCTTGCCTTGGGTGGCAGCCAGTCTGAGAGAAAGAAAAATTCCAACCCTTGTAAATAATAGGGCAGACTGGGCTCTTTAGCCTTGGAAGAACAACCAATTCTGGAGAAGGACAATTCTGGAGATGGCTTTTTCTCATGAGCTGTATATGGATGTGTCTAGGGTAAGATAAGCTACTCTGTCAGCCTATCTTGCCCTAGACACTCCCACTGCTGCTCCAGCTGAAGTACGTGTTGTGCCCCCTAAAGCCTAATGGGTTGCAGGACTTGTGGTTTTGATTATGAATGGTAAATTAATAGGATTAATGATTTAAGTAGGTAAGTGGGATAAAAATGATTTTTCCAGACGCAAGTCCTACTATTTAACCCATAGCTGAGGGGAGAAGAGATGGATTCATACATTTCCCAAAGGTATTTGCATATAAGTGAATGCAATGTACTTGACTGGTACAGAACATGAAGATGGAGGGGGAGTAAGTGGGTCAAATATTGTCTAAGGCTACAAGGGATAGGATTTTGTGGAGGGTCATGACTATCCTAAACAGACACAACACATAGAAGAAGAAGAATTCTTACTTCAAGAAAGTTTTTACGTGGCCTCATATTCAGGACTGGTGTGTACTATCCCCAAACGACCTGACCAGGGAGCATGATTGGGCTCCCCAGGTAGTACTTTGTGACCCTCACTATCTTATCAACATTTACTTTTTTCTACCTACATTTATGTCGTAGATTGAACGAAGCACAACTGATGATTAAAGGATGAAAACTTTTCACGGATTTTGACATCATTTTGGGATCTTTTTTTTTGTCTAAATCCATGAATTTGTTTTGCTCGTGCTAAGTCTTAAAAAAAAAAAAACAATATATAAAATTGACTATTTTTTTCATCTATAATATCGAATGTGTTAAAATTATTCATCTTTTTAACAAGAAAAATCTCAAGTTGATGTTAAAATTTACTGTAAAAGATTGTTGATTTATTTAAGATGGAAGGATCTCAAGTTGGTCCGAAAGTCTTGTCACTCTTACATAATATAATCCATTTCAGATGGCCAACACAAGCTCCTATAGTTTGGAAGAGAGGTAGGGGGTAACAAGATTTTTGGACCTCCTGTATTACGACATGTCTCTAATTTATATTTAGATACATTGTATTTATTTTCAATTTTTCTAGTTGAATTGTTCACCTAAAGTGCGTATGATCCATTATTGTACATAACTAGGTTACAATAAAATTTGTATTTTATGTGAATGCTGTCTTATAAAAATTGAAATGACGTAGAGTGGTGGCCTAATATCGTAGATTCAAGGGGCCCCTCAATCATAGATTCAGGGAGGAGCACCGACCATGCTCATATTCATCTCACACATTTTTAAAGATTTATTTTTCCAGATTCATAAATTGAAGAATAAGAATTATCTCTTTAAATTAAAAATATATATAACAAATAAAACATCCACAGTAAAATGGAAACTATTAAAAAAACAAGAACCTGTAGGTTTTTAAATGACCCATGTCCTTTGCCCTACATGAAAAGTTATACATTATTGTTTCTAAAAAATATTTTATAAAAAATATTTAATAAAAAGATTTATTAAATCAAAGAAATAACTGGTTTTGTATACACTGCCTTGTGCTTACTTTAAAACATAATTAATTAAAAAAAATATTTCATAATTATATATCTATTAGTTGATCACAAATAGGAAAGTAAAAAAAAATGTGTAATTAAATTCCTAAATTTTAAATCTTAATTTTGACAATACGTGTCTAGTATACTAATAAATATAATAAATATCGTATTTTAGATCTTTATAAATAAAGATATAATTATATAAAATAAAAAAAAAAAAATAAAATAAAAATGCCAATGTATTGTAGAGTATCTTATGTATGCACTTAAAAAAAACAGACAGGATGACACATCTTCATATAAGGAAGCCAGTATCAACAGGCAGAAATTCCAAACCCACACCTAACCCTTAACGTATATTTACACTTTGCCATCTTACATAAGACTTCATCAAAAAAAGCAAAACCCTTTTAAAATTTTGTAATCACTTTCTCCCTCTAACTTAAAGTATATAATATTTAACTTAAAAAAGTAAATAATTTTTTTGAAAGTTATTCATCATACCTTGAGAATGGAATAAAACCTTTAATTTTAAGTTTAATTTAAAGTTTAGTTTTTAGTTCTGAAATATAGTAGTTTCTGTGTCACGATGAATACATATTTTTAAATAATAATATATAATATATATATATATATATATATATATATATATATATATATATATAAAATGGTGATACTCGTTTGGAAAAACCTCAGATACTTCAACTTGCAGTAGAACAAATTGGTATTAAAACAAGGCAAAGACAATCATCCAGTGTTTAAGCTCCCAGTCCAAAGAAAAAACAAACAAACTCAAAACGAATAAAAAAACAACTACGTAGAGTGCTCAATACACTAAGTAGAAAAACCTATATATATATATATATATATATATATATATATATATATAAATAAGCTCTACTTCTGTATGAATCACTGTCTTCTTAAAAATAAAAATAAAAATACTAAGGAACTCCGGATTATGCACCCAACATGTTCTTTTTCTATTTTCTGCATACCTGCGCATATATATATATATATATATATATATATATATATATATATATATGTGTGTGTGTGTGTGTGTGTGTGTGTGTGTGAAATTAAAAATTTGACAATGCTGTTAAAACTATTTTACTTAATGTTTTCTCCCTTTCTTATTCTTACTTCTTTACATAATCTCATATTGTAATCAAGCACTTTTAAAGTTTAGCGTTTCTTTCAGCCTGTAAACATTTAAGAATATTTAGTATTGGTTTATGATTAAAGCGACTTTGCTCTCAGAGAAGACAGGTACATGATTGACCTGAGGTGACCTTCCAGCTGCCAAATGCACATATATACGATGAACCTACTGTACCAGCTTGGAAGACACACCCTAATGTTGGAAAGAAATTTCTAAGAAAAAAAAAAGTCATTCACATACAATCACTCATCCGATTTTGTTTCTATAGCAACAACATACTAATCCAGAGCAGAGAGGCTCCTGCTGTTGCTCGTAAACTGAGCATGTTTAAGCTTGTGGCTTGGATCCAGGAAGTTTTCTAGTCTTGGAAATACATGTAACAGCTAAGTACTGAAGTTACATCTTATAAAAGACTGAATTAGATTAACATTATAGTGTAATGACTCTACATACAAAATCCACGTCCCTATCAGTCAAGTCAGTTAGGTGACTGTCCAAGTTTACTTGAACCTGGGTGTTGCTTTACATTTGTCTTGGAAGATGCATACGTATTTTTCAGGGTATCTTTTAAGAAAAGTACTTTTTACTTGTAAGCCAGAAAATACGATCATGGTCTGCAATGTTATCGATCTTGACCTAGCATCTCAACTTTTACTGCTAGATGAAATCATAAGTTTTACTCTAGTATATTCTCTTTTCTCACACTTCTGATCTGTGGAACAATCTTCCAGCTTCTTGCTTTCTTAACACCTATGATCTTCAAAAATTTAAATACAACATTAATCACTTTATTATATCTTCCTGAAACCTGTTCTTTTATTGTCTTTTCTTCTCACTAATGTTTTCATGTTTTTGTTCATCTTCAGTAAACCCTTGCATCTTAGTGGCGTTAATGCCTTGCTTGGAATAAAATGATAAAAAAAAAAATTAAATATATTTAACTACATCCATCTACCTTTCAGATGACTATTGTGAAACTGTTAATGCTAATCCTCCCAGGAATTGAACTCTTCATCTATGGCTAACAAATATTCTTAAATTACCCTATCCCACCTGCTAATTAAAAATAAGCCCACCCGCTTCCATAAAAGTTTTTAATAATTTGTTCAGAGAGGAAAAAAAAAAAAAAGATTCATTTGTCTCCGATATCTATGCAGGGAAATAGCTTAAACAAATAAAAATAATTTTTTAATTATGCTGACTCATGGTTCTACCAAGGATTTAACTTATCGTCCTTGGATAACAAATTTCAGAAGCTTTTAGACTCCCACTCCTCGGCTTAATAGAAGTGTTCTCTGTAGTGGCAGTAACTATTTCTATCAAAGTAGATTTAACTATTCAGTCAGTTATGTATCATGTGTGATACATACTTAGGCGGTCATGACTGACGAGGCAGATTTTTTCCCTTAGTAGGTTGCCATTTCTTTCTGCAGTAGACCAGTTGCCATCCATGGCTACAGAACCCGGGTTGTCCTGCTATATACCCATAGCTGGAGGGGATGGGGAAGAAGAGGATTAATACCTTTCCCAAGGGTATTAGCATGCAAGTGAATGTAATGGATTCGATTGGAATTTGAACTCGGCTCTCCGATTCCTCAATCTGAGCTGCTATCCATTACTCAGCACCATTAAGTATTATTTAAGTTTACTGAAATTCCTCCTCAGTGATTATTTTTATTACTCAGTTTATTGAGCAAGAACCTGTTTTGGGAATGGTAATAAATATTGCATTGCGTTTGGTTCACATAATTATAGAATCTTGTAAATATAAAATTATTCTTGTAAATAAACAATTTCCAGTCAACATTGATCTTCCAAAAATTAAATGCAATGTCAATTGTTATCTTCTGTCTTCTTAATTCCTCTTCTTTTATTGTTCTCGCTGTTTAATAAAGTTTTTTTTTCTCACAATCTCTCACACTCAGTATACCATTGCATCTTGTCAATTATGTGCCATGTGTGATACATGACTGATGAGGCAGATTTTTTCCTGCAGTAGGTTGCCATGTCTTTCTGCAGTAGCCATCCAAGGCTATAGAACCTGGGTTGTCCTGCTATTTATCTATAGCGGGGGGGGGAGAAGAAGAGTATGTAAGTGAATTTAAATGATTCAACTTGAATTTGAATTCGGCTCTCCGATTCCTCAATCCAAGCCACTATCCATTACTCAACCATGCATCCTTCTTTACGTCTTAGTAACTTTAATGCCTTGCTTGGGTTGAAAGGATTAAAAAAAATTATCTTTTTTTTCATTACAAGCCAAAGGTAAGACAATTTTTCATGATTTTTTACCCATAGCTATATATATATTAATATTTCTATCAGAAGAAATTTCAGATTGTACCAGTTTTAAAAATAGCAAGAATAAATTTCATTTTTATTCCACATGTCACTCTACACTGTCTGCACAGGCGTCATTGCTAAAAGTACTTTAAAAGAGGTCAGTTTCTTCTCTTCCGCTTGTCTGGTTTGGCCTCAAAATTAAACCAGCAGAGAGAAGAAACTGGCCTCTTGATTTTGAGGCCAAACCAGACATTGTCCAATTAGTTTCTCTCTGTTAAGTGTTAACTAAATCAATGCTGAGATTAGGAATTTCCGGTTGTCCATATGGGAAGAACAATAATGGACACTCTTATGCCGCAGAAATAGGATATGGCAAAAACGGATTATTTTCTTTTTCCTTCTTTCTTTCTCTCTCTTTCTTTATTATTTCTCTTCCTTTTTACTTTTCTTTCTTTTTTTCAGTAAATTTCTCTGAATACCAGCTTATATCATCTAATGTGCCACAACTACTTAAATTTGAACAGCCTGGTGGGTAGGAGAAAACTTTTTACCATGACCCATATTCCAAAGTTACATACTGACACCATTTCTACTGACAAAATTTGAAGTAAAAAACTTAAAAACACATTTACAATAATTTAAATGTCTCCTTTATTTTTTAGTCAAATTTGTATTTCATTTGAAAGACTGTAGCCTAAAGATAATCTACAAAAAAGAAAAAACAAATTACGTATTTCAATAAGGTTTTTAAGACACTTGAAACATTCTTAGGATCAATTCATCATTTTAATTTTAAAATTTGAAATGAAAAAAAATGAAGACTTTTTAGAAATTAAATATCTCTTTTCAATATTTGTTTAAAAAAAAATTAGTAAAATTTAGGATTAACTAATAGAATATCTGAAAATTATTTTGTGTTTAAGATATGGTGGGAAACATGTTTGAACATAGCAAAGTATATTCCACTTGTCAACAAGTTCATAGGTCAAACAGTAGCAATTACTTCCTTCTCCTGTAACATCTAATAAAAAAAAACTACCTCAAATTTAATTAAGTATGGAAGACCAAAATTACCAGAATACAGAAACTGTAATCATTTTTTACCATATATAACCAATAAGTTAGGGATACATTTTTATTCTTTTTAAGAAACACCATCATCATTTGTCAACCATAGTCAGGATCATTGACTCAATGCAAACAATCCTTTCCTTAGCTGTATAGTATGTGCTATGCTAGGGCTAAATACAGTTTTTGAATTCAGAGTTATTTTCTCCTAGACTGGTTGCCATCCAAGGTTATAGAACCCGGCCTGTCCTGATATTTACCCATAGCTGGGAGGAGAAAAAGAGGATTCTTACCTTTCCCAAGGGTATTAGCACGTCAGTGAATGTAATGGATCTGACTGGAATGTGAACTCAGCTCTCTGATTCCTCAATCCGAGCTGCTATCCATTACGCAACCATGCCCATGGATGAAATAAAGGGTTCAGTTTGAAATTCCAATCACCTGAAGAAGGCTGGAGTGTATAGCAGCTGAAACATTGTGAATAAGACAGCAGTCCGCACAATGTAAACAGTGTAAATAATTACAATACCTCATCTTGGAAATATAGACAGATACGAAAAACTGATGAATAAAATTAGAAAGTTCTTAACACATTTTTTAAAAGAAAGTGCCAAATTGAAGCTTGTTGGTTTATCAAAATCATGATTAAAAATTAATTCAAAATAATTTGCAAAAATAGATGCTCAAGTTTGAAGCTGTCAAAAACTCACCAAATTTAAGCTGCAAACAGATGCAGTTTTAATTGGATAGTTGATTTCATGTTTTTAACCATTGTAAGTAAAACTTACACCCTCAAAGGAGTTGATTTTGACCAATTGAAACTACTTATTTGCTATACGAAGAGGAGATTTTATTCCAATATAGAAAAGAAATTGTTGGGGTTTTTG
The DNA here is from genome assembly GCA_903632075.3 of Acanthosepion pharaonis. Classification (NCBI taxonomy): domain Eukaryota; kingdom Metazoa; phylum Mollusca; class Cephalopoda; order Sepiida; family Sepiidae; genus Acanthosepion; species Acanthosepion pharaonis. The sequence goes on along the minus strand of CAHIKZ030005099.1, from coordinate 2,875,551 downwards.
GCCTACAAGAAAAGAAAGACACTTAGTGTGAAACAATAGTGACTTAGGGCTTAAAATGAAAAGTTGATTTACCCACACCAAGAAGATTAATGGAGGATGATAATGAAGAGGAAACACACAGGTAAATTTTAATAAAACAAGGAATATATTCACAAATTTACATGCTTCAAGTTCCGTCAGTCGCTCTTTTCAGGAAAATAAATCAGAATTCTTAAAGTCTGTAATTTTAATGTCTTGTCATGAAGAGGAATATTCCTATAACAGATTAAATGATCTGACACAAAACAATATTCAAAAATGGTATATGGTTGCATACATTCTGTAGTATTGTATGAAAATTAGATAGACAAGTATAAATAGAGAACAACTGGTGAACATAGGGCAACTATACCTAGCAAACCTGGTTGCTATTCAGGACATGGAGATCTGTACTATGACTACTACTATGCAGAGATATGTGCAAAACATAACATTTTCAAAAGTAGACAAACAGAGATAGTTTGAAATACTTAGCTTTCTTGGATTGTTGACAGAAAATGCTGGTTAGAGGTTGATAATATAATTGGTAAGTAATTTTACACTGGCAAGTACTTCAATGCTGGTTGCAAGGAGCTGAAACAAAACCTTTCATATGACTTCAGACACTCTTCTCTGATTAATTTAATTTTTCTTTGCATTTTATATCAAAAGGAATTTCACATAGACTTGCTACTTTTTTTCTTCTTCTCGGCTAACTGACTAATTTCTGTGAAGACAAGGTTTTCATTGGCCTTAAAAAACAATTTCACATAGGTTTGTGAATTCTTTTCCTATTTTTTTCCACAGTCCTTCAAATTTGAAGGGTCTAGGTGAAGGAAGTTGCATTCACCACAAAATGGAACAGAAATAATTTATTACCAATTAAATTTTATTTTGTAATGAAAGAAGGGTATAATGGTCTGCCCAAAATATTCTTTTGAGTGTCTAATGAAAATTATGGTAAAGAGATAATGTTTATATGAAAATTAAGACTTATGCTTGAGAAAATCAGAAATGTCCTTAAAGGGACACAGTGAAAGTTCTCTGGAAATTGGAAACTTAGACCTGTCAATGGTTGAGGTCAAATGTAAATGTAGCAGTCTCGAAAAATGTTGAGGATGATGGAGGCCAAAAGAGTTGTCTTTGTAGAAATGATGCGATGATAGCTTGCTCCTTGAAGTGGGTTTCAATATCAACCTCAATGGGTTATTTAATGCTGACAAGATTTTTGTTGCTAATAATATCATTTGTCTAGTTTTTGGTTGTTCTCAGCTGCAAAGGTTAGTTTTTTAAGACTGTCCTCATGAGCCATATGACTATCATCCCTGACAACCCACAAATGAACAGCATTCTTCACTAACCAGAGACGTTGCTTATATTTGGATTCACTCAGTAACCCTTTCAAATTATCAAGGTTTTGAATGCCTTGCCTATGATTGGTGGTGGTGGGGGGAATCCAAAGGAACAATTTTTCTTCTTGATCCTTCCGAGTTTTAAAACAATGAAGCTGAAATTCAACTCAAGACACATCAAGAAAAGGTTTCCAAAACACCTAATTGCTTTTTAAAATCATTTTTAGGTAGGAGTAAGTAGCAAGAGGCATAAAATTATAAGAAGAAACCTATGAGATTTTTCTCTTATAATCAAATATAGAATAGGTATCAGTTTGGTTGGGTTTCTTTTATGGCATATCAACCTCAATAGGTTATTTAATGCCAACACGATTTTTATTGCTGGTAATATTTTTTTCAAAAATGTATTGCTGCTAATATTTTTTTTTTCCAAAAATTGGTAATATTTTTTTTCAAAAATTGAATTGCTGATAATAATTTTCCTTCAAAAAATATATTGCTGGTAATAATTTTTTACAAATATGTATTGCTGATATTAAAACCTTTTACACATTCATAGTGTTTTGACCTCAGTTTGGAGATTTGATTTCAGAAAACAGATGTTCACTGATAACATCTCATAGTTTAGGATACCTATTCTCTGTCCTGGCTAAGACAATAAACTACATCCAACAGTAAGGCTTCTGATCAGGTTTTGAGGAGTGTGGAACCACCTCTTAATTGGTGGTGTTCCCAGGTCCACCCTGACCCGGGGTGGTAACACCTGTTAGGGTCCCAGCTATGGGCAAGCAGTTAACCCCCAAACTGGGGTCAAAACACTATGAAAGTGTAAAAATAGTTTTTAATATCAGAAAAACTTTTTTGTAAAAATATTATTTTGAAGGAAAAAAATATTACCAACAATACATTTTTGAAAAATTATATTATTAGCAACAAAAATCTTGTCAGCATTAAATAACCCATTGAGGTTGATATGCCATAAAACAAAACCATAGCCAACCTGTGGCTTAATCAGGGGTCAGCAACCTTTTGCTAACTATGTGCTGACTTAGGGTTTTAAAATCATTCAGTGTGCCAATGGCATACGTATTTTTATACAAGTCAAAGTCAGTATACCTGTTCTACAATATATTTTATATAGTAATATATGGAATGTATACTTTAGTATATAATAAAATTGAAACAGCTAAATATCTTTTTGTATTGGTTCAGACTTTGTGATGTCATTTACGTCTGTAGGGCCAGTGGAAATTGCTTGGCGTGCCACATATGACACGTGTGCCATAGGTTGCCAACCCTGACTTTGCTGTAAGTGGGTCAATAACTTAACAAATGCCATAATCAATATATAACCCGCACCTCAAAGTTTGGGCTACGAAAAGAAAGAAAAATATCTCGGGTATAATACGCACTTACCTTTTAGAATTAATAGCAACAAAATTTAGCATTTATTCAACTTTTTTTTTCGTTTCGTATTAACTGATCGTATGAGAATCGGAGAGCCGAGTTCAAATTCTAGTCAAGTTCATTAAATTCACTTATGTGCTAATACTCTTGGGAAAGGTATGCCCCCTCCCCATCTATGGCCAGATAGCAGGACAGACTAAATCCTATAACCTTTGTATCTTCTAGGACGGGGTCGGCAACCTTTTGCTATGTACTGACTTAGGGTTTTAAAATCATTCAGTATCCCGACAGCATATGTATTTTTATATAAGTCAAGGACAATATACCTGTTCTACAATATAAATTATATAGTAATATATAGTGTATCTACTTTAGTATATATTAAAATTGAAACAGCTAAATATCTTCATTGTGCTGGTACCTGACAATATGAAACTGGAAAGAGAAGGACTGTATAAATGCAGGCTTTGGTCTTCATTAGACTTTTAAAAGAAGAGAGAGTAATGACTGTATAAATGCAATCTTTGGTCTTCATTAGACTTTTAAAAGAAGGGAGAGTAATGACTGTATAAATGCAAGCTTTGGTTTTCATTATACTTTTAAAAGAAGGGAGAGTAATGACTGTATAAATGCAAGCTTTGGTTTTCATTATACTTTTAAAAGAAGAGAGGTAATGACTGTATAAATGCAAGCTTTGGTTTTTATTATACTTGTAAAAGAAGAGAAAGTAATGACTGTATAAATGCATTCTTTAGTCTTCATTAGACTTTTAAAAGAAGGGAGAGTAATGACTGTATAAATGCATTCTTTAGTCTTCATTAGACTTTTAAAAGAAGGGAGAGTAATGACTGTATAAATGCAATCTTTGGTCTTCATTATACTTTTTAAAAGAAGTGAAAATTTTCTACTGCAACTATAATATGTTACAACAAATGCAAATCACACTGGAAATGTTCCTTTATAATACAATAGATTCTACATGTACTGCAGCTGCAGTAGACGTGGCGTTTCCTGGGCAAGACAGCCTGATGGAGGCTAACCCTCTCCAGGCTGATTTGAATTCAAACTTGCCTTTCTCCAAGACTAGTCTCCAATCAGTCTGTCCTGCTATTTACCCAAAGCTGGAAGGGGAAGAGTTGGATTTATGCCTTTCCCAAGAGTATTAGCACGTAAGTGACTGGAATTTGAACTTGGCGTTCTGATTCTCCAATCTGAGCTATTATCCATTGTTCCACTGTCCTTCCACCAAATGTAGTAGTAGGCAAAGTTTAATAAATAAAATAAAAATATTTCTTATATCATTTGAAAAGTATTACGTACTTATCATCTCATTAACACCAACATTCTTAAGGACAGGTCAATCAGCTAACTTCATTTCTGAAACCAGACTTGGATAAGTGAAACAAAAGATCAGTGACCCAGTACCAAAGTGAAGGATAATCCTACCCACACACTACATGACAAATCTGAATAAAAATCCAGCAGAAGATGACTTCGAAGTCAGTTCTCTCTCTTCTTTTGATAGAAAGTGAAACAGGCTGGTCCACTCCTCTAACCACCAAAAAACTAATCAGGATGGTTGCCTATTACAAAGGTGTCTCACTATCTTTGTTACAACATGTCACAAGCTGTGACATGTTGGAACAAAGATAAGTTGCACAAGAAAGGATACAATTTGCATTTGCACAAGAAGGATACAATTTGTATTCATGAAAAAGGAAAATAAACCTTCCAAAACAATGTTTGCTCATCATTCATTCATTTTGAATGTAAAAACCAACATTCTATACCAGCCTCCATGATAAAAACTTCTTTTTCCACAAAATATTATCAATTCTCTATTTCATTTAAAGAGAACAAGCAAAGTATTCCTTCATGTCTGCACTATAGTGAGCAAGAATGATTTTTTGGCTTGATTACTATTTACTAAGCACTGGAGGCAGACAACAATTTTTAATAAAACAGTTGACGAAAGGGAATAAGTCTCTAGTTGAGTAAAATAGTGATACTGTTCCTTTCTGGTAAAGATTCCTCTCGCCAGGCAGGCTGACTGCTAAATTTCAACCTAACCAAGTGGCACACTCACACACAACTTCTAATCCCATAATGTTTATTTTTCTTTTCTTTTTTCAGCTATCGGTATACATGTAAACATAATCTTTTTCTCTTCTTTAATGAACAATGTTTCTCTTTATGTAAGATACTAAGTGCATCCGTGCCATCAAAATTGACAGCAAGAAGGAATGTATTACAGTGTAACTCAGATATAAGAGGGTTGTCGGGACCGGAGATGAAGTCTCTTATATCCGGATTTCTCTTATATCCGGGTTTGGTCTATTTTGTATACATTAACACAGGCTCTAATTTGGGACCAGAGAAAATCTCTCTTATATCCGGGTTTCTCTTATATCCGGGTCTCTTATATCCGGGTTACACTGTATAAGTAATATGTATTATATAGTGTAAGTAATTTTTGTTTAATCCAAGTACAATTTTGTAATTTAAAATAGTTCATTAACGTTAATAATTGAACAGTGTACAAAACTCCTAAGGAAAGATATCCGTCCTCATAAATGTTACGTATTTACAACTAAAATTATGTTTACTTCAAAAGTTCCCAAAGCAGAAGCACAATATTTTTTTTGTGTAAACTTTGGATGGCATGAGTAATCTTTGACAGTCTGTCTGTAGATTCAATCTGTAATTTCAGAGTCCGTTTATTTGTCGTCCTCAATGCACCATCAGATATTTTTTTAATTTATTTTTTTTTCCTCAAGCTATTACTAAATTTCACAAGATATGATCCAAATTGTAACATACAATAAGTAACAACAAAATAAATACATACTTCATCCAACACGCCTTTTTGCAAGAAAATTATAATCGCATGATTTGTATTTACGAAGATATTTAAAAATTAAAAACACGTAATAATTGCATTAGATTCCATTTTTTTTTAGGCATGTAGACATTTAAAAATTCTCAGAATCAAAAAGCAAAAATGAATAATTATTATTCCCATTCGTTTTTACTTTATTATTTTAATTCTGCTAATAATTTCGAAACACTATGTTTACTTTAAATTTTCAATTCTCTTGAGTTATTTCTGTATTTTTTTTTTTTTTGTGTAATCATTTAAATTTTTATTATTCATTCATTATTGCAGATTTGAAAAACGAAACTTAATACCTATTCTTCGTTTTTTAATTTAATTTACAAAAACAAATTTCAAACAAAATATCTTGCATTTTTAGTTCCGGGTTGGCACAAGAAGAGTCTCCGCCCAACTTCAAAACTATAATACAGAAAAATAATTTGTTATAGAAAATAATTTTTTATTCAATCTATAAAAAAATAAACTTCATTGTTTTTTTGTTTTTGTTTTTTGGTTTGTTACTAACATGAAAAAAGTAAATAATTTTAAATGAAGTTTTATTAAAGCAAAAACTATAGCAAGCTTTATTCTTTTGAAAATTAATTTAAAATATAGTTTAAATTCAAAAACAAATATTGAACACTACGACTAATGATGACCATACGTCATGTCTGTCTCTCCTAATTTTTATTTAAATTTTTTTTTTTTCCTAGAACAAGTTACAAATATAACTTGAATTTGGGCGATGGGTCATTCATACACACTTCCCCTTGAATGTTACACAGAAAAAAACACTCCCTCTCGTTGTTACATGCAAAAAATAAAAATAAATAAATATGTGACGTATGCATATGGAATGTATCTCCTTAAATTGAAAGTTTTCATCCTTGTTCACTACAAGTGGTCCACTTGACGTGATTTATGTCTTCAATGACATCCTTTACAATGCAATCTCATCACAATATGTCTACCTTAAGTTTCATCAAACTATTAAATCACTATTACTACTTTAACTCTACCGTTAATTGTAATTATATTGAATCTAATTGTTGAAAAAGTGGATCTAGCACAATAATAAGCAAAGTATTAATTAGTCATCATTTTTAGATTAGAATTCATTCTTCGCCACTAATTATCCGCACTGTATGTGTGTTTTTTAGTCAGTTGTTTTTGTCTTCCTCCAAGACTGTACCTGGTCAATGGTAGCCAAAGCTTGTTTTTTGGCAAACTTAGATTTTTATGCCCTCAAGAAAACAGTGTCAAAAAGATGTTTTTTTTTTACCTACCTTCACTCTTTGACAATGTTTATCGTTTTAAAAAGCGACCATTTCAGAATTGTAATAAAACCTAAACATAAAGTGAGTTTATACATATTTTTGTTCTTGAGAATTGACAACAAAAATAAACACTTTTTTTATTATAATTTTTTTTCAACATTCAACAAGCTAACACAATTAAAAAAAAAAACTAATGCAAGCCAATATTTATCATTTACCAATTTATAAAGAAATAAATATGAAAACAATGTTTTATTCATAAATTTATAAAAGGAAATCCTTATTTATCATTTCGTAAAGTTCAAATCGACTGGCAATTAGCCAATGTTTTGCCAAACATTCCAATAAACAATCTAATAAATAATCTTTATTATTTTTGTTGTCAATTCTTAAGAACTAAAAAAATATACGAATTCACTTTCATATATTTAGGTTTGATTAAAATTTGAATCATCATATTTTAAAACAATGAACATTGTTGAGGGATGAAGGCAGTTGTGAAAAATCATCGTTTAGACACTGAATTTTTTTTGGTGTGCATGAAGGTCAAAGTTTGCCGTATTTGTTTTTTGTTATAGAGCCTTGTATTATTTCGTGACCTTTGAAAGGAAACTGACTCAAACACAAAGTAGACAATTTCAAAACTATAAATATTTAAGTGTTTTATAAAATGTTTTCTGCTAACACATGAACATCTGTTGCTGTTAGTGTTGTCGAATAATCATTCTATAATTATTTTTATAGCTTTTATAATTCTTTTTTTTATTATTTGCTTCATCCTATATTTTCATTCATCAGCCTTTAAACATTAATCAACTCCTTTGTAATACAAAGTCAAGACAAGAGAAGAGCCACCAGGGGGAGGGGGAAGAATTTTTTTTTTTTAAGCATTTCACAAGGCGGAAAGCCACTAGCACTCAAGGGGTTACAGAGAGCTGGAGCAAGAGCAAATAGGAGTGATAGAGGAAGGGATGAAGAGAAGGAGAGGGGATAGATCAAGGCATCTGGAGACTTCAATTGACATTACATTTGAATAGTTGGAGATTATAGCTATCAGGGAAACAGGAAAAGGGGAGGGAGTTTCACAAGCGAGAAATGCGAGACATGAAGCTATTGGAGTAGAAGAGACGGTTACATTTAACAGTTTCGACAGTGAAAGGGTGAGAGTGAGATGCCGGCCTAGTAGAACGCTTAAATTCATGAAGTCTGGGAACCAGTGAAAGCAGCTCATTGGAGCAGTTACTATTAAAGTATTTGTAAAAAAGACAGAGGGAGGCGACTGCACATCTGAGAGAGCAACTGCAGATGAGATGACAGATCAGGGCCAATTACATTGCATATCAGTCTCTGGATTTTATCAAGGACCTTGAGACAAACAGAAGGGGCTCCAGACCATATATCGCAGCAAGGGCGAATGGTTTCTGCTTTTTTGTAAGTACATTGCTCAAAATTTGCTATATTTCTGGCAGAAGGTGCTTAATTTGTAGATAGAAACAGTTTGGATATGAGAATCAACCTTGCATTGTAAAGCTCCAGTCCAGATATGGCAGCAATACTTCATTTTTGGTCTAATCGGACTCTTGTAAAATATAAAGCATGATAGAATGGGTCAGGTACTATTTTTTTTTTATCAATTCACCCCAAGCAAGGCAATAATGCCACCAAGATGCAAAGAGCTCCTGGGAGTGAAAGAGAATGAAAAAGACTTTAGAAAGAGCTGGAAACTCAATCCTAAACAGGAAACAAGGGATAAACCTCTACTCCTGTTCACTGGGGAGGAGTATGAACTGAACAATAGGCAAACCTTTCTACTCCTCTTTTCTTGATCAACACAATAAACCAATCATTTCTCTAGAATCTTTATCAATGGATTGCATGGATGAGTACCACTTGGGATCTGGAGTCGATGTGAATCCCAGTATATATTCAAATCATGGAACCCTGATTGAACAGTTTTAGTAGTGTAGCTTAGATTTGGCACAAGGCCGAAAGTATGAGGCACCCAGTGAGGATTGAACTCACTATTCAACCATAAATGTTGTAGCAAGACAAGCTTGCTAACCATTAAACTGCCTTGAGGTGCCCACCCTGATTGAACAGTTTTAACAGTATTATAAAATAAGGAATATAACAGAAAATTTATTCAGCATAGGATATTTTTTTATTAAGTCGAGAACTTTAACTTAAAAGCATTTCTAAATTGCCAGTATCTCTATTCTTTTACTTTGGAGCAACTAGTGATTCGAACATATGACTTATTCATTTGTAAATTTCATTGTGTAGGACCTGAAACTGTGAATCAGGGGAGACAACTTCGGAGATAATTTTGTACATAGAAATGCAATTATGACATGGCAGAGAACCAAGTTTTGGCTAAGGCTGTTTGGATTCACTTTGCATTAATGCCCTTGGGAAAGGAAAGAATCCTGTGATCCTTGGTCTCTGTGTTACTACCAGGTAACAAAATGTCTCATCACTAGCAGGCCATGAAATGAGTGAGCACTTTTTAAAAACTGCCTTACTTACCCAAACAGTATCAGCAAAAATAGTTATTACACTCACTGTCAACCCTGACAAGGGTGAAAAACTCTTTTAAAGAGAAAATGTTGCCTGCAGGAGAGGAGTATAAATATTTATAATTAATCTCTGAAATGTTTTTAAAAAAAGAAACGGTAACTGCCTTCCATGGGACGATAATGATTCCTTGTAGTCAAAGTTTAAAACACTGTCAGATCCTTTCAGCAAAGTTCTCCCATTCCAAAATGTTAAGCTAGTCAGCAGTCTTCTGATTAACCAACTTCTTCTATACGCCAGGTTCCTTCCGGAAGTGAAAGATCATGGCTCTCCACAACATCCTGTCTTTTGTAGTTCTTAGTATAGTTTGTCTTTTTGCTATATTTCATAATCTGTTCTGCCATCCATTTACACAAGCTCATTAGATAGCTATTTTCATCTGTCCCTCTTACCTTAAATGTCCTGTGTGTGTTGAATTTTCTAAGCCCTCTTTCTTCATTATGTGCCCCAGAAATTTCAACTGTCCTTTTCTGATGCTATGGTTAAGTGTTCTTTTTGTTTCCATTTTCTCTAGCATTCTTCTGTTGCCTCAAGTCTCTCTTCCATCTGTGATGAGATTGTCTAGCAGATCTATCTGATATGGCGGACCAGCATTTTTTTTTTCTCAATGTGTCACTTACATGTAATATTTTGTGGTAATATTAATTTATATCGGAAACGATATGTATAATGAATATAATAAAAGTTGACTACTTTTTTATCTTCCACTTATTTTGCCAAAAAAAAATTCAATATCAAAATATATAAAAGGTAATAAAATAAGAAAAAAAATAAGCAGTTTATTAACACAAAACACAAAATTATATAACGTTAATCTTTACAAATGATTCCTTAGTATGGCCTGGACACTGGCTGCCTATCGGGAGTTGATGGTTCGTGTACTGGCACTGGTCTGTGGACTACTACTTTGAGAAGCACTGGTCTAGCATTCACTGCCATATAGGAGTACCAATATTTCCTAACAGTTTAATATCCTAATAGATGCAAATTCTTGATCTGTCAACAACACTGACGTATTAGCATTGCTAATTCTGCAAACTTTTCTTTCCTGCTAAATATGAACACATACTTTTTCCAGCTCTCTTTGTGATTTGTCTTTGATTTGCTCGATCCTACTTTGCCTTAAAGTCAATTTTTTAAGGATTTATTATTACTTTTTCAACTGATGATGGATTGTATAAAACTTCTTGAAAATGGTATTTTGGCTGAATGACCAGCTTACATCATCAAAACATTTTCCTTCATATTCCACATATAGGGAGGAAAGCTTTACTCAAATTTTTATCCAAGAACTGTCACTTTTTGAAACAGACTCCCACGTGGGTGCTTCCCTGAACATTTCACTCTTGATCTCTTTGAGGGTAAATTGTCATTTTTCCTCCTTATCCTCATAATCTTCATTTCCTGGCATCCATAATTAGCATTTTGACTGTAAACCTTGAACTTAGTTTCTTGAGCCTTGTATCGGGTGAAATTTAATTAAAAAAAAAAAATAAGTAAACCAAAAAAAAAAAATTTCACGAAAATCTATTGGATTGAATTAAATGAAGGAACTCAGTTACCAGATAAAAAAAAATAAAACATTCTATATCTAGGGTCGTACCCAGTGGGTAGACTGGGTCTAAAAATATTGGTTGCCAGGAGACAAAAAGGGCCTCACCCACAACTACAATGCCATCATTTACTTTTCATAACAAATCAAAAAAAAAAACACATGAATAAAAGGGTACAATTAAAATTTTTGTAGAAAATCTGTGTATTTCTTAGTAATTACAGTGTACATGTCAGTGTGTCACACTTTTTCAATTAAATGGACACAACTCTTTAACTTTCAATAGCTCATCTTCTTATAATAAATGCAAATGTAGTGTGTCCTTGCAAACGTTTTTGAAACAGAGTAGGGCAACCTACTGAATGGTGTCCCTTGGCCTGCAGCCATCATTCATTCGATGTACATGACCCAGTCATCGATTCTGGTAACTGGGACTAGCTAGCAAACAAATGCAGTGCTGGTGCCATGCTGTTCAAAGAGGAGTCATGAAGGCCAGAGAAAAGGTAAAACCAACTGTTGGAGATCAGAAGAGAGCAATGTTAGACCCTCCATTTCACATTCCAGCTTCATCTGTCACACCTGCAGAAGAGTGTGCCATGCAAGGATCGGTCTGTTAAGCCACTGCAAGCACTGCTTACAAAAGGACAATATTTGATGAAAGTGGGCACTACCATTATTTTGTGAGGTAAATGGATGCCTACTAGTGTACATGTATATAATGATGGCTATAGATACCAAATGTCAATACAGAATGTTATAATTGAATTTATTTATTTTTTAATTTTAAATAATTGGTTGACATTTTTAAATAATTTACTGATAATTTATACATTAACAGATAGTTTAATAGCACAATAGTGCATTGCAAACGGTACACTAAGAACAATCATTTGGGTTCACTCAATGGTTGTGTGAATCTGCCAATAATTGCTTCTGTGTCCAATTTGTCTAACAATTCCTTTTCAATGTATATCAACATGTATGATTCCAAATTTTTCAGACAGCAAATTTTTTAACCTTATCTTCGGCTTTGAAAATGTCATCTCACATTGGACTGATAGCAGATGACTTTGTAAAGTTTTTATTGCTTGTTGTTACTAAAACAGTTGTGTGGGCTTGTTTATTTATTGCATTTTTAATGCACCCTGGCCAGTCCGCCACTGGTTGTACCATAAAATGTCCTAGCAACACTGACACACATTATGTGTGGGTACAATTTCATTGCTTATTGGTTTTTGTTAATTGACCGTTATACAGAATATTTGCCAATGTCTAACCTTTAATAAAATACTAGCAGCATGGCCCGGCGTTGCCCGTGCTTGATTCAAAAATCGTACAACTCATACAGCAATCGTTATCACTTTACTTAAAATATTTTTGCCCTTCCTTGCCTTTAAAGGAGTGCCCTTTGCCGTGCTGATGTTGCTACATGCCTTACTTCTTGCCTATCTCACACTGCAAATTTTTTCTATAGAATCTTCTTGCCTATTCATGGCAGCCAGGTATAGGCTCTCACTCTGGCCAGTAGAAAATGAAAACTGCCATAGAAGCATGAAAAAAAAATCGATTATTTTCACCATCGATGGGAGTTGGGAAATGCAAAGTTGGTCTTGGCCTTTCTGCTAACTTGGAGCATGTGTATACAAATTTTGGTGCAAATCCATCGAAAATTGCGGCCATGCATTCGTGTCACACACACACACACACACACACACACATCCTGCCTTTTATAGATAGAGATAATGCGCCAAAAGAACGGTTATTTCTTTGACATGACTCTTATTATATACACATTTTACTACCTTGGCAGTGTTTATTTACAAGATTTTAAAAATACTAACTTAAAATCCATCCTATCAGGCGGCAGTTAAGCTAGCTCCTGTGGATGGCTCTTGATTGGACCTTCATCCCAATAGGTAGGAAGGAGCAGATGTGATAGACAAACAATAAATTACAGAAGAACTCAAAATTGGTTGCTGCATTTAAGTATTGCATTAATATCTAAGCTTATCTTTTAAAAGTTCAACAATAATTCTTCTGCTGCTACTTAATTTGATGTACGTAGGTCCTTACTTTCCATACAAACAATAATTTTTATTTCATAGGTGACTTTCACTGGATTTCAAAATTAATTTCCATTAATCCCAAATTTATTTCCAAGTTATAAAAATTGTTACACAAAAATATTTGTCGCCAAAAATCATGTACAAATATCACCAAAAACAACTGCAGTAATGAAAACTTGGGAATCAAAAATTTCAGGATTGCAGGTTCAGATCCAGCCCAGAATGTTTTTAATTTGCTCACAAAGTCAGCCTGATTTCAAAATGGTATGATTTGTTGGACTACAGCCTCTATGAGTAAAGTTGAAAACATGGAAAATTTTATTTTGAAACACTGTAATTTCAGAACTGTAATTTTTTCCATTTGAACATGAGCTCATTTAAATTTAGAGAGTTGTGTCCCTTTAATTGTTTTTATCAGTAGAAGCCAATATGGCAGAATCTAAAAGCAATCACAATAATGAAAGCATGGGAATTCAAAATTTCAGGATTGCAGGTCTGGATCCAGCCTGGAATGTTTTTAATTTGCTCACAGAGTCAGCCTGATTCCAAAATGGCATGATATGTTGGGCTACAGCCTCTAGGAGTAAAGTTGAAAAAGTGGGACACACTGACATTCGCATTTATTATATAGAAGATGAGCTATTGAGTGCTGTGTCCTTTCAATTGAAAAAATATGACACAGCGACATTCACATTTATTATATAGACATAAGCAAAGGACAACGTAAAATTTATTGTTTATCATTTTATAAAGAAATAAATTTGAAATTTACTTGCAGTTATGTTTTTATTTAAATTTACCTGTTCCCAGATATTTTTTATAAATTCATCAATAAATAAAATTCTTTTCATATTTCTTCTTTGAAATGGTAAATAATAAATATGACATTAGAGTGAGTTCACATATTTTTTATAATATTGCAAATATAAAATTACAGGGTAACTCAAATTTATGTTAACACTAGTAGGAGAGGAATTACTTATTCAGAGTTTACTGAACAGTCGCCACCTGTCCACTAGTATGATTGATGCACAAAGACTAGTGATCAATGCAATTGACCCATATTTCTTTACAATTCCAATGGTGACTGCAAATTCTTACTTACAAATTCTGCAAGAGTTTGCTATTGATACCATACCCACCTACAAATCAGATGAGCAGGGTATTTCCAAAAGGATGATACTCCGCTTCATTTTGCCAGTATTGTTTGCAGCGGACTGTTGGCACCCTGTGATTTTTGGTTACTGAGTATGATAAAGGATAATGTGTATAGCAAAAAAGTTAGAGATATCAAAGAAGTCAAGGACAGAATAAAAGGTGGAATATCAAACATTCCCACGTGAAATGTGTGTCAAGGCACTAAATTGTACTGGTTTTTGTGCATCAATCATGCTGTTGGACAGGTGGAGACTGATCAGTAAACTCTGAATAAATGATTCCTCTCATACTAGTGTTAACAATTTTGACTCATGCTGTATTCTTATAAATAAGCAATTTAATAAATAGGTTTAATATCTTTGTTGTCAATTCTCAAGAATAAAGAAAATGTACAAATCCACTTTCATATGTTTGGGTTTTATTAACATTTTAATCATTGCTTTTTAAAACAACAAATATTGCCGAGGGAGTCAAAAGTGTATACAGTAATAAGCATCCTTTTGACAGTTTTTTTGGGGGAGGGGTATTAAAAGTTAAACATTGTCAATATTTTAATATTTATTTCCTACAGCCTTTGAAGTCACTCTTTAAAAATAAAAATAAAATTGTTGTCGTCTTATAGTTTTGTTTCAGTTACACATTATTTACATTCAAACTATAATTGTTTATCTTTCCTATTACCATGTTTCAGTCATTGTGCCACCTGGTTATCCTCAGGGGTTCATTGATCAGGGTAACCTTAACTGAACCTTTTATTTAATCTGAAGGGGTAGATTGTTCTTGTTCCATGTTTAAAGATCAACAAATACCAGAAGGCTGCAGGCTACAACAGCCAAAACATTGCAATAAAAGATCAGGATGTTAGTTTGAATATAAATAACTCCTAATGATACCTCCAGATTAAAAAAAAAAAATTAAAACAGAAGTTGCAAGTTTTCTAATCGTTTTGTTTTTTTGGAGAGAAAAAACAAAACAAAAATAAACAAAAAAAAAACGTTTGATTGATAGATTTCTTTTATTACAGCTTTAACACTTTGTATGTTGTTTAAAACTGACTTAGATTAAAAAATTTTTTTTTTTAATTTTTTTTATTACGCTTAACACTTCGTAGGTTATTTAAAGAAAGCAGTTTTGGATTAAGAGAATAATTCATTTCTTTGTGAGTGAATATTACATTAACAGTTTTTGGGAGATAATGATTTATTTTTCCAGGTACAAGTCCTACTACCTAAATTTTTAACCCATACATGGGAAGAGAAAAGACGGATTTATACCATTTCAATGGTATTTGTGTGCAAGTGAATGTAAAGAACTCAACTGGAATACAAACTCAGCTCCCTAATGTCTTATTCGCAAAAACGCTACCCAGTTTAACAAAAGATAATTTACAAAAAACATGAAAATAAAAAAAAGTTAGCAAAAGAAAAAAGAAGATATTTTCACTATTTTTATTTAACTTAAAATGATCAGGTTACCGTAACAAATAAAAATTAAAAGTCAAAAGGAAAAAATATTTTTGTGAATAGATATTTTGAGAAGAGTAAAAAGAGATATTTTTATAATTTAAAAATATATTGAAAATGGTTTTTATTCGAACAGGATAAACTCGTCATAAGGCAATCACTGTAGTGTTGAGGGATGGGCAAGAAGCACAATTTTTTTGTACTCAAAAAAAGTAATTATACTAGCAAAAAAATGTAAAGAAAATACAAAATTAATTCTGACCACAGGTTTTGCAAATAGCAAAGAATGAGTCTTCTGGTTATTGAAACAATTTCTTTTTCAGTCAGCTATATTTCTTTTTATAGGTGTTTCTACAGAAACATCTGAGAAATATTTTTGTTTTCATAATACTATCGATTTAAGCTCTCCATATCATGAACATTTAAAAAAAAAAAAAAAAAAAAAAAAAAAAAATAAAAACTTAAATTTCTAAATTTAATTCACCCCCTCACTACAAAGTCAAGAAAAATATAAGGAAATAAATTAACGAAAAGGAAAAAAAAGAAAAAAAAAAAGTTAAGTGTTAAGAATAATTTGGTTTATTTACATTTTTTGTAATTTATCTTGAAATTATTTGTGAGATTTTATAAAAATATGCTTTATGACGTGGTATTTTGTTTGAGGGGCTAAAAAGGAGATGGAGAAAATGACAATGAATTTATATTTGAAACTGACCACACCTAAAATTTTGAAAATTAGAAGACTTTTTTAAACCCCACCTCAATATTCCTAATCTGGAGTGCTTTCGATGTTGTTATGAAAAAGAAAACAAAAAATAAAATTTAAAAAACTTTTAGAGATGAGTTTCCTTAATTAGAAAAGCCTAAAAAATAAAAATTTATTTTTTTATATCAGAGATCTTTTTTTTTTAAATTTTTTTTTTATTTATTTATTTTAAAATAAATTTATCAAACGTGGAAAAAAAAAAAAAAGAAAGAAAGAAAAAAGTTTTTCATACAGTTTCGTATCTCCATAAAATGCCTGAACTTCAAGCATTATGTTTGGATTGGTAGTTGTCACGGATAAAAAAAAACAAAAACAAGTTGATTTTACAAGCATTCTTGTAAAAGAGCCTGGTACTTGGATGGATGTACTTCAGACGAGAAAATGTGTCGATAATGTGTGAAATTTATTAATTTTATCAAAATAAACTTTGTGGCCTTAAAAGCGAAAGTAGATTTTTAATGGCGTGAAGTAAAGATAAATTTAAAATTAAATTTATTTTTTTTATGGCCATTATTGTTTATTGGTCGTAACAAAAGAAGGCAAACAAAAAAAAAAACTTCCAGTTTAACGAAAGAAAAAAAGAGAAATAATTTCCCTTTTAACAGTCAATATTACAGGACTTTTATTGTTTAAAAAATTTTATTGTAAAATTTAAAGAATAATAAAAACCCTGCCATTTAAACAACTTTTACTTAAGGAAGCCTTTCGATAGCCAATTATAGATTACTCCAACCTTAAAATGTTAAAATATCGTAAAAGATGCAGATAAACATTAGACCAGATATTTTAGATTTTTGTTGGTTTATGTACTTGTTTGTTTTAGCGTTTCAATCTATTTTCTCATATACCAAACACTGACTTTTATCTTCCTAGTTTAGCTTTTTATTTCGACTCCAACAGAGTCGAATTTTTCAAGTACCCAGATTTATTGTTTACAAATGATTAATTTTTTTATGAATATAGAAGATGAAATAAAATAAAATATATTTCATACACCATTTTCCTATTTTTAAATAATAAAAAGAGACTTTAAACCAAAAAGACAGTTGTAAGTTTTTTTTTTTAGCCAGAGATCAAATCAGCTTCGTATGTAAAAAAGACGGTTGAAACAATATAAAATTATAAAATGAAATTACAAAAAAAAGCAATAACCATAAAAATTAAAGGTTTTCCGTTTTAGTTTTTTTTTTATTTGCATTTTTTGTTGTACTGTTGAACACCCTAGAGTTCTTGTTTAATTAAATTTTAATTAAACAAAGAGGGCGATTTCTAACTTAAGTGCCCTTTAAAATCTGTTTAATTAAAAAAATTAATTAAGCAAGAATTATATGGCGTCCAACATTACCACAACAACAAATGCAAATAAAAAAAAAAAAAAAAAAAAAACTTTACTTTTTTAGTTTTTATGGCTATTGCTGTTTGTAAAAAAAAAAAATAATCATTTCTGAGTTACAATTAAAATTGTTGATTTATCATCAAAAATAGAATCTTTTAGAGAGAGGAAAAAAGTTTTTTTTTTCGGTATTTAATTACCATGGCCAGCAAGGATCTTTACAATTTTGCACATAAGTTTCCACATGTCCCGTCGCAGCTTGCATTATTGTTGTATAAGTTGTCAGTTTATTGAGGACTGGTTTTGTGCTCAACACATTGAACAGCCCAGCGCGTGAGACGTGTTCCTGTCCAAGTCTCTTCATGCAGGTATTAGCTGGAGTCCGACGGTCATCAATAAATAAAGGTTTGGTCCAGTGGTCGTAGTTGGTTTCCAAAATATACCAGCCACCAGCTTTAGTCATTTCCCAGGTGTCGACTGTCTTCTTTTGGGAGCGGGTGATTACACAGCCTTCTGTAGAATTAACTCCACCGAGAATGAAATAGACAGGTGCAAGGAGTTCGTCATGAGATAACATACTTTTAGCCTGGGCATAGCTTTTAGCGGTGGTTAAGGCATCCCTAGTCATAAAGCCCGTCCATTTGCTAGAGTGATCCCCAGTCAGCCATTTAAAGATGCCTATAATACCAGCATGGAAAGTAAATCGTTCGTCTAGAGTTAGTGACATCACGCCTGGTTTGACCCCAGTTAAGACACCAACATAACCAGCGAAATTGACAGATTTGAAAACGGTTTTATGGTTCTTTTGGAATTCAAGATTCATTATCATAGGCCGAAGACTTTCGGAGATGCGCCAGGTGTGGTTCTTTAAGTCCCAGCCCATGAAGAGACCAAAATCGAGATTCCTGCCGTGGTACAGATTCCCTTTTGAATCTTCGGCTATGATCGAAGTGCACACTGTGAATACTTCATAGAATATATTGTAAAGGACTATCTCACCGGAATTTATCTCCGTGTACTTAACCAGACCCTTAATTTCACCCTTGTAAGGATCGGGTAACGTGTCGGCCAGATTGCCAACATAGTTATCAATGGCATAAATAATGGCTTTTCCGACAAATCCGAATTCAGAAATAAGGCTCTTAAGGTCTCCGATGAGAGCCTTTATTTTATCTTTATATTTCAAGGCCACTTCCTTCCATCTTTCTTCGGGAGGCAAATCCAGGTTGATGACCATGGTTGGTACTTGTGTGCTTTTCTCTGGAGGGTAGGCATCTTTTCTGCAATTTCCATCGAACTGAGCTGAGCTGATAACGATAAAAAGACAAAAGATGAGACACTTCGTGAAAATCATAGCTTTTTTTTTTTCTCTTCTTCTTCTTCTTTCGTTTTTACGTCTTGTCGATAGAAAATTACAACCTCCTGCTACGTAACACAGTATTTAATAGTTTATATAATCTGAATCATAATGTTATTGTTGTCGGTCACATGATTTTGTTATCGTCAAATTGTGGGCGTGATACATTTTTAACCCCAACTTTTTTAAATTCATAGCTTTTATGCCTTATCTTTATGTTAAAAGCACTTAACAAAAAGTGTTATTATATCAATAGATAAGTGTTATTGATTTTAGCTTTTCTAGATAAAACGTGAAAAGGAAGTTACATGATATCGAGAATTTTGAAAACGGTGAATACGGAAAAAGTTCTTATGAAATTAATGAACACTAAACAATACTACATGTGCAATCTAATTCGCACTGATATCTTTTTTGCTACGTTAAAGAGTTAATTTATTTAAATGTTATGTTGTGGAAATATAAATAATAAAAAAGAGAGTGAGAAAATTTTATTAAAATTTCAAATTTACTGACAGATCACGACATAGATTTACATCTTTATTTTTATCATTGCATTTATTCCACAATAATTACACATCAATCAGCAGATCGCTAAAAAAAATAAGTGTCAACAACTGAGCACAAATAGTTGTTAATTAAAAAAAATTAGTAATTACAAGAATGTCGTTTTTGATAAAAAATAATCATAATTACGTAAAAAAAAGTTCGTATATTGTCAAACATTCCTCTTTCCACAGTATAGCTATACAATGCTTATTATTATCTAAAACTAATAACACTGAATATTTTTTTAAAACATTTTTTTTTTTAAAGCAGAGTCGATTTGCTTTTTAAGCCCTGCACTAAGTAATAAAAAATTTCCGAAAAGTTATATTTAGGTTAGGTAAATGTACATGCTTAATTCGAAAATAACAAAGAAATTTTGATAAAATCTGCCGTTTAGAAGTTATCGACAATAAAAATTCAGATTCATTCGCGTTACGGCACGGCAGCCAATACCAGCGTTTTTCAATACATTCACTGCTGATTAGATTTGCGCGGAAGATTAACTTGTTAACGGCCTTTTTACGGTTCTTACTTGACTCAATTACTGCGCAACTGAGGACTCAATGCGTGTGTAATAATCAAGACTATTCTGCACGAAATATATGCAAACAACGTCAATAATGGCTGCCGCGACGCAAATGAGTTCGAACTTTTATTGTCGATAACTAAGCGGTAGATTTTATCAAAGTTTCTTTGTTATTTTCGAATTAAGCATGTACATTTACACCTAAATATAACTATTTGGGATATTTTTATTAGATACTTAGCGCGGGGCTTAAAAAGCAAATTACCCCATTAAAGTATATTAATGCACATCTTCCTAAATAGCTGTCGGGTTGTGTGAAATAAAATCTCAACATTTCTGTACTGATCAATTTATTTTTTGAACATTTAAAAAAAAAAAATCTGTTTAAATTTTAAGTTAAAATTTTTAAGTAAAAGAGTAAAGAAAGGGTACAGTCCATGGTACAGGGTCGAAAAAGTATGGATCAGACACTACGTCGAAGGGCCTACCTATCTATAACTGATTTATTAAGTGTAGCTAAGATGTGACACAATGCCGTGAGTATAGGGCACATAAGGAGATAGAAGGAAAATAAGTTCTAAAACAGCGCTGCTCATGGCTGGAAAAAAAATCAATGATCACAGTAGTAAAAAAAATTACTGTGGATTCATCCACTGTGGGGCATTTGTGCCTTTGTCTAGCCTACGGTGTACTGGACTCTATTCTCTTTATAGCTCTTTGCTCCTGCAAAAACAGCAGCTTTCGACTCGATCACAAGCAACCCGCATAAAAATACAGATATAAATAAAAATTATCTGTAAAAAGACAATATGAATAATGAAATAAAATCTTTACGTTTACCTTGAAAAAGGTCATTGGAGGGTGAAATGCATTGATAATGTTTTCTTTTTGTTTTATATATATATATATATATATATATATATATAGTCAACTCTCCCGTCGAGATTCGTTTCCAGGAAACCGACAGCCTGACACCGGCACATGAGATTTGATTATAGTGGTGAAGGCCTCGTGCAGCACCATCCACACTTTTTGAAGGGACGAATACAGAGACCTGGTGCACTGAGTGCCACAAGGTTCTCAAACGACCCTCCGCAGGCTTTGAATTCAGAGTTGTCCTTCTCCTAGACCAGTTTCCATCCAAGGCTATAGAATCCAGTCTGTCCTGCTATTTTACCCATAGCTGGAGGGAGGAAGAGGATTCATACCTTTCCCAAGGGTATTAGCACATAAGTGAATGTAATGGATTCGACTGAATTAAACTCGGCTCTGATTCCTCAATCCAAGCCATTACTCCACTGTGCCTATATATATATATATATATATATATATATATATATATATATATATATATATATATATATATATATATATATATATATCAAAGGAAAACCCCAATACACTCAATACATCATTAAAGAGTCTGGGGTAATAATCTATTTTTATATATATATTGTGTATTTAGGTAGCAATCCCTCTTTTATACATGTTTCATTAAAGATGACAGACAAGGTACTGCAATTAAGCTTTTTATTTAATTTTTCCTGTATTTGTACAAGTATTTTCTTTTCTAGAGACAACATGTGTAAAAACTGTCCAAAAGTTCTGCATTTTTGAGTGCTTTTGGCTATAATTTTTTAGTCATTATCAAGGATGATTTATTTTTACTTTAGCTGAATGTATGGGTTGTGCTATGTATATATCCAGAGTTATAGGAATGTTTTATTTTCCAAACTCAGTCAGTACATTGTGACCATGTTTATAGTTAATGTTATCGAGTGTTGGCTTCTTTTTTTTTATTATTATGGCTTCCAATATTTTTAATCTTTTTTTAAAAAAGCATAAGGTTATTATGTTTGTATTTTCTACTAGTATGTTTCGGATGGAGTCTGGTAGGATTTTGTATGTGTTTAAATGAGTTCTGATGGAGCTGTGGTTGTGATTGGTGTAATGTAAGTCATCTGGATAGGCATGTAGTAGTGTGACCAATGTGATTATTTAGAGTTTGTTTTGATCAGGAACACAGTTTTTTAGGGGCATTTGAACTCGTAAATAATGTTGGTCCTTTGCAGTTTTGATTTTGTGTGTGCGTTGTTATTTTTTATGATAAGGTTACTTGTTTTAAATTTTTTGTAATAGATAATTTAATTTTTTTTTGTTCAGGTCGACTGGGGTTGGGTATATCTTTATATTTCTAAGTGAACATTTATCATGTAAAAAAACATTAAAAATAATGGAGGCTTTAATAATAAAAAAGAAAAAGCCAACACTCAATAACATTTACTATGAACACGGCCACAATGTGCTGACAGTGTAATAAAAAATAAAATAAAACATCCCTATAACTCTAGATACATACACAACCCATACATTCAGTTAAAAGTAAAAATGAAACCTACTTTGATAGTAGCCAGAGGTATAGCCGAAAGCACTTGGAAATGAAGAACCTTTGGACAGTTTTTACAAACTTTGTGTTCAGAAAAGAAAACACTTGTATGAACACAGGAAAAATTAAATAAAAAGCATAATCGCAGTAAAAAAAAAAAGAAAAAGAAAATACATCTGATTGTAAGGTGGAAAATTTAAAAAAGGCAAAGCCTTACAACAATTACAACAATATATGCAACCTATGCCAACAGGAAAAATTAGCTATTATGCCATTTCCAGATCCCCAAAACCTCTTAAACCAGAAATCTGAGGTCTTAAATCTTTGCTTACATATTAGAAAATTTCTCTTAGGCACATATGAGGCTGGATATGAAAAAAATAATGCATATT